>ML783475.1:0-30725 GCA_009831015.1 Picea engelmannii | reverse complement strand
ATGTGGGCCCCGTTTGGGTAAGTTGGTGCATCAACTTCCCGGGGTCGTAACTTTTGCATACGATCTCCATTTTAGGCGTGTGATAGCTCGTTGGAAAGGTATCGTCGAGGAGATTCATTTTGGGGGCTCAATCATGCCTTCAGATATCATTGAGAACCTCTATCTCGAAAAAACTTCATTTAGGCCCTCAAAATGGCCCCGGAAGTGAAAACCTGCTAAAAATAGTAAATTACCAAAATGGCCAGAAAACTGTTTTGAGCCATTTGGAAAAGGTGGGTGGCCCCCGATATCCACCTGGATCATATAAAAATACCACTCGAGCATTCATAATTATAAGGACGAAATTCATGGATGAATATAATAGCTATAAGTTGGAAAGGGACATTTTCATGGCCCAAACTATGAATTATCAGGAGGAGGCTATCTCTGATGACACACAAAGATATTTTGAGCTTGTCTAAATGGGTGCACAGGTCCTTGTCTCAGATAGAATACATTAAAGAAATACAAAAGGGTCGAGGAGGAGAAGAGCATGGAATCAAAATTCTCATAGATGATAGCATATAAAGGATATAAAGGGAATCCAAATATTTTGTCTAGGTGGTGGTTGAAACACAAAGAAATATGTAGGAAATATGGGAAGAATGTCTTGGACGCTGGGAGGAAATAAATGAGAAAATGAGAGAGATTTAGTTCCTTGAGTTTCGCTCACCAGAACATTTTCGAGACCTCAATGATATTATGAAACAACACATGATTCGGGACCAATAATATGAGTCAAGGGTTCTACAAATAACCACCTTGTTAAGAGGTTAGGCTAGGAGATTTGTGGAAGGCCCGATAAGAACATTGTTGGTTTTACAACACAATGTTGGTATGTTGGACAGGTTCAAAAAGTTTACTATGGAAATGAAAGAGGTGTTAAGTGCCTCGATGGATCAACACTAATTCCCCTATATGAATACATGTGAAGATATTTTCACCCAATGGTTTTAATATGACAAGGAAAACCCGTTGGAGTAATATTTTGAGGAACTCAATGATGACTGCAGGAGTACTCGTGGATCAATCCACATTGCTATCTATTTTCTTTACTTAGACTAGAAGTTAAAGCTATTTTTAGACATTTTGATTTTGATAAATAAGGGAATCGACCATGCAACCATTGGTCGATGGTTTTTGTATGAAATTTTGTTATTAGTGTTGAGAACTATTTCCCATCACTATTGTTAATTGAGAAGCTTAGAGAGAGCCAAAGACATTTTTTTTCCAAACTTGTGGGTGTGACCGAATCTGTGGATTGTTTCTACGTTTGTTTAGCAACTATAGGAATTTAGTAAGGTCGTTAATATTTTGTTTTTTTCAATTTTCACATGCAACTCTACGTGACTAATTTGAGATTGAAAATTTATTCATAGTGATCTGATAGTAAAACCCTAGCTATTATCACTGAACAACTTTACACTAAAATTATTGACTTAAAACATATGCATCGGAAACACAAATATCATAGATGAATAATCAATATACATGCGACACAATTTCAGTTCTGTAATCTTGTTATCATCATAAATCCTAAGGGAAAAACCAACCCTCCTAGTCAATACAATATCACCAAAATCTAAGGACAACCTTGTCCTCCAACTTCACCAAAAATGAGAACAACCATGTTCTCCAATAACCATACAAATTAGAAAACAAAACCTCAACAATATCTAGAAATCTCCTTTGCACATGAATCTTCTATAGACCACCTATATGACCTATTGATGTCACTTGTTAGCTTGTATGGATATGTACCTAATTAGAAACTCAAATATGTGATTCACCAACTAGAAACCCGTGGACATACATTGGTTGTTCTCTTGCAAACCATGTATATCCTATAGATGATTCGTCCATGTGCAACCCATGTATATATGTTCTCTGTCCTCCTGCAATTCGTGTATGGTACAAAAACTTCGCTCCACATGTGCAACCTTCTTCACTTCTCTCTCTTGGGCCAAATTCACCACCTTGTAGAATTATCCTTTGTTGAGATCGCCAATCCTCCTAGAACAAGTACAGACTCACTTATGCTAGCTCCATCGTGTCTCCACACACTCTACATGATGTCCATAATATGAAATGTCACAATGACCTCTCTCCTTTATATACAATCCTTAGGGTCACCATGGAATCCCCTCCACAATTCAACATCAAATTAGGCTTTCCTTGTGGGTGTGAATCCACAGCACAAGCCCACAAATCCCATTATCAAACCCATGAAGTTCCCACTCAAATCCAAGCGGTTTTTCACCAAACTAAAAGTGTGTTGTGGTTCCCACGACGATTCCTGCATGCCCGATTCCTAGGGTCATGTGAGAATACCTACAAAAAGCTACAAAAATAAAAACTCCCTCTTAGTGAGGGAGGTATTCTCACCACACTCCACAAGTGGGAATTCCTCCTGATGCTACCAAAGCATCAACACTCCCTCTTAGTGAGGGAAGCATTCCATCCTCCATCATCAACTGGAAGTAGCTTTGTCTCTCATACTGGATCCTCTACCACAATTTATCTCCAATCCATCTGATTGGATGCTCCCTCTGTCATGAAAGAAAATCCTTCCCTCTAGTCCTTATGACTAGCTGCATCCTCGGTCACTGAAGAAAATCATGTTGTCTGACTTGATCCCATCCTAGAATACATCCTACTCCTAGAGGCCTTCTACCTCTCAACCTCTTGTCTAGCCATCTCAACCCATGATGCCTACCCAACATTCTTGGAATATTCCACTCTCCCATCTGGACCTAAAGGTTGGCTTCCACTGAGCAACTGACTCTCCCTCTAAGCCTCTTGACTCCATCTAAATTCAAACTCCCTATGAATTTTCACAACCTCCAAATCTACCTACTCCTTTTCCATTGTCCCCTACCTAGTCTTGGGAGGTTACTCCTCCCCACTAGATCTTGAACGATGACTCCCAATGAACTCTATCCCTCTATGAGAATGTACTATTGTTGGGGCCACCTACCTCACCACTCATGGAGATATGTTCTCCCTCCATACATGTGCTTCTGGTGGGGCCACCTACCTCATCAGTGATGGAGCTACCTTCTCCTCCTCATCTATCTCTTTTCTCTTTCCGGTCACAACACACATAGGTTGACCCTCTCTAACTCTAAGAACCACTATTGATTTGAAGCTAGATCGTCTGGGTATAAACAACACATATCTAACTCAAAATAATATGTGTTACCCATTTTATATCAATCTATGAGACTGAGAGAACACTCCTCCTGAGTTCTCACACCCATAACACATTCGATACCTTCAACACCTCTCCCAAATCCAAATTAAACTATACTATACCATATCCTTGAACTACATTCTTGAATCTCGTGCCAAGATCCACACACAAGTCAGTATTTGTGAAAGTGTCAAATAACTCTCTAACACATGTCATATGGAAAGATGCTCTTCTATCCACCAACTAAGTCCCCCTACTGGAAAATATAAATGAAAGAGAAGATACCAATAAGATCTCCCTCTCAAACCTATCTGCAACCTCATCAACCTCTGCTACTGATGCATGATTTCTTCTTCCCCTTCCCCTCCTATATGGACATTGTGAAGAAAAATGACCATAGTCATGACACTCAAACCATTTGTATCCTCCCTGGACACCAATCGAGTCTCCTCCTGGATACAATCATTCCATATCCTCTCAAACCCTGGTAACATCTTCGTGCATAGATCCCCTGCACAAAAGGTTCTTAAAACCTAGGAAGACCAACTCAACATCCAATAACACTTTTCCATATCGGAACAACATGACATAGTCCTACTCCTAAAACCCTGAGTCTGAGAACACACTCCTGACACTATAACACGTTTTCCACTCACAACACACCCCATGACTCCATCTGGAATACCACTACTCTAGATTCCTGTACTACATGCTTCGTCCTCCTCCCAAGCTCCTCGTACATACATGAGTTAGACATTGTGAAAGTATTGAAAAAATCTTGTGCCACTATAATGTGATGGTGGATCTCAATAGATAAGAATCATGCAATCCTCTAAGGAAAACATCCTACTTCCCCAAGTCATGAACATCCAATGAAATTTTACCCAAGTCCATCATCCAAGTCACCAAAAAACTCTTTCTGTCTGCACATGATACCATCAATCCTGTGTACTCGTCTGAATAGTCCCAAGTTGTGGTTGGATACTCAGTATATTCTACTCTATACCTCCGCAAATCATATCTGCAGTGCCCTCATCCTCCTGGGTCAAATACCTCATACATTGTTACACCTTGACAATGTACAACTCTCTGGCCTAATGAATACTCTATCTCATCAACCTGCCAAACATCTGAAACCATCTCATCCATGCCAAAGCACCTAAGATCAACCCATTGTAACTCACCATGAAAACTCACTGAAATTCCATCCACAAGGTTGAAAATTTTCCACACAACATACTCCTGTGATTTGGGCTCTTTGCCAATCCACCACAAATCCCAACCTGCTACACCACTGAGATGCAATAGTCTGTAACTCCTTGTTTGGAGGATCTAATCCATGTTTCAAGCTAGAGACCATCTAAAATGTTGTCTCCTGCAACCATCATTGTAGCTCCCTCTTAGAGATATCACCTGTGACCTACCCAGAAAAATAACAAGAACACCACTCCTCCAGTTTTGTATCCAAAATGTGTCCTAAGATGATCCCCTTCTCTTTAGATCCCAAGATCTAATACCATGTTAATTTTCACATGAAACTCTATGTGACTAATTTCAGATCTAAAAATTACTTCCTAGTGATCTAACAGTAAAACCCTAGCTATTATTGATCCAAAATGGATCCAGGAATGCCTAAAAATCAAATTTCTTGGAATTGGATGAAACTAGCGCCATTTTGTCTGTCTTGTTACGCTGATTCTGACCAAATAAATTTTTCCTCAAACAAACACCATATGCGAAATTTATCGTGTTCTTGTCAAATTCCCAAACAGGCAAAAATTCAACTATTCAAAGTCAACACCGATGTCAACAGTACGACATGTGATGTCATCATGTTGATGTGGTGTCATGCAGATTTGACATTTTCAGGCTGAGTTGGCACTGTATGGATTTGACACGTGTCATTGTATTGACACGTGGCAATCTGCACATGATGTGGCCCAATGATAGGCTGACATGTGACAGTACGGATGATGACATGGTAGGGTGACTGGATTTTACAGATGTGATGTGGGACAACACATGGTTGTACGGTAGATGTCGTGGTAGGTGACTAGGTAGATGACAGGGTTATACGAAAGTTGATGTGGCAACTGACTAGGTTGTACAACGGTGACATGGTAGGATGAATGGATGTTGAATGTGCCACTGACTGTGCTGGTATGGACCAATCACAAGGCAACACATGGCCCAATCAAAGGGCTCCACGTGGCACCCCAAATTTTGCCAAAGAAAAGTAGTTTAAATTTTTTTTATGGTTCTGGTGGAATCGAACCTGTGACCTTTGTGGGCACCAACGATTTTAGGGAAAGGTGCAGATCGTCCGGACTACAAGTTGGGGCTTAACCACATTTGGAGTAAATGGTAATTAAGTAAGCATTGGCATAGATTTGAGGGGATAAGCCCCGGTCAGCGGGGGGCCAACCCCGACCAACCAGGGGTTGGAGACCAGGGCCTAATGGACGGTAGGGTGCGTGGAGGCTTAAGGTGTTGGCCATATAGTCATACCCATATGACCAAGACCCAATCTCGGAGGGACCCAAACATACCAGCCCAACCCTTGGCCACATGGTAGGGTGCATATGACTAGGAGCCCGAATTTCGGGGGTTGTGCCCGACATTTGCCCATTTTTTGGGTTTTAAACCATATAATAAGATTTTTAATGATTTTAAGCATGTTTTTGATGGATTTTGGTCATTTTTGGGAGATCTGGAGCCCTTTTTTAGGCCAGATCTTGGGAGGAAGTTGGGAGGATGTTACCAACTTCAAACCTATATAAACCAAAGGTTCTTTGCAGCCTTGGAGAGGTTCATAGAAGGAGAAATGTTGAGGAATTTGACAGTCAAATCCATTTTTATGCAGGGAAGCCATTGAGGAGAGGAACTTTGTGGACCAATTTCAGGAGCTTCGCTCAACCATTTTCAGTGCCGTCAGTTGTGTTGGGGTCTTGAGGTCTAGAAGAAAACATCTAGACTAGTTTTTTATCCATTTGACACTTTTCTGATGTACTTTTGAATCTTTGAAGATAAATAATAAAGCTTCACCCACTAAGACAAAGGCTCAGAGACGTAGGCGATATTTCCGAACTTTGTTAACAATTTTTTTGTTATGGTTTGTTGATTCTTTGTGCTTACTTTCATATATCCATTTCTTATTATGGCTTCCATGTTATATCATTAATTATTCCTCTTTCTTCAATTCCTAAATGGTTAATGAACTCATGCTTTAAAAACTTAACCATAGTATTTAAAAGATCATTTCAGATCAATTATCACTGAACAAATTTACACTGAAATTATTGACTGAAAACATACGCAGCGGAAACACAAAGTGTTAGCACTGAGAGTCACCCTCATACTGCTAGAGCATAAGCTCAGTAACCATTTGATTTAAATTATTTAAATAGGTTATACTTGGTGGATCAACAAGAGAAGAATAAAAGGGAGGGCAACAAATTGCTTGCAAATGCATTCTATTGGGCATGGAGTCATAACATTCTACAGATCAAATGAAATCAGGTTGCCTACCAAAAAAAGGGCTTATGAAAGGATGGGTAGAAGAATAAAAGGTGAACAAAAATAAGAATATCCACTTAACATAGATCTTTTCTGAAAGATAAATAAAAGAGTACTTGAACAATAATCAATGATTAATAGACAATTACCACAAATCCTTTGCAACTCATGAATCCATTGACCAAAGGTAGCTTTTGATCTTAAAATTCTATAAATATTACTCAAGAAAGATGATAAGAAAGAATGGAAACAAGAGAAAAACATTCTGGTATCACAACTTTCATGAATATCTAATGGCAGAAATGCCTACAGTATATGCCCCCAGGCTTACAAGTACACAGATAAACTGCCCCTGCAGCTCTCTCAAGCTCTTTCTAGTCATGAACCTCTTTCTCCAAGAGATCCCTCCTTCATTAAATAGAAAATAACATCCAAAATATCATTAGGAGGTCGCATCCCATCTCTTTCATTGGATTTTGGGCCTTGGAGATAGGTGGCAACAGTCAAAGAGACAAAAATCCAACAAACTACTAAATTTTAAGAATTTGTTGGAAGTCATTAATATATCTATTGCCAACTCACTGCATGAGGTTTTAATGGAGATAAATAGTATGTGCAAGTGTCCTTTAGCATCTAACTGGTCTTTGAAAATTCATTCAAACCCTCCTTGACAGGTGGCAAACAAGGCGAATATCCAATAATTGTTTGAGTTAGCAACACCAGTTTGCAGTGCACTTGTTGGACATGGTGTTTTAATTTTATCTTTCAAATGCCAAAATGGGTCAGGTTGATTTTTGGTCATCAGTTCAATTCCATAATCATGCTCCTCTACAAAAAATTTCAAAAGAACCCACATCACCATTTTGTATTTATGATAAAATCTTTAGAAGAAGCTGCTACAGGAAATGAGTTTGTAGCGCCTTTGATAGCGTCACTGCAAACTTTCCTATAGGTGTTGTTTTGTGCCAAATAAACTCAACTAATACCAAAACCATGCAATAATACTTGAAAACCTCTGATAAACCTTATACAACTTGCAAGTAATGAAAATAACTTGCATAAACAATATATTCATAGCAGCATAGGACAAAACATTCCTTAGATTTGCAAGCCTGCATATATAAGATATCATAGGAAATAATGCTTTATCCTCTTCTTGTTGATGAACATTACACTAATTGTTCTTCAAGATCTTAATCCAACATAAGTTGTTAAAGAGATTTCGTAGTGCCAAAAGTGGTAGAATGTGATAGTTTGCAGTGCACTGTGAGTTCGTAGTGCCTTTAACCAGTTTGCATCACATTGTGTTTTAATGAAAATGGAGATGAATTTAATACATTTATTTATTTACAAATGATTACTATTTCCATGATTACATTAAGAATCTTGTACATGTGTTTCAGATTATCTTCCTAGACTTAGCAAAAACCAAGACCATGATTTATTGTTAGAACACATGACTCAAAACTTTAAGACCATACCCCTATGATTCAGACCTAAGATTTTAAACATGACTGAGATAAGAAAGAATAATTACATGACTTACCAAGACCAATGAGGTATTTCTGAGAACAAACTTAGAAAAAATTAAAAATGAGGGAAAACCAAAGACTAACGATGTGCTTCAGTACATATCATGTGCTAACACAAAGATCAAAGATGAATCATCAATATACTTGAGAAACAATTTCAGTTCTATAATATTGTTATCATAAAAAATGATAAGGGAAAAACCAGCCCTCCCAACCAATACAATATCACCAAAATCTGAGGACAACCTTGTCCTCCAAAGTCACCAAACTAAGAACAACCTTGTTCTCCAATAACCATACAAATCAGAAAAGAAACCTCAAAAATATTTGGAAGATCCTCTATACACAAATCTACTATAGACCACATGTATGACCTGTTGATGTCACCTATCAACCTGTACGGATCTGTACCTTCCCAGAAACTCAAATACATGATTCACCAATTTAAAACCCATGGACATACGTTCTTTTCTCTCCTACAAACCATGTATACCCTACATGTCATTCATCTGTTTGCAACCCATGTATATATGCACTTTTTCCTCTTGCAAAGCAGTGTATCGTATGAAAAATTTTCTCCACATGTAAAACCTTCTTTGCTTCTCTCTCTTGGGCCAAATTCACCACCTTGCAAACTTCCCCTTTGTTGAGATCACCAATCCTCCTGGCACAAGTGTAGACTCACTTATGCTAGCTCCATCGTGTCTCCACACACTCTACATGATGTCCACAATATGAAATGTCACAATTACGTCTCTCTATATACAATCCTTAGGGGTCACCATAGAAGCCCCTCCATAATTCAACATCAATTTAGGATTTCCTTGTGGGTGTGAAGCCCCAACAGAAGCCCACAATTCCCATCGTCAAACCCATGAAGCCCCCACTCAAATCCAAGGGGTTTTTCACCAAACTGAAAGTGTGATGTGGTGCCCACAATTATTCTTGCATTCCCAACACCTAGGGTCATGTGAGAATACATTCCCAAAGCTACAAAAATCAACATAGTTATCTTGAGTAATTTATTGACCTTTGAATGAAAGTTGGTGAAAATCGATGTGCTTTAATTTTTTTGTATAAGTACAACATATGATTTTTTCTTTCTAATCTTCTTATTATGTATCTTTGCATGCATGTCATTTATTTTCGTTTCTTAAAGAATATTTTATGGTTGATGAATGGCAGTATTATTGCTAAAACTATTCTGCTGTAAATGTTGTTTACATACCACTGGATAAAGGTTATCCTAAGCTCAAACTTCTTTAAAACAAATCAGTTCTTTAAATTAGTTTCACTTTCATGCATTAAAATAGAAAATAAATAAACATAAAAAAGATATAAATAGTTTGAAGGGAACATTTGGAAACAATCATCTAATCGTTAAATCCCATTGAAAATTTTCCGAGTCATAAATCTAGAGAATCACACTACTCCAAATGAAGAAGAGTCTATGTGGGCCTCATCTTTGGATGTGATTCCTACTATTGTGTTAAAGGGAATCCAATCCCCTCAACATAATTGTCACTATAAGGAGGGCCTAATGTATGGAAAGTCATCAAAACAACCCACATAAAGAAGACACCCCTAAAGAAAGCATCGATATTCACCCTAAGGTACCCTACACAATCTCTCAAGAAGAGGTTGACGTGTATAGAAGAATCACCATGACATACAATCAGTAGATCAGAGCATTACCATTAGCCTCGTTACTCCATCATAGAAGAAGAACGATAAAAACTGTTGTGACTACACTAGAACACACTTTTGTGCACTCAGTTGAGGATTTAGTGGATTTTTCCCTAATAGAAATAGAACAACATCTAGGCTTGATCCCTGAAACACCTATTGTTACTCCACCAACAAGTAACTATTTTGAACTAGAGAATTTAGATTCTGAGGAAGAGGGATCTAACTCATAAGCCTCGGACTACAGATCAAACTAAATGGGGGATAACTATGAAAACAATCTGGAAGGTGACAACCAGATGGAAATAACCAGCCTTGGTTGGCCAGGGATGCCTTGGCTATACCAGGCATGTTACATAACTTGCATAGGCATCAAGAGAAACTACTTCCCAAGTTTAATTTTGAAACCTATGGATCACCTTAATATCATATTAAAAAATGCATACTGGAAATAATGTTAATGAATGTACAACATGAGGATATGGTGTGTAAATTATTTCCATATACTTTTGAGAATTCAACCTCAACCTCGTACTTAAACTTCCTAGTTGGTTCCATAAATAGCTGGAAAAAATTTCAAAAGGATTTCCTAGAAAATTTTGATGAAGAGACAACCACAGGAGCCCTAATGGTAGAACTCTTTGTTGCCACCATGGGCCCCAAAGAAAAAGTTAAATATTTTAATCAAATATTTACAACAATCCTGAATAAATTTCAACTAGAATTTAGACCTACTAAGGAGCTGTAGATTGACGTATATGAAAATCCTATGCTAACCTTTATCTCCATGCTCATCAAAAGAGCTACCAAACCTACCTTGGCTAAAAAATTTGAAGATGATAAAACCATTGAGTTCCAAATGAAAAGATGTGAGGAAAGCCAGACCCTTTTAATAAAGAAAGAAGTGCAACAACCACCTAAACGAGGACCCTTTTTTAATAGACCACCAGGTAAACAAGCTAAACAAAAAACTGAGAAAGAAAGTGCTAATATAGAAATACTACAACAAATGATAGATAAGTTATCCAATGAAATTTTGGACATGAAAAGGAATGCAAGTGAAGGAACCTCTGATCAAAGGAATTATAGGCCCTTCTTTAGGAAACCACCACCTTATAAGGCCATATAACCTCCCCCAATGAATCTAAATATTGAATTAGGAGATGTGGGCTCTGATTCCTTTTGCACTTACCACCAAGAACACCATTCTAAAAATGATTTCCCCCAATGGATGAACACCATGAATTTAATGGTCAATCAATTCTTGGATGGGTGTGCCTTAATAGAACAACCTAGTGACCAAGCATCAAAGACTATAGAAGATGAGGATAGTGAGCCACCTGAACAAAAAACTATGGTGTTGTGGGATATCAATCACATGATTCATTTTGATGAGCTCATGAGGAAAAGGAGCTTCCTACTGAGGAATTGGTCATGCAAACAAGGAGCAAAGGCCCTGATGCACAAAATCAACCTATCATAGCTCAAGCTTGTTGGTGCAAAATTGAGACTAGGGTTCTCGACAGTTACCAAAAAAAAATATTGTTGTAGTCTAGGAACACTTATTAGGATATTTATACACTTAGGAGTTAGTTAATGTCTACTTTGTCTAATGTGTCATTAGGTAAAAGTGTGTGTGTGCCTTAATATGCATTTTTAGTTAGGAAATTCAATGGTCACGATATGTTCCTGACATAGAGTGATCTAACGACTCATATTCTCCTCGATCTTAATGACTGCATTCATCTGTGTCTTAACACCCGATTGGTCCATGACCTCTATTTAAAGAGCATGGAGTATAATTGGTTGATGATCGATTATGAGAAACTCTCTTGTAAACTCTCTTTGTAATTGTTTTCTTTTGCATTAATAAACTACTCCAAGTGGTCGCGTTGGTTGGGGTCGTGGATGTTTCCCTGTAGGGGTTTTACCATGTCAAAACATCAGTGTGTTGATCTTTGATCTAATTGTGTGAGTGGTTACTGAAGGTGTTCTTCCTCTGTTGGAAATCCTATGTTGTCAAACATGGTATCAGAGCCTGTTTGAAGACCCACTCTTGTTGTAGATCGAGATTGTGAAGCCGAGTTTCCTCACATCCATTTTCTTCCATTTCAATACATTTATGGGTTGAAAGGATTGTTCCATTGCGTCTGAAGAACTTGTTTCAATCAGGAACTCTTTTCGTTTCACTCGAAAAGGTTTTTGTTTTTCCCAAGATATGACCATTTCAACTAGATTCAAAGGTATAAAGCTTGAATATGCCCTTTTAAAATTTTTGCAGAGTTTTATTTTGGTTTTGTATTGTTTGTTTTCGGGTTTCTACTTTTTTAGACCTGTGTATGCTCTTTGCCCCGTGCCCTGTGTGATCTCAAAAAATCAGAAACATATAGGAAAATGTGCATTTTCTGGGTATGCTAACTGAGATCTAACCCTTGTTGTCATCGAGAAGCGAAAGTTTTTCCTTGTGTGAAAATAGTTTTTTTTAGCACGCTCTCCAAGGTCGTCTTCAAAAATAACAACAACAACAACAAAAGAAATCCTCCTGCTAAACAATACAATATGTTTTGCTAGCCCACTTGGTTAAAAGTTGCCTTATTAAGTAAGAGGCCTTGAGTTCAAATCTCTCTTTTTGTTACTTTTAAAAAAAAAATCCATGCTCCATTGTAAAGTGTATTTCACTTCAAGTATAAAAGTGAATCACTATAAGTAGCTTTAATATTTTATTTTAGAGTTATTTATTTTGCATGCAACTTTCCTTTATAAAGTAACTTGATTGTAAAAGTGATCCCCACTTCTTTTTATAAAATTGGTTCACTCCATAAAACAACTTATTTGTAAAAGTGAGGTTATTTGGAGGGATATCACCACCACATGGTTCTTGGGTTACCGTTTATGCCTTTTTTTTAAAGGGCATAACTTTCACATCTAAAGTCTGTTTTCAGTGCTATTTTTTTTAAATCGCCTAATTTTTTGAGATATTTCCATCAAGATCATCATTTTCAGTTTTTAAATCCATATTATATGCATATTTAATATGGATTATTCCAGTAACCTTTTTCTTACCAACACCAACTACCTCCAATGGAAATTCCATATGGAGGATTTATTAAGAAGTAAAGGCTTGTACCAGATTACCTTGGGAAAGAAAAAAGAACCCACTGATGCTAATGCGAAAGTCAAATGGGCCAATAGGAGTGATGAAGCACGTGGACTGGTCAGAATGTCCATCTCTCCTGATTTAAAGTTCCACTTCAATAAATTGATGACCTCGATGAATCTTGGAAAAAGCTTGAATCTATGTTTGGTAAACACAATATTATTCAAGCACATCAATTAGAAAATCAAATACTAACTTTCATTCCAAATGATTTTTGTTTCATTGAAGACTATCTATCTAAGTTTAAAACACTCAGAATATTATGTGAAGAATGTTAGATAAAGCTGGAAGAAGAGAGTTGCATCTATATTATTATTTCTAAGCTAGGTAGTGCATATTTTGTGTTTGTATCTACCTTTTATGCCATGAGAGAGGCTCTAGGGAAAGCTTATCAAAAACCAACTCTAGAGTCCTTTTGTGATGCTTTGATTAGAGAGCAAGATAAGCGTGTATAACTTGGAGTGATTAGCATTGCAGCTACCTCAAACAAATCCTTAGTCTCTCAGCAGGAAGATAAACCCAAGAATCCCAAGAAGAAACATCCTCGCCACAACAACAAGCAACATAAGGGTCCCAAACCCACTTAGAAATATTTATCTCCTAATGGTGACAAAAGAGAAAAATCTAAAAATAAGAATACTGACAGACATTGCAACTTTTGTGATAAATATGGTCATGATGATGCCAAATGTTTCAAGAAGATGGCAACTTTAGAAGCAACGATGAAGAAGAAAAACATCAATATTGATTCTACTTCTTCTTCTCATGGACATGCACTTTCTGCTTCTGGTTTCTCCTTCAATGCAACTTCTACTTTTTCTTATGATGAGTGGCTTATTGATTTTGGATCATCTTATCATATGGATCAGGATAAAGACATATTTTATGCTCTAAATGAATGTAACACCAATAAAATATTTGTTTGTGATGATAGATCTCTTAGTGTTGTAGGATCTAGAACAGTTCAAGTAGATAATGTCCATTTCAATGATTTATTATGTGTTCCAAGTCTTTCTTGAAACCTTCGATCAGTATATCAAATCACTCATTCAGGTGAAGGTAAAACCGTAGAGTTTTCATCTCACCAAGTTGTAATCAAGGATCTAAAAGATCCTAATCATATTCTTGCAACTGGAATTGTTGATGATATTACCAAGTTGTACAAGTCTGACAACTTTGGGTCATCATATTTTCCATCAATTCTTGTTGCTCATAGCGATGACTTGAGAAAACTTTGGCATGAGCGGTTTGGTCATCTAAACTATCGCTCATTAAAGAAACTATGTAATCAACATATGGTGATTGGTATTCCTCTTGTTTCATGTAGAGATGGTGTTTGTGCCGATTGTGTTCTCGACAAACATCATTGGGATAGTTTGGAAATGTGCCTCTTGGCACGCCTTGGGCCCTTTGCATCTTCTTCATCGTGACTTGTGTGGTCCACTTTCTTCTCCTTATTTTTCCAGGTGCAAGTATTTCTTAACTTTCATTGACGGCTTTTCCACACGTACTTGGGTTTACTTCTTAAAACTTAAGAGCAAAGTTTTTGACAAGTTTTTGGCCTACACGGCCCTTGTAGAAAAGCAATATGGACATCAAATTCAAAGGTTAAGAATAGATAATGGAGACGAATATGTGAACAATAATTTTACAAGTTACTACACTTCATAGGGCATCCAAATGCAACACAATGTTCCATATACACCACAACAAAATGGTGTTGCTAAGAGAAAGAACTACACATTAAAATAAATGGTTAATTGTATGATCCAATCTAAGGGATTAAGCCTAAAGTATTGGGCAAAAGCCATCAACTGTGAAAATTACATAGTAAATTACACTCCCACAAAGGCTCTTAAAAATATAACACTGAAATAAGCTTGGACTAAAATTAAACCAGATGTAAGTCACTTCTGTGTATTTGGAAATGTAGCATGGGTTCACATTCCTTATGAGAAAAGGAAAGCATTGCAGCCTAAAAGTGAGAAGTCTATATTTTTTGGTTATTTTGAAGATGTCAAAGGTTATATATTTCTTCAACCACATTGTAATGGAATTATTATTACAAGAGATGTTAAATTTGATGAAAATATCTTGGCCTGCAAGCCTAATTCGACGATTGTGCCTTCTTTGATATGTGAGCCATCTTCGACGTTTGTGCCTTCTTTTGTTCTTATTCTAGTTTCTTCTTTAGATGATGCTAGTGAGGATGAAAATCAACCTCCACATGCTCACCTTCCTCCATATGAGTCCATTGAACCTGAACCAGCACCGCCGCTTCCTACATGGGTCTATTCAACACGAGAAGAAATTGGTGATCTTGTTAGTGATCCTTCAGATCATAGTCGAAAATGTTCTCAGTTATAGTGAGCCTATTCTCTTTTGGCTCAAGTTTTAGAGACTCATGATCTAGAGACATTTGCAGAAGCTTCAGGTCATCCATATTGGGATACAACAATGAATAAAGAGGTTCATTATCTAATGGCAAACGATACTTGGGATCTTGTACCTCTTCCAAAAGGAGGAAAACTTGTCAGATGTAAATGGGTCTACAGAGCTAAGTATGCATCATATGTAAGTATTGAAACACGCAAGGCTTGGTTAGATGCCAAAGTATTTTCCATGTTGAAGGAATTGACTATAGTGAAACCTTTTCCCTTGTAGCCAAAATGAATTCCATCTGCCTTGTTATTTCCCTTGCTGCCCCACAAAAATGGGAGGTCCATCAAATGGATGTTAAATCCACCTTCTTGCATGGATATTTGCAAGAAGAAATATACATGGAAAAACCTCCTGGCTATGTCCAGAATGACTCTAGCCTTGTTTTTCTCCTTAAGAAATATATTTATGGTCTTAAGCAAGCTCCTTGAGCTGGGTATGCCAAAATGGAAAAATTTGTTATTGACACCAGATTTTCTAGATGCCATTCTGATCCTAATGTCTATACCAAGAAAGTAGGAAGCCATCTCATAATCCTTGTCATTTATTTTGATGACCTTATCCTTAATAGTAGTGAATCAAAACTTTTAAACCATGTGAAAACCATCCTTAAGAAGAAATTTGAAATGATAAACTTAGGCTTTTTGCACTATTTCCTTGGCCTCCAAGTTTTGCAAACCAATGAAGGATTTTTTCTTTCCCAGTCTAAGTATGCTTGTGACCTTCTTCATTGATTTCACATGGAAGATTGTAAACAAAACCCTTCTCCCTTCCAGTATGGATTAAATCTTGTTTCCACCTGAACTTCTCCCGAAATTGATGCCACCTTGTACCGTTAGTTAGTTGGTAGCCTCTTATACTTGACTCATACCCATCTTGATCTTTCCTTCGTTGTTGGTCTTATTTCCTGGTATATGCAAACACCCCATGAAATCCATTGGAAAGAAGCTAAAAGGATACTTCAGTATGTTTGGGGTACAATTCAGTTCGAGATACATTACAGTTCAAGGGGGGCTCCTTTATTGGTTGGTTTCATTGATTTAGATTGGGACGACGACCCTAATGATCAAAAGTCTACTACAAGTTATGTTTTTAGCCTTGGTTCAGGACCTGTCACTTGGTCCTGTAAGAAACAACATGCTATTTCACTTTCTTCAGCAGAAGCAGAGTACCAAGCAACGGTAAATGCAAGTCAGGAAGCCTTGTGGCTTCAATATATCCTTTCAGAGTTTGTATTCCAACAGCAAAATCCGGCCAGCCTTTAGTGCAAAAATCAGAGCTCCATACAGCTCGCCAAAGACCCAGTTCAACATAAGTGCAACAAACACATCGAGATACACATGCACTTCATCAGAAAGATCATTCATGATCAAGTTATTGAAGTGCTTTTTTTCCCTACAAAAGATCAAGTTGCAGACATCTTCACAAAGTCTCTTACAAAAGCGAAGTTTTCCAAATTTCGCTCTATGTTAGGAGTTCATGAACTTGTCATTAAGGGGGGATAGGCTCTATTTCATCCTTCCTTATCCTATTGTGTCACTATTGTAAATCCTTCCATCATATCCCAAGTTGTTCTTAAGGGGGGATGTTATGATATTTAGACACTTAAGAGTTAGTTAAGATCTACTTGGTCTAATGTGTCGTTAAGTAAAAGTGTGTGTATGGATTAGTATGCATTTTTATTTAGGAAATCCGATGGTCACTATATGTTCTCGACATAGAGTGATCTGACGGTTCATATTCTCCTTGATCTTAACAGATACATTGATCCATGGATTAACAACCAATTGGCCCATGATCTCTATTTAAAGAGAATGGAGGATCATTTGTTGATGATCGATTGTGAGAAACTCTCTTGTAAAATTTCTCTGTAATATTTTTCTTTTGCATTAATAAACTGCTCCAAGTGGTCACGTTGGTGGATGTTTCCCTGTAGGTGTTTTACCACGTCAAAAAATCGGTGTGTTGATCTTTGATCTGGTTGTGTGAGTGGTTACTGAAGGCGTTCATCCTATGTTGGAATACCTGTGTTGTCAAACAACACTAACATATTCAACCTTCCATAAGGGAAGGAGGTCTCATCTAAAGCATAGGCAAGACTTGTGTGATGAAGGGAGTTAAAGAGAATGCAACATCATATATAGTTATACACTACTCATACATTAACCATTAAAATAAGGTTGTGACAACAGTTAGATACTAACTAGATAAAAAGAAGTAGTCATGCAACAAAAACACAGATTCATTTGCAACATAACAAATAAGAATAAAACAAATTTTAAGTCCCCAAATCACTTCATTCAATTAGCAACATCAATATCAAAACCCTCGTACAACATAGACGTGATAGATCATCATTCCGCTACATATCTCTTCAATACAACATCTCGCACAACGAGACCCAATCCCTTATAACCTATTATAGACTCAAAACCTATAGTAAATGAAATAGTAGATCCAACAATGGCCATTACAATAACCAATCATGACTATACTAACTAGATATTGACCGAGGACAAAACAACAGAGGATCGCAAAAAGTGACAATGCCTATAAAAACAACATCAACTCTCTCATTAACCCTTTTCTTGTTACATTTCCCTTTTATTTATATTTTTCACATCTTTGATAAAGTCACTTGACTAAATCAAACCTTCTCTTCACTGCTTCCTAGATTTCTTTATTTTTCTCCCACGGTATTGTGTCTTCTGCCATATTCTAGAATTCCATTTGGTGCATGATGATTTTGATTGTTTCTTTTTCTTCTAGACTTCCAGCTGGTGCACGATGCTTTACCAAAATCGAGGCTTTATCAAAATTAAAGGCCCAACAGGCCCCGATCATAATTGTTGAATCACCTCGAGTCAACCTTCCTATTCCTTACCAATGCCTTCCTCAAACAAAAGGCCCAAATCTGGTACAATTTTAAGGGCTTGTTGATTGAATATGTCATAATTCTCAAGGTGGTCCTACCACTTTCGTACCAAAATAAAAGCTTCTGCAACAAACTATTGAGTTGCAACAACATCTGGTTCGATAATCTTAGTGACAAGCAGAGTTTGTCAGTCTATGTCAGCAACTAAATCTAATTGATGCATCTATATATACGCATCTTGAACTATAGCTTTGAACTCCGTGAGTTATTTCTTGGTGGTTTGAGAATCTTCAGACATTTCATCAAGTCTATTATCAACCTCTTGGATTTCCATGAACTTATCTTGTTGTGAAATAGGGTTTGTTAGAGCATGTTCTTTTGCGCTCATCTATTGAATTTGAAATATCAATTATCCAGTTGGATTATTCCTTCTTTCTAGCAGACCAACCCAATAATTAACCATGGTAAAAATATTTCTACATTCTCCATTCTAGTCATGAAGGGATGACCAAACGATATCCCCTTCTGCAACTACTTGTGTGATATTTTCAAGCATAGATTTCGGTTTATCCTTCTCCTTTAGCTGAATTGCTTCCATATAGTGTTGTAGAGTGTCCTTTTTCTTGGCCAACTAGGACCATGAATCAATAATAAATTCAACACATTGCATTGATGCAACTAGAGTAATATCTTTTGGTAGTTGAGGGGCAACCTACCAAATATTAGGACAAACTTCAAAAAACTTTATAGAGACAACATTCATCATTGATTGAACCTAGTCATGCAAGGAGTATGATTGATCCTTGTCCTATGATACAGTATCTAACTCATGCCTCAAGTGTTGTCTTTGTTGTATCAATTATTCATTAGCTTGCTCAATAGAAACCATGTGTTTCTCTATCTAGGAAGCATAATATCTTAGTACATTCAGCAGTTGTGGTGTTAGCCATGCCATAAAATATTCATTGTTGACAAGATAATATATAGGTAGCCATGAGGCAAGTGGTTTTCCACTTGTGATTTTCCATTCTGAGAGGCTAGTGGATTTTGCACCATTGGGACTTGGAAACATAGCTTGGAAGCTATGAGCAAGTCTCTCTTGAATATCATGAGGGAGAAATGAAACAACCCTTGTTTTCTCTAAACACAATTGTAGGATATCACAACAGTGGCGAGGGTCCTGGATAAAAGATGTAAACTTGTTTCTGAACAAAACTCGTGCTATGGGCCAAAGTGGCCTCTTCTTAGATGTCCGTAGGGTCGTGTGGAGTATCTTGACATGATTGACCCTTCTCCTCTACAAATTTATCTATCTTTTTATTAAGGGTAGTATCTTGAGGAAGAATAATATTGATTTGCAGAACATGAAGTGACGAAAATGGGAGATGGAAATCACTTTCGTTGGATACACTTGATGGATGACTAGATTTAGCCTAAGTTGTTTTAGTAGCAATTCGAATGGGAGATGGCAGAATGACTGGTGGAACAATCACAACAAGGGTAGTGTGCAACAAAATAGTTTCTTCAACAATGAGAGTGGGACGAGTTTTAGAAATAGTCATTATATGGTCATCAATGATATTAATAATGGGGACATTGGGTGGCACAAGTCACTATATGGTCATCGATGATATTAATAATGGGGACATTGGGTGGCACAAAGGTAAAACCTCGTTTTTGTGGTGGAAATGAAGCAATTGGAATGATATCAGTGACAATGGGAAGAAAAGTAGAGGAGTAAGGGGAAATAGTGAAAACTTTCTTAGTGGGAAGTGAAAAGGAAGCTTCAAAATATTCTTTAAACTCCTTAACTATAAACATAACAATATCTAGGATAGACGGGAATGGAGGCAACTCTAGAATAGACCTCAACAAAGCTTCCTCTTCCTCATCCTCTTCTGAATCCAAAGGAATTCACTGTATTTTTTATGATCCTCTAGAGCTTGAAATGGTTGTGGTAGTTGGATCCTCCCGTTGTGAAATTGAACAAATCTAATAAGATATCCTCGAGGATTTTGACACCCTATTCACTCCAGATCATGAATATATCTCTTTGTATAGAGATTCCTCATCAAGATAATAGGGTAGTGGGGGAGTGTGGAACTTTTTAGTATCTGTAGCTCTTGGCCTCACAAATGTATGGTCCCTGTACATATCGAACAGAATCTTGTTGGTGTGCCTATTGAGAAATTCTTACAGAATCCTCATACTTTGAATGGCATTGATTAACACATTGTACCATTGTAGGAAAGCAGTGTTTTTGAATGTTGAATTTGTGTTATTAGTTCATGCTTGCCAAGGCTCAATCTCATAGCTATTCTATTGTTTGGAGTTTTTTCTAACTCTCTTCCTTCCCGTGGCTGCCACTTCCACATGGTGAAGGAAATTAAAATATATCCATAGATGAAGTATCCTCCTCTCTCATGCATATTTGTGCAATCCTATAGCATCTAATTCATTAAGTACTTGCACCAGTTCATTTTTTTCGTCATGTGCACAAAAATCAACTACCAATAAGGCATCCAACATGCATTCACCCTTATTATACTTCTTCATCACTTTGTTCACGATCAATTAGAACGTAAAATGAACTTGTTCATGGGTAATGGGCTCAATAAGGGCTATGTGACCTCCACACATGGTGCCGAACTTATCATATATATTAATCTCTCCCTTATTCCTACCATGCTTCCTTGAACATTGGAAGACCTTTGTGACATCCTGTCCTTCCATAGAGAGGATTTTCAACTGATGAATATCATCTACCTAGATAGGATACTCTCTATCTAGCCAAAGAGATCCATTGTGTACCTAGCTAATTAAAAACTTGGTGCAACGTGTGATCTTACTAGTGGTACTGAAGACAAGAAAATACCGAAAGTTAATTATCGTTCATTCACACAACGAAACATGAAGAGTCTTCCACTGCACATATACATATCTAGAAGGCAAGGGGAAATAGTCCATGTATGCATCAACCTTCATCTAGGGAAACAAGTCCCCATATGAAAAATCAATTTCAATCAGCTGAGTCTACTCAACTTTACTCTATAGGTAGACCAATATATCAACTCACGGATCATGGATTTCCACCGAAACAACAATGTTTGGAAGTGCACCCCTAGCAGTAGTGGTACCAACCATGGATAAAGACTTGTTTTGATACACAAAAATAATCATAGGATGAGAACACAGGTGCATACTCACAAAATTATCACTGAGATCCAGAGATGAGAATTCAAACAAACAAACAGAACACAATGATTTGGACAAGAAGTGATCATCAAGTTATAGACAGTCTCAAAGAGGTGACACGAAATGAGCATTAAATTGTCATTAAGGGTATATGACATATATAACTTAACATTAACAATATATATGACCAACAGACGTGACAAAATCTAATTCGTGATTTGGGAAATAAAGGGGCACAAGTAGCGACATATATTTGACATGGCATGGCACATGGGGAATAACTAACTGGCTGGAAGCTAATCGAAAATGTACCAACAAACGTTTGGACACAAATTATGTTTACTGACATGGATAGGAAAATGAAAAAAAGGTATTAATGACATTTAACAAATAATGTGGAAGTGGCTACAAACATTAGAAGTTACTAAATAAAAAATATATTTGACATAGACTTCTCGACCACAGTGGTGTGACCCAGACTAGGCAGGATAATAATGAAAACTATACTCTAGGGGTGAGTGACAGTTGGACACATCACTAATTTATTGGAAAACATGGAAAATAACAAAAAAATGGAAACCTACCTACTTTATTCACTCCCTGTTATAGGAGTGTAAAAATACTTTCTTCAATGAGAATAAATATAGGGCTTCAGGCATATTCCATTCACCCATCCTAAATGAATAATACCATCTAGTTGCACTAGTCTAACAACTCATGACTCTCGAATTTCTACAACTATAAAGGTTCACAACCAGTGAATATGTAGCTTCCATGGTTGCTTTTGGTACTTACTGTCATAAAGAAATACTTAGTCACCTTGATCAAAATTCTTGGTCTTAATATGCCTATCATGCCAAGATTTATGTCTAGACTTCTCCAAAGTCTAATGGAAATATACTAAAATCTGGCTTCCTCAACTTCCAACATTTCTTGACATATGTTCTACAACATGTTTTGCAATAGACTCATCATCTTTCATTTGAGTAACTACATGTTGGATATATGATATGACCTAGGTTGTACCTTTAGTATTCCAACAAAACCCTACAAACCATCGACTCTTCTGGAGACCAGAAGGCAACATTGCGCAGATAGTGCATAATGAAGTCTCACACGAGATGGCTTATGGGTGATTGCAGGACCCAGATGTCTAAAATCATGGAAGGGATGTTTCCCATGGGGATGTTAGTTACTCTTTAATACTTCAACATGCATCATATCTACCATTATATAACCATATTCATTCATTAACATTCATTCTGCAATAAATATCATGACTTAACCTAGTGCATGCTTCATTTTACTACTACCAGATTCATTCATTCAACATAAACAAAATAGGTCCAATAAATAAATAAACATTCCACACAGAGATACATGGTTTTACCGTGGTTCACTCCCCTGGGCTACATCCACAAAGATCTGGCATTCATTTCTTATTTATTATTCTTCATCAAGGTTCTGTGTTGCACACATTACATCATAAGTTTGGTGATAATGGTGATGCTGACAAGGTCACACCAAGCTCCACAACTTGTGACCTTACCCTCAATTACAACTCAAAAACATACTTATCTCCAAAACTATCTCTACAACTCTCAACCAAAAATAACTCTCAAAACTCAAGTTATTCTCTCGCAATTACTCAACTCTCCTGACATATATAGATAGTTCAATAGATGATCTCCTCATATCTTATAGTACACATTTATACTAAAAAAGTGGGTTAAACCCTTTACATCAATGACCAAAACCCTAACCCTAAGTGGATTAGATTTGTCCACATTCTAACTTATTGTGTGTGCAGTTGATCCGCGTCCTTTTTTTCCTTTGAATTTATGCTTCCCCACGTTACTTTTCCTTGTTCTCCGATGCACATTCTTTTTCTGGTCCCTTTCTCAACTACTTCCTTAATTTTTGCGTTTTTCCCCAAAATGGCCTATGCCAACAGGCCCCCAACACTTACCTATGGCTCATCCTGATCCACTCAGTAAATGTTTTCATTCTACACCGACTTCTCCAGTGCATGGAATTTTCCTGCAATCTCTTCAACTCGAGTGTTTATTTGTACACTCTTCTCTGCTATAAACTCCACAGTGTGCGCAATGATATGTTCCTTCAACAAATATTCGGACTCCAAAATATTTTTTCCAATCTTCCCCTTGGCTGCATCAATCTTTTTTATCATTTTCTTTGCCCCTTCTTGTAGTGGCTCCAACTTAGCTTGCCTTGACTGCTTCTCTCCTTGTATGTTCTTCAGCTCTGTCTACAAATTCTTCAATTCCTTCACTCTCTTTAGCCTATCTGATATGTTCATTTCTTTTTTCCTCTTCTTGAGTTTCTGGACTGCAGTATTTACTCCTTCTTCCTTTCATTCTAGCTATTGTAGTTTTTCATCCTCTTATAGATTAGTCTATAATTTCACACTCCTATCATATAACTATGTGATCTCCTGGATGCTCTGCGCAATACTCTCCTTATGGCCTGTCACCTCCTACTCCCTCTGTGTTCTAAATTTTGGTGGATTTCTTGGTTGTAGGAGTGTCATCAACTCTGTAATGTGGCTCTTATAAGCCTCCATAGTCTGCACTATCTTCTCAATATTACCCTCTGTGGGTACATTCCCTTCCTGTGCGCTATCCAGGATAGTTTTAAACACTTTGTCTACCTGCTTCTCTATCCTCTTTGTGCATTGATTTGTGTCCTCCTATTCAACCTGCACCTGGTTGAGTGTTATCTTTAATGTCTCACTTACTTGCTTAGCCAACTGTAAGTCTATTGCATATGCACGTTCCCTCGATTGAATCTCTTGTTTGACGATGACTTCAAGTTTATAGTATCTTGTATCTTGTATATCTATGTCTGGGAGAATACCTCTTCCTAATTGTTCATGCGTATGAACACTTGTATCCTGTGATGCTCCTCCATTTCTTACTTATGTGCGGTCCTTCTCTTGCACTGACAGATTTGTAATAGGGTTCTTCTTCCTTGTATTTATAACTTTTGTGCTCCCCCATGTTTCCTTCATTGTTATGTTGCCCTTATTGTGTTTTTTGTTGGGCTAGTTGTCTACTTTGATGTTCTAGCCTCTGCCTACTACTTACCTTTTGATCCCTTCTTGGAAAATACTGGTACTTTTCATTCCTCGGGCCAGTCTTTCATGGCCCACTTCACCTCTTATGTTGTCATACAATATCTTATTTGTATCCCTTCCTTCTTGGGATCCCTTTTTTCCTTGATCCACATATTGTGTCTATAAGTCTTAAAGTCTGTTATTCCTTTATTTTCCCTTACTACCTTTGGTGGTATCCTCCAAGTATTGAAAATATTTTCCTGCATTTCATCATAATACATAGAAAATATACTGGCATTTTCCTTCCTTTGTTTTTCATCTGAGTTTTTCCATAGTGTTGTATACTTAGTTGCACTGCACTTTCCTGACCTTGGGTAAAATATGTTGAATTTGGGTTCTCCCCAACCCACCAAAGCTATAAATATTATCAACCATTCATAATGGAACATTGTTCCCATATCATGTGCATCCTTCCAGTCATCCAAAATTAAATTCAATAAGTATGGACTCCAGCTGAGTAAAGTCCCTTTCACACACTGTGCAGCTATTGTTATAACTCTTGCATGTGCTTCTTCCTTATGACATTTCATTAACAATTTAAAATCCATCAATTTCATTTATGACCTCATCACAGGTTCACTAATTCTATTAATTATGATTCCCTGAGACCCTCTCTCAGTGTCATATGTCTTCTTCATCTCCTATGCCAATGCTTTCTCAATTGTCTTGTCACCTAAGTATTGTTCTGTCCTTTCTCCATCTGTTGGAAAACCTATAATTTATGCTATTAGATCTACATCTATTGATACCGGCCTATCCATCCATAGAATACCCCCATGCACCAATGTTAGTAATTGTTTGATGAAGTTGTTTACATCTTTACAGCTCCTAAAATGAGGGATTTCTAACAAGTTCATTATCCTTGTTTTATGCAACCCTATTATCCACTGCTTTGGCTCTAAGATTGGAACTCCTGACGAACTTGATCCTTTTCTCTCCATATAGACTCGCGATGCAATTTTAGGGATCTTGTCTCTGTCTGTTACATCATGGTATGAATACTTCAGTTTTTCAACACATCATAATATATCAGGAAGGATCGTGACTCCTTCAGGTATACAAGGTAATGCTAGTGTTTCTTCTTTCTATTTACACGATGATCTATGTACATATTGTTTTCCCCTTGTCTTTCATGTCACTTTCGATGGCCCTGCTTCCTAGTGTGCATCCTCTTCTACGATAGGTTGTTTCATTGCTTCGACATGTCCTCTGGGATCATATGAGTCTGTTTTCTCATCATCTTTCTCCTAAGTCATATTTTGTGGTGCTCCTAAACCAATCTTTTTTGTATCATTTTTCTCTACGGTAGGGTTCTATGTGTCATTTTGTAGCTCGACCTCCATCTCCTATATTGTTGGAACCTGTTGTTCTTGTTCTTCCAGAATTGTTGGAATAACTGGTTCAATCACTAGTGAAGGAATGACATCCTTCGACAGAACAGGGTTTGTTGCTTCAGTTTCTTTCTCCTATGGAGATCTCATGGCGCTATGTGTTTTTCTTACAATGCGACTAGGAGCTCCAATCTTTGGAGACACCATTCTTCTAAATCCTGCAAATTGGCTATGAATCCTCACTAAATACCTTGAAATCTTCTGGAAAACACTTGTTTGCACCAAGTTTTTTCTCATTTTCTCAATGACACAATGAGTCTTCCCTTGCAAGTTTTATGCTTTTATAGTTCCTTTCATAAATGATTTGTCATATCCCACTTTTCTGACCACTGTCTTTTCCCTTTTCCGGTCGCCTTTTATCCTATTGCGTTGTCTTTTTTGTCTAGTCATATTTCTCTGGTGCACAGTATATTATTGTTCTGTCGGAACACTTACTGTCTTCTCTGTGTTGTATCATCTAAATCTTTATGCAAAACCCCTTATCCATCTACTACATTTTTTTGTATTTTTCTTCTTTTTCTAGTTTTTTCTTTCGTTTTATTATTTTACTCATTTTTTTTTTCTTGTTTTAACTCCTAGTATGTACAATTCTATTTTTTTGAGTTGAAACTATTGAGGTTTACTAGGTCAATTGTACTTATACATTTTTAGTCGACTTCAATTCACCAATCCTTGAATCTCCTTTCATGTTAAATCCTGCAGCTGCACAATGCCTCCATCTGTGACAAACTTTATCTCATATGGAGCCAATGGATTCTAAATTTCCCTGGGTGCTGCAAGTGTTTACTTTAATAGAGGAGAACTAGATCTCCTTCCTTAAATTTATTCTTCTTGATGTGTCCATCATGCCAATATTTATCATTTGCTTTATATACCTCCTGATGGAAACCAACCATAATCATTTCTTCTTCTAATTCCATGAGTTGAGCCAATCTTTCTTGAGTTTCACCTCTTTTTGGCATGTTTGTAATGGTTGCAATGCATAGACTAGGTATCAAATACTCCAAAGGGACAACTGCTTCTTCTCCATACACCAAATTGAAAGGTGTCTTCCCTATAAGTTTATTACACATAGTTCTATAAGCCCATAATATTGTTGGTATCTTCAAATCCCAATCATCCTTGTTTACATTGCAAATCTTAGTTAAGGCCTTCTCCAAAATCTTATTAAATGCTTCCACGATTCCATTAGCTTGATGATGGTGAGTGCTCTTATGATGATGTATATCAAATTCTTCATTCATTTCCTACATGGTACTATTGATAAAATGAGTCCCCTAATCACTCATAAGAATTCTAGGGCATCCAAATCTTGTAATTACATGTTCAAACAGTAAATGTGTTACAGTCTCTACACTGCAATATTTCACTATTGCTTCTTCATCCCATCTGGTTAAATATTTTTTCATTGTAATAATATACCTTGCTCTGATCTTCTAACTGGTGGATTAATTGGATCTAAAAATTCTACTTCCCATTTATCAAACACTTTAAGAGATACCTGAGGTTTCAATGGCATCTCATCCCTCCTTGATGGTTTTCCTACCCTCTAGAAGACATCACAATTATGACAATATTCCTTTGCATATTTTTAAATTGTTGGCCACCCCAATCTTGTGTGCAATATCTTCTACGCAGTAGCCTTCCCTGCATAGTGTCCTCCAACTATTCCTTCATTTGATTCTACTAAAAAGATGGTACGTTCATGATCGATTGCACATCTCCTTAAAATATTATCTTCTCCTAGTTTATACAAGTTCCCTCCAATAAGTTGGCAATCTGCAACTCTAACCACCAAATTCTTCTTATGTGCAATATTGTATTCCTTTGGGGAAAATCGTGTACTCAAAAATTAAATAATGTCAACAAAATATTCATCGGAAATATGTACTGAAAAATTTTGTGCATCATAGAAATTGTCCTCCAAGTTGCTTGGTTCCTCTCCATTAGTTATCCTAGACAAATGATCTATCCATACATTCAATATTCCAGGTTTCATAACTACTTCAAAATCAAACTACTGAAATAAAATCAACCATGTACATATTATTCCACCCAATATTGGCTTGTTAACTAGGTATCTAAGAGCATACTGATATGTAAGCATCTTAAAATTTTGGTCTAACTAATAATGTATGAACTTTTGTAATGCATACACCATAACCAAGCCTTCTCTTTCTATTGTATTGAAATTCTATTTTGAATTTGATAGTTTCCTTCTTGCAAATGTTATTGGGTGATCTATACCACCTTCTCCTAGATATGTTAGTATTGCTCCAAGTGATATTGAAGAGGCATCCACATGAACATGGAACTCTTTTGAACAATTTGGAAACACTAAAATTGGTGTTGTCACCATTTTATCCTTCAATATGTCCAAACTCTGTTGGTATTCATCATTCCATTGAAACTTGATATCCTTCTTTAAAAATTTCTCCATGGGTACAGTCATAACTCCTTATAAACTTCCTATAATAGCCTGTATGACCAAGTGTAGATTTTGATTGGTGCACTGACTTTAGTAGTGGTAAATTAACAATGACAACAATCTTCGCATGATCAACCATCAGACCCTGTTTACACACCACATGCCCTAGAAAAATTCCAAATGGTGTTCTGAATATGCATTTCTTAATGTTCAAAGAGATTTGGAACTATATACACCTATCTAAAATCAATATTAACACTTCAACGTGATCCTTTAATAATATAAATACTATCTGATCATCCATATAAACCTCCAAAAATTTATGAATAAAATCTTTGAATGCAACTACTAGTACACTTTAAAAAATAGGAGGGGAATTATTCAATCCAAAATGCATCACTTTGTACTAATATGACCCCCATTATGTGGAAAATTTAGTCTTATGACGATCCTCTAATGCTATTATGATTTGTTGATACCTTGAAAATCCATCAGTAAATGAATATGCTTCTTGTCCTCCTACATTCTCCAATACTTCATATGTAAATGGGGTAGGGAAGGGATCATGCAGACAATCATCGTTCAACTTCCTCAAGTATACACATATCCTTATTCCCCCTTGCTTCTTCTCCATAACTACCATAGGGATAATCCATTCATATTATTCAACAAGCTCTATTACACCAACATCTAACATTTTATCAATTTTTGCCTACACTTTTTGCTTATACAATGGAATCAACCTATAAGGTCTCTGTCTTATTGTCCTGGAATATAGTCTCAGAGGGATATTCATTTCTCCAAGTTCTCATATACCCCTTTCATCTATGAAAACATCACTGAAAATAGGTCACTATACTCATGCAGTAATTCTATTATTATTTTCACTGTCTGGTTGTCCCAATAGTCACCAATACTTGCAATCTTTGGATTCTCTTCTATTCCAATGTTTACCTTATTTATCTTCAGTGGTGTAGAAAAATCTTATAACTGTAACTATGGAACTTCTACTTCTCTTTATCCTTCAACTTTGTGATCTAAATATCACGCGGGTTTTCTTTTGCTGGGTCATCTTCTATGACATTATAACAATGTAGCAATTGTCTGACTGTCTGTCGATTCTGGTTCTGATAAGTTGTTACAATCTCAACTTCAGGTTCTTCAAATATCCTCTCTTTTACCAAATTTTTTGTTGTATCTATTTCTGGAATATCATGTTCAAATGCAAATGTAATCACAAAATTCTGTTGCAAATCCTCCGAATTTGCAATTTCTCTGCACAGTTCCAGTTTTGTATACCAATTCCTTAGGATTCCTTCCAATGTATGAATGAAATGATGTGGCCACTCCTCTAGTAGTACTAATATCCATTGGGTTATACATATTCCTATATGTTCTCCGGTCTCTCCTAATCCATCACATTTCTACATATATTTCTTCTCATTCTCTACACTAAATATACTGTGTAGTAATATTTTTCATTGATACCAATTCTGAATATTCTCCTTATGAGTACCCCACCAACATTCAGGTGTTTATCTTAAGTAAATCTACAAAACTAATAACCTCTAATTCTCCAAAACTTCTAACTCAAAATTTCTTAAAATTTCTTCTAAATTATTCTGACCATAGAAAATTGTAGGTTCTCTTAGCTCTATGCCAACCCATCTTAGTGTGTGTGTCATCCTTGTGCATCTTCTAGTAGATAAATAATGTAAGTGCTACTCCAAATTCTCTAGTCATGTGTTAGAATCTGAAGCATAAGAACTAATGATTCTCCAGCTAAGCATTCCATTTGTTGTTGGATTAACATAATCTTCCTCATGCATGGTAGTTCTATACAACTGGTTTATCTCTTCTGTGATGAAGTTCTCTATCGTAGGTTCAACATATCTTCCACCTTCTTAGGGATCCAATGGTGCAATGAATCTATATTCTCTTGATTCAAATATCATTTTCCTGGTCTTCAAGTTGATGATAGCTTGATTGTCAAAATCCCAATCCAATCCCAACAATGTTGGATAAGGTGTAGTATTATCCACTATATCAATCACTTCAAAGTATTCCATAGTGTGTGCACCATCTAAATCCACTAGTATGCCTTTCAATCTACTAATTGGTATCACCCTATACTGGTT
>ML783474.1:623356-633567 GCA_009831015.1 Picea engelmannii | reverse complement strand
GTAGGTAAGTGTTTTACTTTCCGTTTGCATTTATGATTACTTTATATGCACATGTTATATTTTGTGGGGTGGAAATACCACCCCACCTTTTGTCGCTAATGCTTTCTTGTCAAGTGTGAGCAGGTCTGCAGGTTTATGCTAGATATGTTGAGGTTCTCATGCGCTCTACGGTGAGCACATGTCGTCGAGTTGGAGCCAGATGTTATCCCCGATATCTGGAGATAACTAGGAGATCATGTCTTGAGGCCCATAGGTCCTAGACATGAAGTACCGAGAGCAGAATTGAACTAAGCATGGCCCTGGAGGGCCCATTCTTCTTCTTCTTCGCCAGAATTTTCCTGTCAGCAGCAGCATCTTCCATCACCATCGGCTTGGACTTGCATCAGAGAGGACTCTTTCTCCATGAGGTAATTGGTCCAAGGTATCATGGTATGTGTCATGTTTGATCGTTATAACCTTCTTATATATGCATTAGGTTCCTTTCATTTATGATGACTACTTGGATCTTAATCTACTTGACCATTGTTGGGGTGAATTAATGGGGTGACTTAGCAAGCTCGTATTCATGGGTTTTGGTTAGCCACCAAAGGGGATTTGCAGAGCCATCGTCCGCTCCCACCATTATATCATTTTACATCTTATCTCCCACTCATCCACCCCATTCCCCTAGTCTGTCCACTAGGATGACCTTTGGGGTTACACTTTGTCTTGTGGGAAGAAGGGGCTAAAGGCCCAAGGGGTAAAAGTAGCTGGTAAAAGATAAAATCCATAGGAAATGAAACCTAGAGATGCTTCGCCCAGGGATCCCCGAGAAGGCAATAAAAATCCTCTAGATAAAAAACTAAAAGGACCCTAAGAAAAATAATAAAACAAGACCTAACCAAGAGGGTGGGAGGTCTCATCATGAGCCGGCCCATTATGTTCATAGGTATCCAGCAGTGTGACATTCCCACTATCTGGTCACCATGCCAGGGCATTGACCTTTGGTTGCATGGCCAAGGGAAAGGGGGTCTCATAACGAGCCAGCCTTATCATTTCTGCAAAGATACCAGTGGGTAACACTGTCAGCTCTAGTCACCACTCCAAGGCAGTTTCCTCTGGTCAGACCTTGAAGTAAAAATAAAAGAAAAATAAAGGCAATAAAGGGCTTGAAAAAAATGCATCCATGATGAGTATAGCTCGCCTCCTACAAAGGCACCCAAAGACAACAATTGTCCTTGGTCTTACTGTGACTGGACATCCCTAGACCATATCACCTCATAAAACATGGCTTGAATGATCCTCTAAGGAAACTTTCCTTCTCTTGTGGGTATTAGCCCAATAGGTTATTCTGTTGGTTTTCTTCGGCTTTGTATAGTAGATCTGTGTAATGTATTTGAGCTCTTAGATGATATGCTAGGGATTTCATGCATGTATTTGACAAATTTAATGATGAAATATGATTGACATTTCTATGATCCTGAGGACTGATGAGCCCATGGAGGGCGTAGTCTTTGATGTGCAGGACCATACCCGATGGACAAGTGCCAGAGGACCGGTACACATGGGGATATGATTAGTTCAGACCTCCATGGGGATGAAGAGCCCATCAGATGGTTGTTGGGATGGTAGAGGCAGGACAACGTTGTGATGAGCCATTACACGAGGAAGAAGAAGGACGTTTGTACCCAGGACATTTTGGTAGATCCCAACCTAGGGGGGATCACCCACTGCAGATGAGACGATTGCTTTTTGATGGACAGGACGTCACCTAAGGTAGTTGGACATTTTATAGAGCATGTGGAAGTGTGTTGGCATCATTTGGCACGTGTGGCAGCTTGCAGGAGCCCTAGAAGGGCCAACGTTTTGCCTCCTGGATGTTGATCTTGCCCAAAAAGGGCCAACGTCTCCCTTTTGAGCTCATATTGTGACATTTTTAGCATTTAATGTGACAAATAGTGTAATATTATTAGTCAGCCTTGTCGATTGTTTTAATGACCTATTTTTCTAATTAAAGGTCATTTGGATGATATAAAGAGAGGACGTTGCCTCTCATTTTTACAAGAACACAACTCACTCTCTTGTGAGAGAATCAATTTAGTCTTTTGTCTTGGTATTTTTATCTTGGAAGTGAGGTGCTACTCTTGTGGAGGATCATTCTTGGCATTTTATGGTGTTTTCTATCATTGGAAGGTTTACAACTAGGGTTTGATAAGCTCTTCATTGATTTGTAAGTGTATTTCTCATGCAAAACTTCTTAATTGAATGGTTTTAGGTTAAATCTCTTGCATTTATTGTTACATTGTTATTATTTTTCTTAATCATTGAAACCCTAGGTAGCAAGAACACAAGTAGGTCCTTGCTATATGTCCCCATGGTAGAAAACTTGTTTTAGCCATTGATTAAGGAGGATATAGCCTAGCCGTTGCTACACTAGCTCCCCTTTTTCTGAGTTAGCTTTTAACATAAGTTGAAGAAAGAAGACGTCCTAGGCCTAATTAATTTTACACCTAGGGTTTTGACTTTTAGGGTTTGAGGAGCCTTGCTCTTGCAACACTTTTCATCCCTAGATTTGTGTTTTAAAGCTAGCCGTTTTGCCAAGGATTTTTAAGGAAAGAGGGAGCAGCATGAGGCCTTGCTTAAGCAACACCGGAATGAGCCTCCTCCCCTTAGGGTTTTGACTCTATGGCCCTGCCATTGCAGCACCATAAAGCCCAACTCTCTTGTCCTTAGATTTAGATTCTCCCGAGACCTAGCCTTGCTTCTTGACTCCATAATACCCTAAGGCACTAGTCTAAATCTCCAATGTTGAGTTTCTTGTGCCAAAACAAACCTTTCAAACTTCTTAAATTTGAAACCCTAACTAACCCTAACGTCTCACTAACCCTAATTGATGATGACRTCATGCCTCTTTTGAACTCTTGGTTTATGTAAAACGTTGTGGCTTAGTCATCTAATTKATAGACATTGAAGTGTTGATMATTTCCATTAGCCTATTTGCAAAACRTCCACCTTTTTGTCTACCAAACTAACCCTAGTAGARGGYTGATGTCACCTMTAGCAAGCTTGACRCAACACTCTTGTATTGAATGAGMAATTGATGATATTTTATTATAATTTGAAGATTGATTATACACTTTGAATGTTATATCATTTCCAGTATTTATTGAGAAGAAACGTTATAAGCCATAGTCATTTTTTGCAATCATTGACTTCGTCAATAATTACTGTTATTCATGTGTATTAAATATTGATAGTCATTGAAAATTGAAGCATTAACCACTATTTTCATGTATTAGTTTTATTGTTGCAAACATGTGCTTCTAATGTGGTATTTCTTCACTCTTGACTATTTTCTTGGCAGTAATCTGTGAAGGGAAAACTCACCTTGATCCTTTAAACCTTAGACCTTTCAGAATCCCAGATTACTAGGGACGTCTCCCTTGGTATTAGCCACCCTAAATATAAAGAGCCCCCCATCGAGGTGACAGTGGGTGGGGAATCTCTGGTTACGCCAGTTTGATCCTTACCTTTCAAGCTACCTGACCTAGACTACAAACTGAGCGATAACAGTACCGATGAAACTTTCAGATGACGAATTGGAAAAATTACTTTTAAATAGGTGGTCTCATGTGGTAAAACAAGATAAAGAGAACACCAAGGGTTTGTTTTCATGTGACAAATCTATATTACAAGTTCATGGATGTATTCATAAAGAAAATATCATTGTTTCTATTAACCCCAGTTGCAGACATAATTTTATCAATGTTCACTTGGTTAATAGATTGCAAATTGCTACAAAGAATATTCAAAGCACATAGGTTGAGGGTAAAAATATTCAAATCTTTAAATATTTGAAGATTACCATGGATAAATATGTGTTTCATTCAAACTTTTATGCTATAGATATGGGTGATGTGGATATTGTTTTGGGATATCCTTAGATGGAATCAATTGATACAGTTAATATTAATGTGAAAAAAAAAAAATTGAAGTTGTGGTACAAGAAAAAGAAATTCACATTGCAGGATGTGTCTCTCAGTAAGTCAAGAGGAAACACGATGACCAGCATAGAATTTATTGTAGCACCCAAAGAAGATTCAGAGGCCAAGTCTACAGAAGGAGAGGAAGCAAATCCACATGAACAAAACACTAAAGAAGCTAAGGAGGTCATTGACTCAACGACACAAGGGGTTGCAGATTTGAAGAAAAAGGAACCAATTCCTACAGTTGTTGTATATCGCCATCCACATCATATAGAGAAACAACAGACATCAAGGCAAGGGCGTGAGCATCAACCCCTGTATGCACCAGCAGGGAACCAGAAAGGAAACCAATCAAGTGGTACATGGAGGCCCACCAACACTATAGGAAGACATCAATCTTGAGAACCAAGTCCATGGCAACATCAGCGCGATGCAGAGCAAGCTCAGGGTGGCACAAAAACAGTTTTACATCATGGTCAGCTTTCAGTAGGATGAATAGATAATTGTACTTGGTACCAGTTGGCTACAATTCTCAGTCAGTCATATCGTAAGGTCCCTTCTCATGTTTTGGTAACGAAACATGCTTAAGGGGGGTGAAATGTAATATACCTATGGAGGTAATATGGGTGGTAATATGGTAGGTACCCAATGAGAATGGGAGTTAGATATTATTAGTGGAGGCTATTTAATCTAAGGTGGACTAGGTCCACCATGGTATTAAATAAGGCCCACTATGGTAGTTGGATAGAATAAATGGGTAGTTAGAGATAATAAATGGGATTTCTAGAAGATACCTTCTCTAGAATGTTCCTAGGAGATAGAGAATGATATATAAGTAAGTGTAAGAAATGTAATTGCCATGGTGAAGAATATTATGAAGGTACAAGTAAGTATTGCTTGAGGAGTTTTATCCTTCCATAAGGATTAATATATGGTGTTACCCTACCTCAAGGGTTTTCTCTATTTCTTGTGTTGAATATTGTGGTGAATGGTTTGGTTTATTCTTGGTTATTTCTGAAATATATTTGTAGATCTGGTATAGATACACAACAGATATCGTAGTCGCACAAATTCTCCCAAAAAAAGACCCTATCAACATACGACCCATACAAATTTACCAGCCTAAATCTCGAATTAAGTTGACTATCCACCGATTCAACCACCAACCCAAACGAGATGAGTGGTGTGGTTTTCACTTTTACATGTGGACTCCATGCATAAAGGAGTCCACCCAAAAGACCTTTTGAATCCAAAGTGAAAAAAGTCCAATCTTTCAACCATGGCCGAAAAAGGTCCACTGCTTTCCCAACAATGCACATTGTTTCTTGTATCAAGATAACATTTGGATTGCACAAATGTACAAAATATTTTAGGGATAACATTTTATGGGATCCCCCTACCCCCCGTGCGTTTAGGGAAACAAAAATCATTGGGTCGCCTTTTCATAGGCTATCCTCACTCTAAGGGACCGAATGATTGTGAATTGTTTTACGTCTCTTATTTCCTTTTTTTCTTGAACGTGTGCCAATGAAAAAAATGATTTCCTTCTAGTTTAAATACAAAGGGTATTTTTCCAAAGCTAGACCATGTAGCCAACCTTCCACCAGCTCCAATTTGAATTTCAACCTTAACATATAATATAACTTGAGCACGCACTTTTATCAAGAGCTTCTTATAGAGTTTTCCAACAAAAAGAAAGGGGACGAGGAAGCAGGCCTAAGCGAGGTTGGCTTCTTTGAAAGGTTAGCTTCCAATGCCCCCTTGTAGGCAGTCCTCGGGATAGTTGGAGGGGAGAAAACCCCTCGCTCAAGGGGAGTGTCAACACTCAAGAAACAAACATCATTTTCCTTCGAACCAGGGGAGGGGAACTTGGAAACACAAGGAATAGAATACTCTTCGTGAGGAAGAAGGAATTTCGAAGGACTCTGAAGATGAGACTTATCCATCATTAAAGATGACTTATCCTTGGAAGAAGGATCTTCCTTTTTCATAACTATTATGTCCTCAAAATTTGAACTCGACACTTCATCCAGGACCTCCTTTTGATCGCTAGCTAAGTCACCTGACACGAAGACACGGGACACGGAGGACACGGGAATACGAGTATCCGATATGGACACGGCGACCCTTGAAATCAGGACACGAGGGACACATTATATATATATATATATATATATATATATAATTTTAATATATATAATTTTAATATATATAAGACTATAAGTTAAAAATTACTGAAATAGACAAAATATTGATAGATCGTAGACTATAGTAAATATTGATTAGTGATTCAGTGATACATCATGAACTCCAAAAAACATACATCATACATCATACAAAACAATCAAACTCTAAATATCATACGCATAGATGATAGAACATAGACATAGTGATAGTCTGATACGGAGATACCATATACAATGTACATGATACAAATAAACCACAGAACAGTGAGCATTCAAAGCATATTACGACAAGTTTGTCAACATGCATACACAATGCTCAAAGGAAAGGAATCGAAAGAATGATCCATGTGTTCATGTCTTTAATATGTTTGCACAAATTCTGCAGTAAAACAGTGATTAAGCCCTTAGATAGTGTTAAGATGAATGTGATGTTAGCATATTGAGTTAGGTCGTTGCATCATGTATTGCATTGATTTGTTTCCAGAGTTTCTTTGGATGTTAGGTCTATCAAAATGTTTCAAGAAAAGCAATGGAACAAAACTGAAAATTAAACCATTCATGTGAACCCTTGTACCATTATCACAAGTTCCAAAGAGCTGGAAGAAAACACCTTGTGTGCTTATGCGATTTTAGGGAGAGATATTACAAGAATAAACTAGAATCAAATCATGTCAAAGAGTTTCCAATGGAAACGTTGTAAATGAAACTAGAATTAAGGTGTTAGGTCGTTGAGGTTATAGACCAAATCGTTCATCAATATTCCTCATCGATTTGACTAAAATGATTCTCAAGTTTTTAAATGTGTTAAGTTGTTGCCCAGATATATGGTATTTAAACACAAATTTATCCACAATCCATAATTGTAAACCCTCATCACTAGCACTAGAAAATGACACAAAGACCTCACACATTCAGGTGTCTAAATGAATTGAGGAAATTTTCATAAATCTTCGAAACTCAGCCAGATCCTAGAGGACTTACTTGTGAACTGGGCGATGCTTGTTGGCTTCCAGGCTGCAATATCCCATGGTGACAGTGAAATGAAATAGCTAAAAGACAAGGCAAAACCCATTTTTAACCTCCTGAGGGCTCTTTTACGAAGGACACATTTTTAGATGGTGTCCGACATGGTTTTAGATGGTTTCCGACACGGTTTTAGGACATGTCATGAGGTGATGACAAGTGTTGAAGAAGTGTCTGACACATACCATAGTCTGTCATCACAGTGACACCGCAAATATAGACACTTGGCCCATAAGGGATGTGTCGAGTGACAGTGATCTCTACCATCACTATCTAATGTCGCCTTTCTTTTCCATACTTTCTTGAAGAGAGGAAGCTATGAGTAGGGCCTACGACACTGCACCTGCAAATGGCCGACCTCATGGTAGCCAAAGCACCTGAAAGGAACCCTCCAATAGTCTATGTGTTGCACCCATCTAAATTCATCACATTTTAACTCTATCTCATCTAGCAATCCCTCCTTCAATTCCACTTCTATGTGAAATGTGAGCCATCTTCTATATGTTTTTTTCTCCCACTCAATCTCACAATCAAGAAATGAGCTAATGGAATTACCAATTGTAGTTAAAACCTCCTCATGCCAAAAGACCAGAGGAAAATTTGAGAGAATTTCCCAGACTTTAGTGTGAGACAGATATTCATGAGTTGGGTTGAAACTAACAGCCCACTCGTTTAGCACCAAACTAGAATCCCCCCACGACCAAACCCAACTGAATATTTCTACCAAATCCTCTTTGGAGTGAAATTTAAAAATGACCCACCCTCTTGCTATGTATGAAAATCTAGGTGCTAACCTATGATAGCATACCAATTCACATCTATCCATCGCCTAAGAGCCTGGGGGGACAACACTTTCCCACAAAATATCCCCATAATTGTCTTCCCCATCATTTCATGAATGACCCCTAATTCCACATACGTCCCCACGACCATGTTCTTCCGCTCCCTCTTCACTTTCCAACACCTTCATGACTTTGCCTAATGAGCTAACGTATTCTCTCCTTATGCTCCTTCCACCGGGGATTCAGAAACACCCGCTCAATGAGCACCCACTTCTTTCGTTGCTCTAAAATGAGATAAGGAGGACATGCAATGAGAGATCAAATGGTTGTCAATCTTACAGGGTGGATTTTGAGCTTGCATGTCATTTGAGGAGACCTCCCTCGTATTCGCAATGAAGTTCCCTGCTTGGGATGAGGGCCCGTCGCCATTGGGAAACCCCCACACGCCTCTGAGCCCAATGGCCAATCGGATGGCTCAAATGCGACCTCTAAGAAACCTCATCTGGCTCAATGCATCTTGATGAAATCCTAATCCATGTAGAATATTTCCTCTGTGTCCCTATATCCCTGATGTCATCCTCGAAATCCAACCTATCCTCATCTAACAAGAACGTACCTCATGAGAAAACCAATGTTGAATCTTTTATAAGTTTAAAGGAATCAATCTCTAGACAACTAGATGAGAACGTACCTAATGAGAAAACTAGTGGTGAATCCTTCACAAGTTTAGAGGAATCAATCTCAAGACAACTAGGAAAAGGACAAGTTTTTTTTTTGTTTTCTTTAGCATTGTTATAGTGTTATATAAATATCTCGTTACTTTGTATTTTGGTTGAATTTATCAACATAAAGAGAGACTTTGTTTTGTTTTGTTTGGAGTGAGATCTTAAGCCCCTCTCTCAATGGTGGGCTTTCCCCACTTCACGCATCACACATGTAACATGACATAAATTCATTCATTATTATCATGTGAAGACATACCATGTCACGCATCACACAACTCTTATGTGAAATACAATCGAGAGGATGTTAAATATCACTAATAAAAGGGAAATACTTTTTTTTTGTTGACCTTAACTTTTAGGCTCAACATGACAATTCATCATGCAATTTTTTGTTAACCTTAAATCTTAGGCTAAACATGACACTTGATCATGCAATTTGGGAACGAAGTCACTATTCCTACACATTCTCATCACTTTAATTCATAAAACATGGTCAAAACATTCTTCCTTATCAATGTTTAAGTTTACAACATTGGACCTCACAATCTTGGAATGCTACTTTATATATAATTAACATATCCTCTCACATGAGTAAAGGTTGGCATCAAAGAGATTAGGGGAAAATTTATAGTCATGGACCTCACAAAGAATTTTATTCTAGATATAATTAGCATTCTCTATAATACAAGTGAAGGTTGTGTCAGTCAAATTCAATTGAATGAATTTGATTCATTAAATTATCAACCAGGGAGCTCGTAAGCTTGTGAGATGCGAGCAAAATATATGCAATATTAAGCCACTAATTTCTAGATCAAATAGAGTAAAGCAATTTCAATGTTATGATCACATTAATGCTCTTAATCATCCTTAATCTCTAACCCTTAGTTCCACATATTTTATCATTCTGATTCCATGGCCTACAGATTTCACCATTCGGTTCTATCAGTCAATGATTGGGTGATTTAAACTTTACTCTGCCAAACTATATGTAAAATACTAAATTGAAATAACTCACACAACTAAAATAAATTCTCCTTAATCCCACGGAATTTACCATTATGGTTCCATAGTACAACTGAAATAAATTCACACAAATGAAATGAAACTAATTGGGCAGCATATACCAGAGAAAGGGGATCCTGCCTATCTTAGCATATACTACCAAGAAGGACTACAACAGGGAACTCTTAATCTGCAACAATAAACTCTTTATTTCAGCATCAAATGATTACAATCAACTCTTTTACTAATGAACTGAACTCATGAAATTACTAAACTCTCCACTCTCCCCTTAACTCATGACATCATCTCCTATTTATACATTTAGCTTCCCCTTCATAAAAGGAAAAGGAGTTACAACAACATGGGATCAGATCCTAAACAATTGGATCTACAACCAACAAATCCTAGATCCTAAAGATGTGGATCTTATCCACCAAATATTGATTTCATCTAAGATAATTTGGAGAAAATAATAATAATATATTTCATGAGAACCATGTGCTCAAATAGTAATTTAGGAAATCACAA
>ML783474.1:573476-598713 GCA_009831015.1 Picea engelmannii | reverse complement strand
GTGTGTGTGTGTGTGTGTGTGTGTGTGTGTGTGTATAATAACAATTACAAAATTCAAAGAGAGTAGAAAAAAATTACTAATTACAAAATATACTAAGTCAATGAATATTAATAAAATAGAATCCACCTAAAATTAAATGAAAATTGTATAAAACCAAAATAATGACAACATAGTCAAGTACCATCCTATTTTAGAATGACAGGAAATAATTGTATGGTTGTTATTCATATGGTTATAAATAAAGTTACATTATCAAATTTATTGAGTTTATATTAAAAAATTAATAAAAATATGATATGTGGATGATTACTTGAGCTTATAATTACTTTAATAATTACATTAATTGAATTAAAGTCTCACACTTAGAAGGCTCTCGACAACTTCCACATGCTAGAAACAAGCCAATGTGGAAGTACATGTTTGATGCTACATGCATCAACAATTTGGGCAATGCAAAGAGACATGAAATACATTATGCACATCCATGGAAGCAGGAAATGCAAGCATGCATGCCACTGACCCTATTATGTCCATTATCTCAAATGGACCACAGAATCTGGTTGTTATATTTGTACAACTGCCCAATTTTAATGAGCTCTTCTTAGGCTTCACTTTCAAAATTACATGCTCTCCCACTTTGAATTTTCTAGCTATCATTTTCTAATCTGCATAACTCTTATGTTTGACTTGAGCTACTTTCAAATTCTACTTAATTTTAACCATCTAGTCTTCCATATCCTTGAGCAATTCTAGCCCAAGTACTACTCTATCTGATGGGTTGTCCCAACTCACTAGAGTATTGCGTTTTCTACCACACAAAGTTTCAAATGGGCTCATCTTCAATGAATATTGATACCCATTATTATAGGAAAACTCAATCAAATGTAAGTAATATTCCCAGTTATATGGCTTATCCATCACATAGATTCTTAACATGTCGTCGATAACTTGGTTGACTCTCTCTATCTTCCCATATGACTGTGGATAGTATGTTATGTTGAAATTCACATTTGTACCAAATCCTTTAAATAATCCCCTCCATAAATTTGAAGCAAACTATGTATATTTGTCTGAAACAATTTCCTTAAGTATTCCATGCAACCTAGAAATTTCCCGCATGTAAGTTTCTTCAATATTAGTTGTTGTATGAGTCATTTTCACTGGAACAAAATGAGTATCCTTTGTCAATTTATCCACAACTACCATTATTGAATCATGTTTCCTTGTTGTCCTGTGAAATTTAGTAATAAAATCCACTTCCCATTTCTTCTTTGGAATTGGCAATGACTGTAGCAAACTCGTTGGGTTTCTATGCTCAGTTTTTACTCTCTAACATTCCATACATATGGCAATGTAATCACCAACATCCTTCTTCATTCATGGCCAAAAGTAGGGGCTTCTTATTGCTACAATTGTTTTCTGGTGACCCCTTACTCCAATCCTAGGTATCTTGTTATCTAGTGATTTCCTTATTGTAAATCAGATTCGCAGCTCATAAAACAAAAATACATTGCTGCAATATTCAACTCAAATAAAGATAACATAACCAAAACTGGAAACCAAATCATGCACACATAAACACCAGTATTTTTGGGTTTGGAAAAATCCTAGAGGGAAAACCAATGCTGAGATGATTTTATTATGATAAAATCAGAGCTCTCATAACAAGGATAATGGCCCACTGAGAGAAATACAACTGCAGACAAACTTGCCAAAGTTTGATTTGTTGTATGACCTTGATCTGGCATGATTTTCGAGGTGTACGCACCTTTCCTTATGCTAGCCCACATATACGCACACGTCTCCACTGAAACCTGTGTACATGACCTCAAGGACTGTACGAAAAACTCCATATGGCTCGACCCTTTCCTGTGGCTTCGCTCTGCTAAAACCCACTTATAGTTTCCTCTGCTTGTAACACCCCATATTTTAACATCAGATAGTTAGAACTTTTATTTTTCTCGTCTTAGTAATTCATTGCTTAGTAACTATTTGAACTTAGTTAGACTGATATAGACATTTGAGTGTGTGTGTGTGTATGGACCTATTTATGTGTTGCATAACTCTATTTTATTGTTATATGTTCAGAATTATGATATCTATGAGAATTGTTCAAACATGAAAATTTAAATGTGGAATTCTGGTACATGGACCAGTTCAAGTTATGTTGTGAATGCATAACATATGCAAGACATGATAAAATAAACATACATTTCTTAATTGAACGTCAATACATATATGGATCCTTATATTAAATTATGATGTGTATGCATGGATATGATTTATCGGTGAACTAACATATAGGTTAATGAGATATGTGATAGCCAAATGATTGTAGTGTTGAGGTAACTTGGATGTCGTAGACATCATGAAGATAGTGTATGCTATAAGTTTCAATTATTATTTAATTTATGATTCGAAATATTGTTATGATCTATGGTAAGTGTGGTTTTGACAGGACACACAGCTTTCCCATACTGGTTGTCTGATGACATGACTCTAAGAGCAGTAGTTGCATAGTATGGCTCGAAATAGGGTGTTGACCCTAGTTCTATCAAGAAGAGTGGAGGTATTTCCTACCGAGTATCCTATTGAACCTAGTTTTATTAGGAGGGGTGGAGTTATTTCCCACCATGTATTCTCTGAAACCTAGAGTCATGGTAGGGTTGTGTGAAGTTGCACTCCCCTAGACCTGTGATGGCGACTGCCAGTTGCCTGTTCGGGAAGCTTGGTTGAGATATATGACACTTCCACTTACGAGTTGTATCTGTAGTTAGGTCAATATAGTTGACGGTGTAGCTTAGTCCAACAGAGGAAAGGATAGGATGGAAGATGAAAGTAGGTTAGGAAGGAAGGATAATTCGATGTTAGTTGACAATATTTATTGGGGATTAGATGTGTCACTCGTGTTTTCTCACTTGGTTCCAAAACACTCATTTTTATTCTCTTTTTTATATTTTAAGTGTAATGATCAATTATTGATGAATTATTGTAGTTTTGTTAGTTAAAATTATTAAATGATGCATTTGTTGTCTTGCATGTCTTGATGTGACCATACATTAACTATGCACTAGAGGCAACGATTGTTTATCATTAGTACGTGTGCAAGCTATGTGTCCACTGGCTATGCACACATACCCTACACATGTACACTAGTACAATTAATTATTGTATTAGTTATTAAAATATATTATTAAGTATTTAATTGAATGTTTTAATGACTATATAAATTATATTGCATACAAAAAATATCTAGCAGTGTTAAATACCTTCTTTGACTTTGATCGATGGTTACTATAATGAATTAAATGAGTATGGTGGGTTTTCATGTACATTTTGGGGAAAATTGTCAAATTACATTTATAAGTTAGCATGAGAAGAAACACTTTGCATTTTATTTATTGTTATTTTATGCAAGTCATTTATATTTTAGTTTTATTTTAACTTTTCCCAAAAATCTAGATAAGAGAGGCTGATGGCTAATAATGAGGGTGGTTGAGGAGACTTGGGGAAGGGGATATGGAAACTTGATAAATAGGAGAGGAGGTTGAGAGGTTGGAATATTCTTAGAAGTACTATTTCTTGTGACAATCTTGGTTAGAACATATGTGCATTGTTGTTCTTGGAGTCACGGGCATCGAGGGCCAAGAGACCGAAAGGTGTCTTGGAGCTAGGAAGTCGATTAGGCTCCTAGTTGGCTGGGAGGATAATTTGGGTGTTCCACTCTATGATAGTGGGAAAAAATTTCTTGGAAGCATCTTCCTACTACTTGTAGGAGTACATTGCAAATGCTCAGCTTCAATAGACCAAGGGAAGAGGTATTTTTCCTAATATGTATTTGTTTTGTTTTTGCTATTTCATTTAAAAAGTAAAAATGTGTTATTCAAATATTTTGATGCTTGTGTGTATAAGTTAACAAATTGTATTTAATAGCATCCCATAGAGAGGTGCTACATTTGGTATCAGAGCTTAGGCTCGAATGCTAGGGTCAAAAGGACCACCATCTTTGTGTAAAATACCCTAAACAAATAGTAAAGTGATTGCATACTACATTTGGAGTTGTGGGATAGAGATATTAAATTGCAAGGTCATAAGCATTAAGTTCTTTTGCAATCAAGGGGGAGTTATTATTGATTAGCTAGTGTAATAGCTAACATAGTTACACAATTTTTCTGGAATTGAAGGAAAACTAAAACATCATTTCCTATGAAAACATTCTTGGAAATGTTCATAAAATATCGAACAAGGAACATTGGTCTCCTCATATTTGGATGCCACAAACATGAAATTTATCCCAACAAGCTACAACACAATTCTTGTAAGTCTCTTGGGATGAAAGATATCCATCCTTGAAATTTAAAACATTGATAGGAATATAGTTTCAGGCATGAGGCCATATTTCCAGTCCACTTCAATAATCTAGTCTACCACAAACTCTCTCATAATGTAATTTATGTCAGTTTTATTAGACATGCTCTCTAGAGGCACACAACTAAGGACATTTATTTCATAGCAGAAGATAGATATATCTTATATATATTCAACAACAACCAATGGATTTCCCTCATCACCTTCATCAATGATAAGCACTAGGTCCTCCATCCCCTCTATTTCCATTTCATAGCTTTTGTCTATACCCTCCTCAGAAAATAGAATTTTTTTATTCACTCTATGCAATTTTACAAGCTTCCCATGTTTCCCACCCACATCCATATATGTGAGTAGCTATTTTGAATCCTATGGACGGCCATTTTGAACTCCTGTACTCATAGACCTATCTGTTTCCTGCTCTAGAAGAACAACTCCAAAATTATACACATCAATTTTTTCTATCAACTGTCCATACAATGCATACTCTAGTGCAACATACCCAAGTGTCCTGGCCACTCTGGTGCTCAGATGAGAAACACCTTCAGGAGAAAACTTTACCAGCCCAAAATGAGCCACTCGAGCATTGTAATTCTCATCTATAAGAATGTTGTTGGCCTTGAGATCCCTGTGAGTTATTGTCGGATGTATTTCATGGTGCATGTAAGCCAATCCCCTCGCCATGCCAACTGCAATCTGACAGCAAATGGGCCAATCCAATCTCCTCTTCGACTAATGATTTCTAAAGAGATGATTGTGTAGACTCCAATTGGGAATGAATTCACAAACTAGTATCCTCTTGTGCCCCTCTAAAGACACTAGGGCCATGCAAAATCCTCTGGGCTCTACCAAATTATGATGCCTTATACTAGAAATCACGTCGATCTTGTGCACAAATTCTGGATCACTAGATGGAGAATGATTCTTTAATCTCTTCATGGAAACCAGTGATCCATCTACCAAAACCCCCTTGTAAACATTCCCAAAACTTCAAGTGCCAACAATATTCTCCCTCGAAAAATTCTTTGTGGTCGCCTTGATATTCTCGATCGTGAACCGAACCAATGTTCTATTAGCGTTCATGGGGCATGGATTAGAGGCCTCAAATTCAGCCAAAACTTTCTTCTTCTCCATCTTTTCCCTTCTCCTCCTCCAATACAGAAACCCCACCAAGGACCCCAATATGCACAAGATACAACCTCAACCATCCTATCAATTTGCATGAATAGTGCCACGAGTCTTTACAATCTGCTTGAACTGCAGTAGTAACTCCCCAATGCTTTCCACATAAATCCAAACATGAACTGCTCGATGGTAATCACCATTCTTGTTAATTAAAATCCTCGGATTGGAGATGCCTGTATGCTAACCGATATTGGTGAGAACGTCCAAAAATTCCTCCATGGAAGCTTCGGCCATGGTTACAATCTTCCTGCAACGAGTAAAAATTGAAATCCAGCCAACTAGTGACTATGAGGTGAAGGTAGCTAACGCCTAGGGTTCACAGATGTGAAGGCTGCAAATTACACACCAAAAATCTAAAACATAGATAGCTAGAGTTCCTGGGTTGTTAAGTTGTTAACCAAACCTCGTCCTGCTATTGTGTCAACATCCTTTACTCGTGCAAGTTCATGCGTTGGAAGTTGTTCAAGCTTGAAACTTGCACGAGGAATACTTAACCAATAGATCGTGAAACATTGTCTTGTGTGAACATAACCCATAGATCATGAACCAAACAATGGATTTAGAAGTTGAACCTCCCAATTAACCATTAATGGATTGTCCAAGTGTAATTACTTGGTCCAACTCATCCCGATCTATGACGACAACCAGTGGGGTTCGCAAGGGAATGGATTTGATTAATCTAGTTATTAAATATATAATCGAAGTTTAATTAATTAATTGCTTAAGAACCAAGAAATGTATTTTGTGATAGCCACGTGGCAATAATGTTGGTTGAGCGGTAGGAACAGTGTTTGATCCTATCTAGTAAGATAGAATCTGGATGAAATTTTGTATTGTATGCATTTGAACATGGCTATCCATAATCAATTGTTATAATTAGTCATCATCATTGGTCACCAATTCTGTGTTCGGGTATGGTACGAAGGTGAGATGAAGCAAGCAAGCGAACATGCAAACATTATTGACCATTCACCTATTTGTGTCTTCATATGAAGTCAAATTAACTTAATACATGATAAGATAAAGCTATGATTGATCTTTATCATTTATATGTAGAACATATGTCTCTTTGCAAGATTATTTGGTTTATCTGTGAAATCTCAAAATTGTGAGTGCAATCTTCCATCGACGGTTTTTGAATTACAATAAGTAATCATAGTAGGCATCGCAAACAAAGAAGCCATAATTATAGGTGAGGATTGATTGAATCATAAATACAAGTATCAATGAGCAATTTTATCGATAACTTAAACCATTAATTATAAAGTGAATTTTTTTTTAAGAAAATTAACCTTGAATATATATAAAATTCTCACGTTAAATATATAAATATAACACATTAAATGAATTTTGGTTGATAAAAATAACTTTCGGGTTCAGGCCTGGCAATAGTATATACTCGGATTGGAGCTTAATTTGAGAAGGGATCCTTTGTTTATAACTGCATTCACTTGTAGCGTAGTATGCATTCTAGAACTAGGAGAAGGACATACTTTAGTCCATGTTATTCATCTCGGGGCATTAGCTCGGAAAAACCTCATATAAACTGTGAACCACATATACATTCTTGCACACACCAACACCGGTTATAGCTTAGCGTAGCAGACAGAGAAAGGTAACCGCACCATATATTATCAACATAATAAATTTGGTTTGACCTCTCCATATAGAGTTAGTGCCTGTATTTGAGATCAATCACATTATATATACATAATCTCATTCAGTTGATCATGATATCGATACGAAAGAACCCATTCATTCTTGTCTCGTACCCTATGCCCATTCCCCACACCCCCATCAAATCGTGGAATATTTTTTTGAATGCTACAAAGATATTTTGTTTTAGGAAAAATAAATCTCACTGACAATGTCATTGGGTTTTTTTTTCTTTCTTTCTTTCCCTCGTACAAAAAATATCAATATACATGTATCACTAACAAGAGTGCTCTACTTCCCAAGAACATAAACTCAATATACCAAGTTGATCCGATAGTATATATACCACATGTCACAGCATTGAATGTTATGCAACAGACTGGTTATTGTTCTCTCTTAAAGAAACTAACACAATACACCTGAAAGGTCATGATGTGACTTCTTCATCATCCATGTCACATCTATTAAGTAATCAGTCAAACAAAAATGAAAAGTCACTAGCTTGAATCTACTCACAATCAACTCCCAATCAAACTACACCCCATACAAGATGTCTCCATCTCTTCATATTAAAATAGTTCTTGCAAAAAAAATCATATCGATTGGCTGTAGATTCTTCTTTTAAAATATATGGTGAATTCATTGCATGAACATCGAAGGGATAAACCGCTCCCCTATTATTTTTTTGCAACGATAGCATACTCAATGTTTACATGAATTTAAAGAAATTAAAGTCCAAAGCCATTAGTGACACGACTTAAAAAGAATTAAGTCCTTGCAAAACCTAAGTAAGTATTGAGGAACTTTATACACCATAGGGAGGGAGGGAGGTCTTTAAATTAATAAAGTTTATTATATATATAGTATTTGGGAACTTTACACACCATAGGAAGGGAAAATATATATATATATATATATATATATATATATATATATATATATATATATATATATAATTGCCTTTATCACGTTTTTTTAGTTACGTTGTAAGTACTTGAAACCTCCATAGTGTAATAATTTAAAACAATTAAGTAATAAATGAGTAGGAAGAATCTTTAAATGCTTTCATAATCATTATTTAATTTAAAACTATTAAGTAATAATTAATTTAAAACTATTAAGTAATAAATGAGTAGGAAGAATTTTTAAATGCTTTCATAATCATTGTTGCAAGTGGCATGACTCTCTAACGTAAAACCTAATATTTAGTGTTTTGATATGTAAACAATTCTTCAAACTATATGATATATTATAAAGTATAGCTTTTTAAGGATAAGTTATAAAATGATAACAAATTATTCTCATGTTAAAAATATATTTTTATTTGATATTTATATTATTAAAGAGATTATATTTATTTATTTATCTAAATTAAACATAGATTAAAAAACATAAACTTAATAGAGTTTTATATATATATAAAATAAAAGAAAAATTCAATTTTTAATTTATTCAAATTCAATTTTTAATTTATTCAAATTCCATTTTTACATTATGTTATTTTGTTTTATTTAAAAAAAAAATTGTTTAAATCTCATGCGAAGTTTATCAGAAACCATAAAGTTTATTTTTAAATTTTGTTATATATATATATATATATATATATATATATATATATATATATATATAAGAAAATTTTGAGTTAGCAATATTTATGAAATAAATACATCAATAAATATTAGGTAAACATGATATCTTCCTCTTTCAAAATTATGAAATAGGTATTTGTGAAAAATCCATTACGATAATACAAATAAATGTTTAGAAAATAACAAATTAATGTTTGAAATATCTATTTTAATAAAGGCATGAAAATATTCATGATGAAAACATGTATATATGAGAAAGGTAATATGTTAGAGGCAATGGGAGCTTCAGTAATCTCGTCTAAACTATCTCCCTGATGCGCGACCTCTCTCCCTGCTTCGACACGCATGCCCTCCTCTCCTGGAGGGGCCTCAGCGCCCCCCCTCCCCAACCTCCTCCTTCTTCCTCCTCCCTAGACATTGCAGCCTTTGCCTCCCTAATCACCTCCCTTCCCAAGCCGACCAAGCGCGCCCCTCCAAAGTTCATGGAAAAAATGGATCAAATCCCCTCAGTTCAGATTCAAGGAAGCTCTAGATCCCTTGCCATAAAATTTGCAGATCATGCTCTCATAGGTCAATTCACTGGACTTTGGCCCTCACTGTGGGCTATGGCGATCTGGATCGACAAGAACTGGAAGCCTCACCTGAAAGGAAATCTCTCGTACTTTCTGTGTGGAAGAGGCTTCTTTTCCTTTTTGTTCGAATATAAATCAGACCGGGATCTCATCTTCAGAAGCGGACCGTACTTTATGGGCTCCATAGGTATGTATCTTAATAGCTAGACCCCAGATTTCAGCCCCAAGAACGATATCCCCAATGCAATTCTTATTTGGGTTCATCTCCCTTTCTCCCCCTGCATTGTTGGAATGATGAAACTATTCGCTCTATAGGAAATACCCTCAGGAAATATATAGATTGTGTCAAACCCAAATATGGTCTCCAAGCTTGTGTGTGGATCTGTGTAGAAGTTGATCTTGAAAAAGGCCTGCCTAAAGATATTAACCTCACTCTGGATAAATGGACCTATCTACAACAAGTAGACTACGAACAACTACCTTTCAAATGCAAAATATGTCATGAATATGGACATTTTGCAAAGCATTGTCCCAAATCTCCTCCTGAAACCCCTCCTGAAGAATCTAACCAATGGAAACAGCCTAAAAGGAAAAAGCAGCAACGCCACATCCAAAACCCTAAAGTCACCCCCACGCCACCCTTGCCTGAATCATCTCAAGATCCAGAACCTTCCATTCTGAACCCACCTAAAAACCAAGATCCACCCCACGTGGAGCCACCCCCCTCGCAGCCTCATCTCACTCCTCCTCCAGCCTCTCCCGCAATTCACCCCTCTGTGCCTCCACTTCATTCATCCCCCTCATCCCCCCCTTCTCCACATAACCCTACCTCTTACCCTGAGGATGGAAAAATAGATCAAAGCTTGGAGGATGGCTCAGACTCAGATACTCACGACTCCCCCATCAGAAAAGTGGGTAGAAAATCCAATCTTCACAAGTGGGAAGCTTTAGCCAGGAAGGAAACAAACAACTCTCTATCAACATACCAAGAAAGAAACAAGGCAGACAAGAAATCAGAATGGATCCAACCCCCAAAAAGGGGGAAACTCCAAGCCTTCTAAATGATAAAAGAAATCTCCTGGAACTCCAGGGGACTAGGGAGCCGACACAAGATCTTGTTGATACATGACTTAATCAAAGAAGAAAACCCTCACGTCCTTCTGCTCTAGGAGACTAAAAGGAAGAATATTGACATCCTTTAGGAAAGAAACTACATCTAGCGTTCATGCAAAGGCATGGAAGTTAGCTTAAGAGGAGCCTCGGGAGGAATTTGCACCCTGTGGAATCCAAGCATCTTCTCTCTGCAAAAATGGCACTCTACAACCCATTGGATCCGAACAACCCTGCTTCACATTCCTACTAGTAAGACTCTAAATGTCTTTAATGTGTATATGCCCACTATTTATCAAGAAAAAATTGAATGTTGGACCTGCCTCCAAAACCTTCAAGGGAGTCTAGATCTTAAGGATCTTATTATAGTCGGAGACTTCAACACAACCCTTCACCCTAAAGAAAAGAAAGGAGGCACCTGAGTATGGGACTCCACTCGAGAGCATATTGAGGATCTCATATCCTCTTTTCAACTAATTGATATAAAACCTTCTAATGGTCGTTTCACTTGGTCGAACAGACGGATAGGACCTGGGCATATCACTGCTCGCCTGGATCGTTTTCTACTAAGCATCTTCTTCCTTGACGAGTCTCTTTCCCCCTCCTCCCTCAATCTCCCATGGATAGGCTCTGACCAATGACCCATCACCCTCAGCCTCTCCCCCCCTGAGAATCTCGGTGCCATCCCCTTCAGATTCAACCCCCTTTGGCTCTCAGATCCCAATTTTTTTTATATTGTCTCAAACGCCTGGAGTTGTAGGATTCAAGGATCTCCAACCTTCATCTGGAAGTAGAAGATTAAAAGAGTCAAATCGGCCCTCAAGCAATGGGTTAAATTCAGCAAAGAAAAAGAACAAGATGTCAAAAGCAAGAAAATTAAGGAAATGGAAGAAAACAGAATGGAAATGGAAAAGGGAATCCCCACTCACACTCTTCTTCTAAAAGAGCAACAGGATTTTATTGAGTATCAAAAAATTCTCCACTCAGAGGAGGAAACCTGGAGGCTCAAATCTTGAAGTCTTTGGCTCAAGTCAGAAGATAGAAACACGAAATTCTTCCAAAGACAAACCAAAGCCAGACTCTGGAGGAATAAGGTGGAGGAAATCACAAAGGAAAATGGAACAAAAATAAATGACTTTTGACAAATTCAGGAAGAAGCCAAAACCCACTTTGAGCACCTTCTAACTGAGGAAGGCATTGTCAATATCAGTACTCAAGAAGATCTGTTACTAAACATTCTGACTATTGTAAGCCAAGAAGACAATGCCAAGATAAACCAAGAGGTCACAGAAAAAGAATTATATGAATCCCTTTTCCAAATTCATCCAGACAAAGCTCCAGGCCCAGATGGATTCAGTGCCAACTTCTACCAAAAATGTTGGCACACAATCAAAAAATATCTCCTGAGAATGATCCAATATGTCCAGAAATCTACAAAGTTGGGAGGCAACACAAATTCCACCTTTCTATCCCTTATACCAAAAGACTCAAATCCATCCTCTTTCTCTAGATTCGGGCCCATATCCTTATGCAATGTCTCATACAAACTCATCACTAAAATCATTGCCAACCGTATCAAACCTCTCCTCCATAAGCTTATCTCCCCAAATCAAAGTGGATTTGTAGAAAAGAGACAAATGATCGACAACATCATCCTAGTCCAAGAAGCCATACACTCTAGAAGGGAACGAGCAGATCAAGGGATGATCATCAAAATAGACATGGACAACGCATTTGACATGGTAAGGAATAAATTTATGTTTGCAGTATTACTAAAATTTGGCTTCAGTCCAGAATTTTTTGCCTGGATCTTTGCCTACATTTCCAAGCCATGGATTGCCCCTCTGATTAACGGGCGACCAACAAAATTCTTCAAAACTTCCAAAGCGTTGAGGCAAGGTTGCCCCCTTTCCCCCCTCCTCTACATAATTATGGCAGAAACTCTTGGAAGGCAGCTGGAAAAGGATCGCTCCTCCAAAGACATTCCTGATATCAAAATCACCCAGGGGGCAAAGAGAATAAACCACTCCCAATTCGCTAATGACACTCTCCTCATTGGAGGTGCCTCCATTGTCATAGCCAAGAGATTAAAAAATGCTCTGGATAATTTCACCCATGTCTCGGGAGCCATCATAAATAGTTCCAAATCCAATATCTACACTTGGAACACTCCCCCAAGAAAAGCCCAATTAATAGAAAACATCTTTCGTTTCCCTCTCATAGAAAAGTGGCAAACCTTCAAATACCTTGGCATCCCAATCTGCCTTAAATCTCTTCCCAATTCTTCCTGGAACCAAATCCTCGACAAAATCAAGAACAAGCTAGATCAATGGGGCTCCTTCTGGATCAACCTGGCCAACAGAACTGTGCTTTTAAAATCATTCCTCTTCGCTCTCCCCATATTTCAATTCTCCTCTCTTATTGCACCTCAGAGCATCAAAACCTCGATCTCTCGCCTCATAAGACGTTTTCTCTAGGAAGGGGGAAAGACTAAAACTAAGAAATTTCACCTTGTCAACTGGGATATTGTAAAATATCCAAAAAAAAATGGAGGCCTAGGCATAAAAGACCCTACCCTCTCCATCCTGGCTATGGGAGAAAAAATCTTATGGAATCTTATTTCGGGAAGGAAGGATTGGTGGAAAACAATTCTCTTGAAAAAATACCTAACAAGGGATAGACTCAGATGTCTAGAACAACAACACTCCCTAAGAAATGGCTCTCCAATCGAGTAACTCCTTTCTGCCTCCATCCCCCTCATCAAAAGTCAGCTCACCTGGATACCTAGGAATGGCAGAAAAATCCTTATTGGAACAGACAACATCATGGGAAATCCGCCACTATGGCAGCACATTCAGCTTCGACCTCTCATTAACTAGTTAAACTCACAAGGCAAGAAATACATATCGGATATCTCTTCCTGGAACTCTGAATCGGGTGATTGGATAGGGTGGAATCTTCAAAATCTCCCAAGTAATCTTCAAGAAGCGGCCCAGCAGTTGCAAAGTCTTTTGATAGTTTGTGCCCCCATTCACAACACACTAAAAGATAAGAGAGGTTGGGGTAATGGGGCTTACTCTGTCAATCAAGGCTATTCACATCTTCTCTCCCAAATAGATCTCCCCCCCAAAGATAAGATCTGGAATTCCCTTTGGAACAATGACAGTCCACCTAAGGTAAATTCCTTTTGTTGGATAGTCGCGCATGAAAAATTACTTACAGGTGAAAATCTTCTCAAAAGGAACATACATGGTCCTTTCAGATGTGAGTTGTGTCGCAATGTGCAAGAAACCTCCCAAAATATTTTCCTCCATTGCCCCTATGATATCTCTGTGTGGAAAGCATCCCTCCAAAGCCTCCATAGAAAAATTAGATGGTTGTCCCAACCGAAAGAGCTGCTCTCAAATTGGTAATCCTATTATCGTGGCTCCTTCAAGAGAAAACCTCTCTTCAGAGACTTATTCAAAGCCTTGCCTAAGTACATTTGTTGGAAAATTTGGCTCTCCTAAAACAAGGCCATCTTCTCCAACCTCCACTCCCCCCCAGAACTTGTAGCTAAAAAATCCATAGCCCTTTTGGCTGAATTCTTCCTTCCCAAATCCAAACCCATCCCCTTCACCCCCTCCTCCAACTTATAATCCGATTGGATCTCCACCATTTTCCCCTTCATCCCCCCCATTTGCCACCCCCCCCCTCTGACGAGATCCTCCTGCCAGCTTCATGATGACTCTGAGTTCTCACACTGGTGCAATAAGCAACTAACACATACTCTTTACTTCAACAGAGCCTCAAAAGGAAACCTCAGGGGTGGTAGGAGTGGAAGGGGTCATCATTTTCCCAAGAGGAAATCAAAAACTCACCTTCCACTGGAGCCTTAGAATTGCATCCAATAATCAAGCCGAAGTTTACGCTCTGTATCAAGGCCTTCTCCTCGCCAAAGATATGAACATCCACTCCCTTTTTGTCATTGGCGACTCTAAGATAATCATAAATCATGCTCATAAAGGCTCTCACCCCCCGAATATCCATTTAAATGCCATATCTCACTAAATCTCTGTAATTACCAAACACTTTTGTAATGTTTCCTTTTTTCATGTACTCAGACACAATAATCAAATTGTTGATACACAAGCGAATCTGGCAATAACTCTGGAGTCGGGTTTTCTGGTTTTCAATGGCCTCACACAACTAAGCCCCATTCCATGATCATGTCGCCCAACCTGCAGTCACTAGCCAACTGGCGGCCAGCTCACCTGTTTGCTCGGATTGACACTTGGACCTTGAATTCGGTCAGCAACATGAATCCCTCACATTTTGACACCTCTCTTACTCTGACTCTATCCCTCAACACTTGGATCTGGGCCCTCACACTTCTACACCTCACCTCTCGTCACCATGATTTTCCCTCTTTCACCTCAATGCGTGCCATTCCTTCCACACCCTTCATTTCCCCCAACTTGGCAAGTCACTTCGGCACTCTTTCGGCTGCCCTTGGTACATCAGCTTGTTGTAACAAGACCTGGAGGGTGACGAATTCGCTCGGCATGACTTCATAGGAGTATTATCCATCCAATTTGGGAAATGTAAGCAATACCATAATCAGTAGAGTGTATGATATCAATTCGTGTGCACATTCAAAGACGGTTAATCTAAATCATCCTCGGAATCTCGCACATATGATGGATCATATCAAAAGAATCATGGCACATCAATTGGGCTTATTTCACATTCTAAAGAAGAGTGGGATCTCTATCCCTTATCCAAGCGTAGATATTTGCTCTTGCACCATTCAGATAGGCAATGAAAGCAATCTCCGAAAAATGAGAAGGAGCACAAGAAGTCATCGCACAATCTCAGTGGAAGAACATGATGAACTAGTAAATACGGTGCAAAATCTGCAAATCAACCTTAGAGACCTGTCAACTCAATTCCTAACAATAATGGAGATTACCATCCAGCAATGGGAAGAGCACCAGTGGACAAGGGACAAATGTGAGGCACTAAGGCAACAACTAGCTAATCTTCAGTTCGAGGCCGAACCTGTTTCACTTTCGGCTTCCCTGGCATCTTCTGAAGCCATCTCCGATGAAGCCTCTTCTCCTGGACCTCGACCTCAAATACTAGACCTAAATCTAAGGCAACCAGCAGAAGAAGAACCTCCAGCACCGGACGAGAACAATGTATAAGTGTATTCTTTGTTTAATAGTTTTTTTGTTAGGCTCTTATTCCAAGATTTTCACTGTAAAAGCTTTGATTGGCTTTAGAATATTAGAAAGTATCACCTTTTCTCACCACCTATCTACTGGGAGCTTACTGGGAGGCAAATGTTATGATTATAGGTCCTACAAAATACTTTTTGTACTTCTCTTGTGATTATTCGCAATCTTTTAATATAAATTTTCTCTAGTTTCTGTTAAAATATATATATATGTTAGAGGCAATGAAAATATCATGTTTCAAGCATATTAAAATATTAAGAAATGGTGAAACTTGAAGGGTTATTTATGTATTAAGTTATGGTGAAAAATGAATGGATTAAGTTATGGTGTGTGGCATTGCAAACTTGATTTTAGGTGAGTTGTGGGAGGCCATGAGTAAACTTGATTTCAAATGAAAACATAGTCACAACTACGACTTGTATGGTAATGCCTAGAGAATATCTAACGTTAGCAATGATAAGAACGAAGGATACACCTTCATTACAAGAAAGACAATGACAATTTGTAAGTTAGCAAGAGGATGGCTTCATGAGGAGGTCAACAAACTTGAAAACAAAAAAATCTCCATAATTCTTTTGTTAGGAGTGGAAACCATTGACGGTTACTACTCCTAATTCTTGTGTATTATATGAAGTGCATGTGAGAATATTTTTAGACTTTCTAGTGATACTTATTCTCCATAGAAGGAAGGTCATGTTGCAATTTACCATTGGTTAACAAAGGATTACATAGTTAATGGAGAATTTGGTGTGGTGTACCATCGAAAAATTTGTTACCTTGGGAGCATAGATTATGCACTTGGGTTGCTCCTATACTTAAGTGTGAGTGGGAAATTCTTGGCCCTAGAGAGGGTGTAGTGCCAAGTCTACCACAATAAAAGTTATGGATTGTCTTTAATCAATTACCTAGCTTAGTGTGGTGATATGGTATACTGTAAGTGGGACTATGCTTTGAACCTAGAACTTGAGTTTAGAATGATAAGTGAAACATCATGACCTTATGTTTATTTATATCATAATGTGCGATGGGGTATATCGACCAGTTTTTATTGACCAATGTGATGTTAGGTCAACTTGTGTTTAATTGTCGAGTTGACTTAATCGTACTAGAGTAGTGTAGTTCATGTATATCTTGTGAAGGATTAGTAACTTTAGTATGATGAGTGATAAGTATCTTAGTTAACACTAGTTGACTAAGAAAAACAAATGAAAGAACACTTTGAGAAAATTGGGTATCCCTTGGAAAAAGGCCAACACTTTCACCCATAAATTTATTTGGTAGTAGAAATTCCAATGTAGTGTCATGGATTATTATGCATAAGTCCCTTGTAAAAGGGGTGAGGTTTCTAAAGGGGAGCTCACATCTTGAAATGCATTAATTATTCTAGCAACTACTTGGTCACTAAGAAGGACACTTCCCTATGAAGAAACTCTATTTCAAAAATAAAATAAAATCTAGATGAGGAATGATGAAAATGCATTTTCCATTGTTAAACTTCTTTCATAGTAAGGGGAAAGAAATTGAAAGTGCTAAAGAAGGACAAGAAAAGAGTTAGAGGCCAGATTTGGTAAGTTTTATGTAGGTATAAAAGATATAATTTTGAGACATACAAAGCACAATTGTGGGAAGAGAAGACCTTAAGGACAAGTGACTAATGATTTTGGAATGAATCCTTAGTAAATTTGTTCTTGATATAAAAATGTTCACTAAATCACGTGTTAACATGGTGTTCTTTATGTATAGGCATGTTTCTAAATAGTGAATTGTTGATAGAAAGCACGATTTGTCTTGACTATGATGAAGAGAATTATATACTCGACATTAACTTGGTTGAAGATCTAATTTATACAACTTAAGAAAAGAGTGAGATTGAGGATAATGACCAAACAAACCTTGAAGTGACAACATCACATAACAACTAATTAGCAATATATTAGTCCATGTTCATAATCATGGAAAACTTTTTTTGTGCCAATCTCATGAGTGATAGCATATGTATTGTCAAGATAAAGTGATGATCAAAGTCAATAATGATTGTTTATAATTATCAAGATATATCAAGTGGGATTATATGTATGAATTAATGAAATTTATATCGAACTCAATGTAAGGTTCACTTTATTGGAGAACCGATGAGGAGATAAGGAACTAATTGGCGATCAAACTAGTAGACTATACTTAAACATGGGGGTCATATATGGAACTTAGGAAGAATAAATATGTAACAGAAGTGTGTCTTTTCATTAATTAAATTACAAGTGGTAATAAAATAGATTCTAGACACACTAAGGTGCTTCCTATGTGGGGATAGTTGCAATCAATATATTAATAGCCTTAACATGTTTTTAATCAAGTGAAGGCACAGTGGGACCAATATAGCATAGGGTTTGTTATCAATGAAGACACATAGAAGTTGTGTCATAAATTCTCCTTATATTATGAATGATAATAACTTCAGGATAAAGTTTCTTGAAGAGTGGGTATATGTAACAACCCATATTTTGACCTTAGACAGTTAGAACTTTGATTTTTCTCATCTTAGTAATTCATTGCTTAGTAACTATTTGAACTTAGTTAGATTGATATAGACATTTGAGATGTGTATATATGGACCTATTTATGTGTTGCATAATGTTGTTTTATTATTATATGTTCATAATTATGATAGCTATGAGAATTGTTCAAACATGCAAATTTAAATGTGGAATTTTGGTACATGGATATCAGTTCAAGTTATGTTGTGAATGCATAACAAATGCAAGACATAATAAAAAGAAACTTACATTTATTAATTGAATGTCAATACAGATATGGATCCTTACATTAAATTATGATGTATATGCATGGATATGAGTTATTGGTGAACTAACCTACAGGTTGATGAGTTATGTGATAGCCAAATGATTATATTGTTGAAGTAATTTGGATTTCGTAGACATCATGAAGATAGCGTATGCTATAAGTTTCACTTATTATTTAATTTATTGTTCAAAATATTTCTATGATATGTGGTAAGAGTGGTTTTGACAAGCCGCACAACTTGCCCAGAGTGGTTGTTTGGTGACATGACTCTAAGAACAATAGTTGCATGGTATGGCTCGAAATAGGGTGTTAACCCTAGTTATATCAGGAAGAGTGGAGGTATTTCCCACCGACTATCCTATTGACCCTAGTTTTATTAGGAGGTGTGGAGGTATTTCCCACCGTGTATCCTATGAAACCTAGATTCGTGGGAGGGTTGTGTGAAATAATGATCCCCTAGACATGTGATGGTGACTGTTATTTGTCTGTTGTGGAAGCTTGTTCGAGATGTATGACACTTCCACTTACATTTTATATCTTGAGTTAGGTCAATATAGTCGATGCACCAACTTAGTCCAACAAAGGAAATGATAGGATGGAAGATGGAAGTAGGTTAGGAAGGAAGGATGCTTCAATGATAGTTGAGAATATTTCGTAGGGATTATATGTTCCACTCTTGTTTTCTCATTTGGTTACAAAACACACATTTTTATTCCTTTTTTATATTTTAAGTGTAATGATCAATTATTGTAGTTTTGTTAGTTAAAATTACTGAATGATGCATTTGTTGTCTTGCATGCCTTGGTGTGATCATACAAGAACTATGCACTAGAGGCAATGATTGTTTATCATTAGTACATGCACGATCTATGTGTCTTCTAGCTATGCACACATACCCTACACATGTACACTAATACAATTAATTAATGTATTAATTATTAAACTAGATTGTTAAGTATTTAATTAAATGTTTTAATGACTATGTAAATTAGATTGCATACAAAAAATATCTAGTAGCATTAAATATTGTCTTTGAATTTGATTGATGGTTGGTATGACGAATTAAATGAGTAGGGTGGGTTTTCATGTACATTTTGGGGAAAATTGTCAAATTACATTTATAAGTTAGCATGAGAAGAAAGAATTTGCATTTTTTTTATTGTTATTTTATGCAAGTAATTTATATTTTAGTTTTGTTTTAACTTTTTCCAAAAATCTAGATAAGGGAGGTTGATGGCTAATAATGAGGGTGGTTGAAGAGACTTGGGGAAGGGGGTATGGAAACTTGATAAATAGGTGAGGAGGTTGAGAGTTTGAATTATTCTTGGAAGTATTATTTCTTATGAAAATCTTGGTTAGAACATATGTGCATGTTGTTCTTGGAGTCACGGGCACAAAGGGCCAAGAGACCAAAAGGTTTCTTGGAGCTAGGAAGCTGACTAGGCTCCTAGTTGGCTGGGAGGATAATTATGTTGTTCCACACTAGGAAATTGGGGAAATAATTGTTAAAAGAATGCTTGGAACCATATTCCTACTACTGGTAGGAGTACATTATAAATGATCAGCTTCAACAAACTAGGGGAAGAGCTATTTGTCATAATATGTATTTTTTGTGTTTTTGTTATTTCATTTAAAGAGTAAAAATGTGTTATTTAAAATATTTGTATGCTTGTGTGTATAAGTTTAAAAAATGTATTTCATATCATCCCATAGAAAGGTGCTAAAATTTTATCTCTTCTCCTTGACCTGATATCTAGATGGAAGTCCTTCTCCACCTATCTAATATCTCTTTCATTTGCGATATAAACCTCTGAGAAAAAGTCCTTCTCTCCTCGTGTCAAATTATGTCAAGTGTCTTCTCCTTTACCCTAGCCTTGCTTTTATAATCTTGAGTTATAATCTAACCCTAATCTCCAAAGTGATTAACGAATGAGATTACGTCTCACCTCACCTGATATGAATGGATAATATTAAATGCTAATTACTTTTAGAATTTAAATAAATAAATCAACTAATTAATAAAATCATTTTACTTTAATAATTCATTTAATTAAAGTAAATTCAAGGATAGAAGGCTTTGGACGATTTCCACACATATAGACACATAGACCTATGCAGAAATACATGTATGATGCTACCATGCATCAACACTGCCTCTTAGCGAGGAAGGTTGATGTAGGAGCATCGTAAGCAAGCTAGTAAAGCGAACGCAAAAGCAAAGGATAGCTGGAAATGCACCTTCGCACATTTTGAGAATGTTTTGAATTTGAATGATAAAACATTAATGTAATATCTAGGAGGATGTATTTTCATTTATTTTTTGGAGATTGTAAACAGATCTTGAGCATTGCTCTCATCTGTCGAATATGGAGGCATTTAATTATAATGAATGTAAAGTAGTTGTAGATTTTAATTCGATTAGATAGTTAGAGTTGTAGGAGGGAAAACTCTAGAAAAGATCCCTCGCATGTATTATATTGTAACAATTATCCTCATTGTAAGTTGTAGAGTTGTAGAGCATGAGAGAGGGAGCAGAGAAGAACAAATATTGTAGAATGTGTATAACCAGATAGCGGTTTCTATTGAACCCATGTACAGATACACTTGGATTAATAAAAAGAAGCTTTGATCCAATCTCATGGTGTTGTGATGAATTATGTTTACATCTATTGAATGGTATGTTTACAGTTTGCTTATATTCTCTGTTATGCATTTGTTTCAATGCTATGTGTGTATATGCTCGTGATTTCATGTTGAATGTATGAAGTCTATGAGAGGAGAAGTATGAGTTTCAATTGTTTCTCGTCTTGAGAATTCCTGCAAGGAGTGCAGTGAAGGTCCGCAAAGAGTGTGTTGACAAGATTCTAATTTTAATCTCAGAAAAGCTCAGGAGGGATATCGTTGTTCTCATACCAGCAAAAGTGCATGTGTAGCATAGAGTCGTGCAAGGTGTGCGCAAGTCGGTTGAAGTCTTAGACTTTATCAACCAATGAGAAAGATTGAAGAACTATTGTTGCAAGGAGTGCATAGAGTTGAAGGGTCAAATAACCAGAGGTTGTTGTGAATGTCGCAAGGAATGCGTGCAAGAACCCTTTTGAAAAATCCTTGAGTTTGTCACAGAACAAAGCTCAGGAAGGATAGAGACTTCAAGGAGTTCGAAGGAAGGAAGAGGTCTGGAGTCGCCTCGCAGAAGCCAAGTTCAGAAGGAAAAGACGCCAAGTATTTGAGAAAGAGTCTTGGAGAAGTCTGAACGGACGGTTGAAATTCTCAGAGGGAGAATCACCAAAGTTTCATGGACCATTGGATCTAGTAGATCAATGGAAGGGTTAAGGCTGAGTGTCTTTTAGCACTCATAATCTCAGGAGGAGTAGTGGTCGTTGGATTTGGATCGACGAGAGTCGTTGATCTCGTGCTTGAATTTCGTCATTTCGAAATTCGGGGTATGGAGAAGTTTGTGACTCGAAGTCGACAGTTGCAAAATCTTTATTCGTGAAGTCCCAATAGAATCAGGACCATCAGATCGTGGGAATCTCAGAACCGTTGATTTGTGGCGAGGAGTTATCACGATTTCGGCTACCGGGCAAAGGGAGTTATTGCATTGAAATTTGTCGATACGCGAAATCCCGAGGTGCAAAATATTTGGCCCCAGATCACAATTGAGGGTCACATCAGTTGGTCACGTGGGTAAGAGTTGGCACTTAGTTCTTATTCGCACAGGCGTAACTCCTAAGAAGGACCTGTGGAAACACTTGTGTGTTGAAGATTCATGTGGGGAATCAAAGAGTCAATCAGACTCAAAGGGGAGATTAAGAATGATCCTTAGACTGGGAGGTCGAGCAGAACCTGCTGAGGTAGGGGTTTTGCGTCAGAGTGGTATCAGAGCCTCAAATTTTTGAAATTTTGTAGCAGGGAGTAGATACAGAAAATACTCTAATACACACCGTCAGGTGGTATTAGAGCTTACAATCATTGTTTTTTGTAAGCAGGAGGGAGACAGAAGGCAAGTTGTGATTAAAATTCTACATGGAAAAGATTTGAACAATGTCGCCCATAAGACGTCAAGATAGACCAATGCTCGATCCAGTTGTGGAAAGGGAAATGAGAGAACTCTGTGCTTGACTAGATGCTATGGAGACAACACAGAGATGGACAGTTGACACTGGAGATGTCAGTGAGGCCGAAAGCAAAAATGAGGCTGGAGCTGAAGAAGAAGTTGTAGCCGAAGATGCTGCAGAAGAACGTCTATTCAAATTTGTTGCAAGAATACGTGCCAGAGAAAAAATGGACATCCCGATGTATGAAGGAAACTTAGACGTTGAGGAGCTGCTAGATTGGTTTAGAGATCTAGATAAATACTTCGACTATGAGGATGTCGAGGAAGATAAGAAAGTTAAACATGTTGTCACTAGACTTAAAGGGCATGCAGCACTGTGGTGGGATGAACTGCAGGCTGACAGGTGTTGCAAAGGCAAGCAAAGAATCAAAATCTAGGACAGGATGGTTGCAAAGATGAAAGCCAAGTTTATACCCAGAGATTACCAAATCAATCTGTTTCAAAGAATGCAGAATTTGAGACAGAAAGGGATGTCAGTGAAGGAATACATTGAAGAGTTCTACAGGATAAACATAAGAGTTGGTCATCGTGAAAGTGATGATGAAAAGTTCATCGGATACATGAATGGTATGAGATATGACATTCAAGATGATATGAGCATGATGATGATCAGGAATGTAGAAGATGCTTATCAAATGGATTTAAAGGCTAAAGAGAAATTGGCCCAAAAGCAATGTCAAAGGGGCATAGGTATAATTTTGAGTAGAGGAAAAGAAATTACCCAAGATAGAGTACAAAAGCCCAAAGATGAAGAAAAGAAACCTCATACTCACCCTGAACGAGGAGGAAGTTCACAGGGAAGACAGTATGATGATAAGAACACTTTTCCACAAGCAAGAGGAAGACGAAGAGGTAGAGGAGGTGAGATAAAGTGTTTTGTCTATGGAAAGATCAGACACAAATATTTTGAATGTCCTAATAGAAAAACAGATCGAGGAGAAGCTCACATTTCATAAGTGCAAAGGAAAAACGTTGAGGCAGAAGATGCAGAAGGCGGAAAATCCTTAATGATGTGGAAAATTCTCTTGAAGCCAGAGAAAGAGGTAGAGAATCCAATCTAGAGAAACAATTTGTTTAGAACTGCTTGCAAGACCAAGGATAGGGTATGCAAGGTGATAGTGGACAGTGGAATCACAAATAACCTAGTCTCCACATAAATGGTGGAAAAGCCGGAATTGGAGACCATTGCACATCCAAGCCCATACAAAGTCTCATGGTTGCAAAAAAAACATAAGGTAGCTGTCACTAAACAGTGTTTAGTTGAATTTAAGATAGGGGAATATAGGGATGAGATCGTATGTGATGTCATTCCCATGGATGTCTATCGTCTTTTGTTGGGGAGGCCATGACAATATGACAAAAATGTTGTTCATGACAGAAGAAAGAACACATACACCTTGGAAAAGAATGGTAGAACACATATGTTGTTGCCAATTGAAGACAAGAAGGTGAAGGAACTTCTCATGAGTGGGAAGGAACTTCTGGAGAAAGTCAAGAAAGATCAAGACATGCAGTTTTTTGTGGTAAGAAAACCTAGAGTCATCTTGACAAGTACTTCGATAGATGATCTACCGGAGAAAATTCAGGAGATGCTTGATAATTTCATTGATATAGTGGTGGACGATTTACCTTGTTCGTTGCGCCCATCAGGAGTATAATCCATCACATTGACCTTATACCAGGAGCAAGTTTACCAAACAAAGAAGCATACAGATTGACGTTGCATGAGAATGAAGAAGTCAAGAAGCAAGTCTAGGATTTGATGGACAAGGGATTGGTTTGAGAAATCTTGAGTCCATGCATTGTGACAACAGTGTTAAGTCCGAAAAAATATGGTGGATGGAGAATGTGTACAAACTCAAGGGTTATAAACAAAATCACCATCAGGTATAGATTTCCTTTACCGAGGATGGATGACTTGATGGATTGCTTGAGTGGAGCAAAGTTTTTTTCAAAAATTGATTTGAAAAGTGGTTATCATCATATTAGAATGAGGGAAAGTGATGAATGGAAGACAACATTCAAGACAAATGAAGGACTGTATGAATGGCTTGTCATGTCATTTGGTTTGACGAATGCGCTAAGTACTTTCATGAGATTGATGAACGAAGTCTTGAAAGATTTCATTGGAAAGTTTGTAATTGTGTATCTTGATGATATATTGATCTTCAGTAAGACTGAAGAGGAACACTTGAGACATTTAACCCTAGTGATGAGGAGATTGCAGCAAGAGAAGTTGCTGATAAATTTGAAGAAGTCATATTTCATGAAGAAGAACTCATTTATTTGGGTTTTGTAATATCTTCAAATGAGTTGAAGATGGATGTTATCAGACAAATCGGTAGGTGCGAACACTAACTGATCTCCCTAGATCCACCTAGATCTAGAACAAAACACACCAGAACATGACGCTTCCCTTAAGTTTTAAATATTGAATTTACTAACTAAAGAGGGATGGGTGACATACTGTTTAAATGTTGCTTCCTCTCGCCATCGCCATCCTAGCTCCGTTCCAACGCTCATACAATGATGATCCTGCAAAAGAACGCAACCAACCAAAGTGATAGCAATAGCATAAACTCAATATAAACCTATGTATGTGATCAAGGAATCATACAATAA
>ML783474.1:556604-567080 GCA_009831015.1 Picea engelmannii | reverse complement strand
TCCTCTCCTTTTATAAGTTGAAGAGGATAAGGTGAGGAGGTTAGGATGATCCCACTAAATCATGAAAGCGAGTAATATCCAAACCATTCGGATGCCACCTCACCATAGAAGTTTCTCCTTCTAGAAGATTTGAGAAAATGCTTGTTTTTCCCACGTGTAGGCATTCTCGTACCCTGCCTATAGAGAAACCTATGAACATCTCGCACCCTAGCCATGGTGCAACCTGCGAGAATCAGGCATTCTCGTGTCCTGCCTATATAGCAACCTTCGAACTTCCTTTTTTACAGGGTTTTTACAAGAGAAAATGCAACTTATTTTCTCAAGAAAAGTTCTTCTCCCTTCTATCTTCAAGAACTCGGGCCACTGACCCCTCTGAAGGCAACAGATAGGTTTACATCATTAACAGTCATAGGGATGATGAAAATAATGTGTAACAATGGATCCTAAAAACGTAAAAGAAATCAGAGATTGGCCATTGCCAAGGAATATCTTTGAAGTCAGAAGCTTCCATGGATTAGCTAGTTTTTATAGGAAGTTCATCAGGAATTTTAGTGGGATTAGTGCACCAATGATGGACACGGTCAAGAAAAGACATAAAAAATTTCATTGGACAGAGGAAGTAGGGAAAAATTTTAAGTTGCTAAAGGAGAAGATAATTGGACAGCCAGTTCTGGTTTTTCCAGACTTCAGTAAAACATTTCAAGTCAGATGTGACGCAAGTGGATTTGCGATTGGATCAATATTAAGTCAAGACAGCAAGCCTATTTCATACTTCAGTGAGAAGTTGAATGAGGAAAAGATGAAATATTCAACGTATGATAAAGAGTTTTATGCAATCATACAGGCGTTGAAAAAATGGAGACATTACTTGGTTATGAAGGAGTTTGTCTTGTATAGCGACAACCATGCTTTACAATTCATAACTCGACAGGAGAAATTGAACCATAAACATGCGAAATGGGTTGAGTTTATGTAGAACCTTACTTTTTTTATAAAGCACATTTATAGAACTGCTAACAAGGTTGTTGATGCGTTGAGTAGGAAATGTTTGATTCTGCAAGAATTTCGTGTAAAGACCTTAGGTTTTGATGAACTTAAGGATATGTACAGATATGATTCAGATTTTAAGGATGCTTATGACGAATGTGAGAATCATGTTCTGAGAGATAGAAGCCAATGGATTGAATATTTAATTCAGGATGGATTATTATTCAAGGGAAATCAGTTGTGTATCCCAAAGAGTTCTATGAGAGAGAATCTTCTGAAGGAAAAACATAGTGGGGGATTGGCTGGACATTTCGGCCATGAAAAAACCTTCGTGCAACTGAACAACTTATATTATTGGCTAGGGATGAGGACAAATGTCAATAAATTTTTCAACAAATGTAGAATTTTCCAGCACACAAAGAGTAAAAGAAATAATACATGATTGTATCAACCATTGTCAATACCAGAGAGGCCGTGGGATGCGGTAAGCATGGATTTGTTTTTAGGACTACCAAGGATACAGAGGGGTTGTGATTCCATATTCGTGGTAGTTGACAGATTCTCAAAAATGGCACATTTCATTCCATGTCAGAAAACCAATGATGCAACACACATTGGAAATTTGTTTTTCAAAGAAGTTGTTAGACTTCACGGCTTACCCAAGAGTATTGTTTCGGACAGGGATACCAAATTTGTTGGTCATTTCTGGAGGACATTATGGAAGAAATTGGGAACAGATTTATCTTTTAGCTCAGCATATCACCCTCAGATGGATGGACAGACTGAGGTAGTGAATCACAGTCTGATAGATTTGTTGAGGAGTTTAGTAGTTGAACATCATAGTCAGTGGGATCAGATTCTGCCGCAAGCGGAATTTGCATATAATGACTCACCTAATAGAAGCACGGGACAGAGCCCATTCCAGATAATGTATGGAGTGTAGCTGAGAGGATTATCTAAATTGAGAGACTTAGAGAAGAATGAGTTCAGAAATGTTGGAGCAGAGGATTTTGCAGCAGAAATGCAATAGCTCCACAGTAAGATTAGAGAGAAGTTGCAGAATTCCAACCAGGAATACAAGCGCAGGGAAGATTAGCACAAAAGAGAACTTCAGTTTGAAGTGGGATATTTGGTCTTAGTGCATCTGAGAAAAGAAAGGTTCCCAAGGGGAACATATAATAAGATGAAGATGAAAAAGATAGGGCCATACAGAATTCTAAGAAAATTTGAGGCCAATGCTTATGAGATAGAGTTACTAGATGGGATAGTAATATCACCCATATTCAATATAGCAGATTTGTATCCTTACAGAGCAGATGTAACAGAGGGAGAAGAGAATCAGAAAGAAGTTCAATGGATTAGACAAATGCCTGTAGCTAAAAATCCACAGATGGAAAAGATCATTGATCAGAGATTTAACAAAAAGACCCGGAGGAAGGCGTATTTTGAATATTTGGTCAAATGGAAAGGACACCCGATTGAGGATGCAAGTTGGGAAAGTGAAGAAAGTATCCAAAAACATGGACATACCATACAAGAGCTCATGAACAGGATTTCATGAATTTTTCAGCCAGAGGAGTATGATGCAGGAGCATCGTAAGCAAGCCAGTAAAGCGAATGCAAAAGCAAAGGACAGTTGGAAATGCACCAGTGCACATTTTGAGAATGTTTTGAATTTCAATGATAAAACATTAATGTAATATATGGGAGGATGTATTTGCATTTATGTTTTGGAGATTGTAAACAGATATTGATCATTTCTCTAATCTGTCAGATATGCAGGCATTTAATTGTATTGAATGTAAAGTAGTTTTAGCTTTTAATTCGATTAGATAGTTAGAGCTATAGGAGGGAAAACTCTAGAAAATCTCCCTCGCATGTATTATATTGTAACAATTATCCGCATTGTAAGTTGTAGAGATGTAGAGCGTGAGAGAAAGAGCAGAGAAGAACAGATATTGTAGAATTTGTATAAGCAGATAGTGGTTGCTATTGAACCCATGTACAGATACACTTGGATTAATCAAAAGAAGCTTTGATCCAATCTCATAGTGTTGTGATGAATTATGTTTACATCTATTGAATGGTATTTTTACAGTTTGCTTATATTCTCTGTTATGCATTTGTTTCAATGTTATGTGTGTATATGCTCGTGATTTCATGTTGAATGTATGAAGTCTGTGAGAGGAGAAGTATGAGTTTCAATTGTTTCTCGTCCTGAGAATTCCTGCAAGGATTGTAGTGAAGGTCCGCAAAGAGTGCGTTGACGAGGTTCTGAGTTTCATCTCAGAAACTCTCAGGAGGGATACCGTTGTTCTCATACCAGCAGAAGTGCAGGTGTAGCATAGATCCATGCAAGGTGTGCGCAGGCCAATTGAAGTCTTATACTTTATCAACCAAGGAGAACGATTGAAGAACTGTTGTTGCAAGGAGTGCACAGAGTTGAATGGTCAAATAACCAGAGGTTATTGTGAATGTCGCAAGGAATGCGTGCAAGAATCCTTTTGAAAAATCCTTGATTTTTTCACAGAACAAAGCTCAAGAAGGATAGAGACCTCGAGGAGTTCGAAGGAAGGACGAGGTCTGGAGTTGCCTCACAGAAGCCAAGTTCATAAGGAAAAGACGCCAAGTATTTGAGCAGGAGTCTTGGAGAATCCTGAACGGATGATTGAAATTCTCAACGGAAGAATCACCGAAGTTTCATGGATTGTTGGCTCTAGTAGATAAGTGTAAGGGTTAAGGTTGAGTGTCTTTCAACACTCATAATATTAGGAGGAGGAGTGGCCATTGGATTTGGATCGACGAGAGTCGTTGATCTCGTGATTGAATTTCTTCATTTCGGAATTCAGGGTATGGAGAATTTTGTGACTCAGAGTCGAGAGTTGCGAACTTCCGATTCACGAAGTCTCGATAGAATTAGGACCGTCAGATCACAGGAAGCTCAGAAGCATTGATTTGTGGTGAGGATTTATCGTGATTTCAGCTATCGGGCGAAGGGAGTTGTTGCATTGAAATTCGTCGATACGTGAAATCCCGAGATGCGAAATATTTGGCCCCAGATCGCAGTTGAGGGTCACATCAGTTGGTCACATGGGTAAGATTTGGCGCTTAGTTCTTATTCGCACAGGTGTAACTCCTAAGAAGGACCCATGGAAACACTTGTGTGTTGAATATTCAGGTAGGGAATCAAAGAGTCAATCAGACTCAAAGGGGAGATTATGAACGATCCTTAGACCGGGAGGTCGAGAAAAACCTGCTGAGGTACGGGTGCTTCGTCAAAGGTATTCTACACCAATCCAAGTTTGTCTCTGAAGAACAAGAGAATCCCTTTAAACAAAGGTTTGTTCATAATATATGCAACCTTCTCATCTATGGAAATATAGTGAAGCTTCATTGCTCCCTTCTGGATCCTATCCTGAATGAAGTGGTATCTGATATCAATATTCTTGGACCTATCATGGAATACTGGATTATCCAACAACTTGATACAACTTTGATTATCACAGTATATCACCATAGGCTTCAGCTCCTAATCAAATAAACCTGTAAGAAATTTGTGAATCTAAATGGATTCATTGCTAGCCATGCTCATTGCCATGTACTCTACCTCTGTTGAATTGAGTGCTACAGAAGTCTAATTCCTACTGAACCAAGTAATCATTGTTGATCCAAATCTGAATCAACACCCCTAGGTGCTCTTCCTTACTACTACACTCCCTTCCCTATTTGAGTCTGAGTATCTCTGCAACTCCTCTCCATCCCCTCCAAGATACCTCAATCCATACTCCATTGTACCTCTCAAGTAACTAAGCACATGCTTCACTGCAATCCAATGCACCTACCTCCACTAAACCATGAAATCACTTAAGGTATTTACAAAAAAACATATATATGGCCTGGTGTTGACCAGTTACATCAATGACCCTATCAGCTTCTTGTATATCTTGGGATCCACCAACTCTGAATCTGAAGTGACAATCTTCTTCAAATTGGTGACCATAGGTGTAGTCATCGGTCTATATTCATTCATATTGAATCTCCTCAATATATCAACTACGTGCTTCCCTTGACCAAGGAAGATATCTCCCTATACCTACCATACCTCTAACCCCAAGAAATAATGCATCATGCCAATGTCATTCATCTCAAACTCACTAGCTAATTCTAGTTTGCACCCTGCAATAAGTTCCTCTGCATATGTGAGGAAAAATTCATCTACATATAGAACCAAGATGAGTGGATCTTCCCCAATAAGTATGAAGTACAAGTTAGGATCCACCTCACTCTTGGTAAATCCCATACTCTACAAGTATCTATCAATCCTAGAATATCATGCCCTGGGTGCCTGCTTGAGTCTGTACAAGGATTTCTTAAACCTTCACCCATGAGAATCCCTCTCATGTACCTCAAATCCTTGAGGTTTCTCTATTTACACTTCTTCCTCAATGATCCCATTGAGGAAATATGTTTTCACATCCATCTAATGTATCCTCCACCTCATAATTGAAGCAATAGAAATAACGGCTCGAATAGAAGCATACATGGCTACTAGAGAAAATGTCTCCTCGTAGTCCACTCCCTCTTTTTGGTAGAACCCTCTCTCCACAAACCTCTCCTTGAACTTCTTTATGCTACCATATGCAACATTCTTGATCTTGTAGAGCCACCTAGAACTCACAACTAACTTCCCCTCCGGTCTTGCCACTATGTCCCAAATATCATTCCTCATAATAGAGGTGTAATCCTCTACCATGTCATCTTACCATACCTACTCATTTGTTGCTTCCTAAAAATTGAAAGGATCGGCATAAATAATTCTACTCATAAGTGTCATATAGTTTGGAAACTTACTCGGATGCCTACGCTCTCTGACCGTACTCCTAGGAGCCTCACCAAAATCTCTCAATGTATGTAATAGCCACCTGGATATCCTGACAGGACTAGAAGGGGATAAAACCTCCTCCCCACCTGAAGTATGAGTTTTTGATTGTTGTTCATCCTTTGGATCTTGCTGCTCCTTGTCCTTTGTCACTGCTGATGACTCATGAGATCTCCTAGATGCCAAGTTCTCCTCAAACTTAACATCTATGCTCACAATTGTCTTCATCTATGCTGGAATGAAGATATTTCAATCCTTTTAGGTCTCATTGTACCCCACAAATATACCCTTATATCTTGAAGTTTCCAAATTTGTCCTCTTCTCCACAGGCACATGGATGTAGACTAGACAACCAAAGATCCTCAAATGTCATATCTCTAGATTCATTCTTGAGAATGCCTCCTCTGAATTCATTTCCACCAATATCCTGTGAGGATTCTTGTTGTGCACATATACCATCATGTTACATGTCTCTTCCCAAAGAACCATAGGTAACTCTTGGTCATGTATAATAGCCCTATAAAACCCAATTATGGACCGATTCTTTCTCTCTGCAACCCCATTTTGTTGAGGGTTGTGTGAAACTATCAACTACCTCTTGATCCATAGCTTCTTTTAAAAACCCTTGAATTCATTGTAGGTGTACTCTCTCCCATTATCCAACCTCAATACCTTGATCTTATTTCCTGTCTGGTTCTCCACTTTAGCTCTAAACTACTGAAATCGACTGAAGACCTCATCCTTGGTATTCATAAAGAAGATCCAGGTTTTCCTAGAAAAATCATCAATAAACATAAAATGGTATGAAAATCCATGTACTAATGCTACTGACATTGGCCCACTCACATCTGAATGGATAAGATCCAAGATCCCCTTGGACCTACTCTCTCTTCTAGGAAAAGCATCCTTGGCATTCTTTCCAAGTGCACACTCCTTGGTGCTCAATACTAAACTCTAGAAGGCCTGTAACAATCCTCGTCTGAATCGACAATTCTCTGTAGTGTAGGTGTCCCAACCTCCTATACCAAAACTCACATAGTTTTCCACTATCACGTACCAAAGCCTAAATAGGATTTCCCTGCAACCTATAAAAAGTTCCCTCTCTAACCCCAACAACCACTACTATGTTTGGGCTAGCTTTCTCTAGACGTATGAGTACTTTCCCTCTCTGAAAAGTCACGGTAAAACCCCTATCCTCCATAGATGAGACTAAGAGTATTCTTCTTCAATCCTGGTACATAAATCACATCATGGGAATCTAACAAACCTATTGACTCAAGTTGGAATGTAACTATTCTCTCTCCCTTCACTGCATACATGACATCATCACCAATATCTACATGAACATATGAGTCCCTCCCCGTCAGACTGCTAAATAACTCTCGTGCTTCTGTCATATGATGACATCCACCATTGTCCAATTACCACAGACTCTTGGTGGGTGTGTTGGTAGAAAGGTAAGAAACCAGTGAGTAATCCTTCTCAAACTTCGTTGCGAACTCATCAAGCTATGTTTATGTTGATGTTGTTGTATGCATATTTCCTTTACCCTTTTTCTTCTCTACACACTGAGATGTGTAATGTCCATTCTTATGAAATGAGAAGCACTTGATTTTACTCAAGTCCATCTTCTTCCATGGTAGTGATGATCCTCCATCATCGTTACCCTTCTTGCTATAACTCTTTCCTTTTCCATTCCTTGTCTTATTGACAAAAGATAAGTTTTCATCACTACTTCCCTTCTTGTTTCTCTTGGACTCTTCCCAAGTCCCTTCCTGGATGCAATCATCCCAAAGTCTCTACCAGTCTAGGATATGTTCTCAGGCACAAAATTCCTTGACAAATGGTTCCCATGACTTGGGAAGACCATTCAATTCCACATTCATGATCTCCACATCCTCCATTTTCCCCCCTATGGTTGCAAGTTGATCACGCACTTGTCTAATCCTCATGAAATAGCTGGAAACACTATTAGATCTAGACATCTACACCGATATGAGTCTATTCCTTTAAGACCATAATCATATTCATGATAATGCTCTGAAATAAACTTACCAAGTCATAAAACATCTCTTTGGTTGTCTTCTTCTCGGATAGGTGAGGAATTAGATGATCCTTCACTGAATCTGAGAGTACCCACTTGGATTTGATCTCCCTCTTCTAGTGAAGTGTCAAATATGTAGGATCTATTAGTTGAAAAACTATTTTTTCCACTAAATCCCAAAGCTCATACTCCTTTAATGCCAAAGTCACTCTTTCTTTCCAAGATAAGAAGTTGGATGCTCCATCCAATCTATATTCAACTCTCAAAGGTGTTGTTGGCATTCCTTAGACCTGATGAACTGCCTTGGAAATAACCTATTGTTGAAACTGCCCATGTACTAACCTGTACGCACCTATCACAACTAAAACTCGTGTACGTACGTGACTTCCCTTAATGAAACATGCATATGTATGTGTTTGTTCTTACTACAACCCATGTATACGCATCTATCTTCAAATACACCCGTGTATGTATGTGAATGTTCCTTCTACAACTTGCGTATAATTCTGTAAAATGAAAAACCTGAGTTCTACCTCAATATGATTGTTTCCCTAAAATATGTCCTTCAATTTATGCCTGCTAGTTATGGATATGCTAAGATCTCCTATGGTTCTAATAGATCTTCTATCAATTGTTATGGATCTGATATCTATCTTCCTCTCAGAGCATGGGCTCTTATACTATGTTGAAATCCCCTTACTCCAATCCTAGATATCCTATTATCTAGTGATTTCCTTACTACAAATCATATTAGCATCTCACAAAACAAAAATACATTGTTGGAATATTCAACTAAAATAAAGATAGAGGAAGAAAAACTGGAAACCAAATCATGCACACATAAGCACCAATATTTTTTGGTAGACACCCTAGGAAAAACCCTGGAGGGAAAACCAGTGCTGAGATGATTTTATTATGATAAAATCAGGGCTCCCGTAATAGGGATAATGGCCCACTGAGAGAAATAAAACTGTAGACAAACCTGGAAATGTCTGATTTGTTGTATGACCCCGATCTAACACACTTTTCAAGGTGTACACACCTTTCCTTAAGCTAGCCCATGTGTATGTTCCTATCTCCACTGACACTCGTGTACATGACCTCAAGGACTGTACGGAAAATTCCATACGGGTCAACCCTTTTATGTGGCTTCACTCTTTTGAAACCCTCTTTTGGTTATCATTGTTCTCTCTTCTCCTTAACCTAATATCTATATGGAATTCCTTCTCCACCTATCCAAATATATCTTTAAATCACAGTCCTTTGTGATCCAACCCTCTGAGCAAAATTCCTCCTCTGCTCTTGTCAAGTTTTGTCAAGTGTCTTCTCCTTTACCCTAGCATTGGTTTTATAATCTTGAGTTACAATCTAACCCTAATATCCAAAGTGATTGACGGTTGAGATTACTTCTCACCTCACTTGAGATCAATGGCTAATATTAAATGCTAATTAATTTTATCACTTAAATAAATAACTAAACTAATTAATAAAATCACTTTACTTTAATAATTCATTTAATTAAAGTAAAGTCAATGATAGAAGGCTTTGGATGATTTTCACATGTCTAGACACATAGACTTGTGCAGAAATACTTGTCTGATGCTACCATGCATCATCAACCAGGATGTCCGACATATGGAACATTATGCATTTATTTTAATGCCAAATTCCTAAGTTCTCCAAAACTAGGAACATAAATTTTGTTTTTATGCATAAGTACTCAATTTTCTTTAATCTTATAGTATGTTATACATTTTCCTGATGTAAGGTTTCTTTTACATGTAGGTAATGCTAGTTTGTAATAACAACATCTAAAATTCTGCTCTTTAAATCTGACTGATGCATACTAATGGTTGTCACATGCATGAGATGTACTCTTTTGTTGAGTGCATCAACAACTTTATTTTGTTTTCCTTTGATATGTTTGATGTCAAAGTCATACTCACTTAAAAATCCCATTCATCTTGTCTTCCTGACATTTAATGTTGGTTGCTCAAAAATATATTTCAGATCACTATGGTTTGTTCTTAATTCAAATCTCTTTCCCATGAGATAATGCCTCCACATGTTCAATGCGTGAACTATGGAAGCAAGCTCCAAATCATGTGTGGAATAATTCCTCTCATGTTCTTTAATATTTCTAGACTCATAACTAATGACATGTCCATTTTGAGTGAGGAATCCACCAAGTCCTTCCTTGCCTGCATGTGCATACCCCAAAATTCTCATTTGGGTTAGCAATTTTTAAAATAGGTGCACTAGTAAGTAATTCCTTCAAAAAATTAAAATTTTCTTCACACTTTGTTTTCCATTCAAATTTAATTCTTTTTTTTTTGTAAAGAAGTGATGGGATGAGAAATCTTAGAGAACCCTACTAAAACTCCATTGTAGTGTCCAGCTTGTTGGATTACTGAGAGGGGGGTTGAATCAGTAATAACATAATTATAATCCTTTTCTTCAAATGTTATATCAATGTAGAATTATTATCCAATAATGAGCAGTAATAAATAAACAATCACACACATACACAGTACACCAGTGTTTTACGTGGAAACCCAAATCGGGA
>ML783474.1:544442-554948 GCA_009831015.1 Picea engelmannii | reverse complement strand
CTGACAAATTCACTTTCCTTCATCTCATTATTCCACAATTAAGCATGGGTTATCTTACTCCACAAAGCATCTTCCCGTGAGGGTTTTCACCATAAGGGGACCACTTTGGAGTTCATCCATATTTACTTATTATCAACCATGACAAAAAATAATGAGTCATATTTACATCAAACACTATTGGGTCCATTACCCAAACCTTTGTGCTACGAGTCTTTCTTCAAGGGTTGACATCAATGACAACCAACCTTAATCAACACAGCTAATCCCATGAAAGATCTGACTTTTGAAACAATCTTGGGTGTTGGCCATCCTCTAATGGATTCAATCTTCTCTCGATCTACTGTTGTACCTTCTTCTAAAATAATGTGCCCCAAATAATGGATCTACTCCTAGTAAAAAGAGAACTTACTAATCTTGGTGTAAATTTGATGTTCCCTTAGTACGTGCAGTACCAACGCCCAGTGATGTGCGTGTTCTTCTTTTGATTTAGAATAGATAAGTATGTCATCCAAGAACACAATGAAAAACTTATCCAGATAATTTATGAATATGCCATTTATCAAGCACACAATGACAGTTGGTGCATTGGTTAGTCCAAATGTCACCACCACAAATTCCTAATGTTCATACACGATTCTAAGTTGTCTTACTGATGTCTTCTTCCTTGATTCTTACCTGGTGGTATTTTGATCTCAAGACTATCTTTGAAAATATATTTTTCTCCTCTTAGTTGATCATTGAGGTCATCGATTCTGGGTAGAAGGTACTTGTTCTTCACAGTGTCTTTATTCAATTGTCTAAATTTAATACATATCCTCAATGTTTCATCCTTCTTTTTAACAAAGAGTACTAGTGCTCACCAAGGTGAAACACTTGGGCGTATGTACCCTTTCTTCAACAATTCTTCCAGTAGCATTTTTAATTCTTTTAACTCTGGTTTACTCATTCTATAAGGAGTTTTTGACACTGGAGCATCTCCTGGTACTAAATCAATAGAAAAATGTATATCCTTCTTTCATTGTAATCCTGATATTTTTTGGAACACATAATTGAACTCTTGCAATACTGAAAAATATTCAAGACTTGACCCTTTGGTATTTTCAGGCTCTTACACATGAGTTGCATACAATTGAAATCCTTTCTTGAAAAATCTCTTCAACCGTAAGGATGGAATCTCCCTCATAAAAATGGGTCGTGGAATTCCTTTCACAATGCTCTGTTTTCCTTCTACATCAAGGCATGTAGATTTATTGTTATGAAAATCTAGGACAACATGATGTTTGTTCAACCAATCCATTCCAATTAAGATATCATAAGATCCTAATAGTATGATATTCATATCAACATTAATACTCACTCCATTCATATTTACTTAACAATCTCTGATAGTCTCAATGATCCTTCTTTTGGTTCTAGTTCCTAGCTAAAACAAACCCAATTTTTCAAGCTTACTGTTCTTCAAATAAATTCTATCCACTACTTTAGGATCAATGTAACTCTGGCTTGCTCCTAAATCAATTAAAATATAAGCATGATGATTAATGATATTACCTTCCACCTCAATCATAAAGGGATTGGTATTCTACTTGTTGATCTTCCAAGGCTACATATATTCTTGGAATATTTTCGCCCACGTATTCTACTTTTACAGCCTCTTGGATGTTGTGCAAGGTCTGCATTTTATCTTCTATGCGAGGGAAATCCTTGTACATGTGATATTCTTTGCATCCCCAACATTTGATTGGTGGTCTTCCCCTTTTTCCCAAGGAGTCTTCCCTCTTGGATTCATTCTTAGCAGGATGCTCTTGTTGATTTGTATTAGGAATGTTTATGTTGATAGGAAGTTTGAATCCCTTCCCTCTCTGATCAAATTTATCCTTCTGCTTATCCTTCCAAGACTTTTGCAAATATTCTCTGCCCTAGCTTGATCATATGGGTACTTATCCTTTCTAATGGCCTCTATCAAATTTTTGGGCTCATCATATTGAATCTTATCTTTATAGAAAGATGGAATTCCACTTAGAAATATGTGTATCTTAAAATTTTCATCCTTGATAAACCCCACATACTTCAACAATCCCAAGAAATTATTTTCATATTCTCCCATGGTCATGCTTCCCAACCTGAGTTCAAAGAACTCTTTCATCTTCTTGTCATAGTAGTGCTATAAAAGATACTCCTTATGAAAGTATTTCTTGAACTTCTTCCAAGTAATCTTGCTCTCATTAATTTTCTTAACTTTCTTCAACATATCCCACCACATAGCAACTTTTCCATGCAAATGGTATGTGGAAATTATGACTTCTAGGTTAGATGAGTAGTTGTGCAACTGAAAGTACTTCATGATTCCAAGTAATCAGGCTTCAACATCATCTTGCCTTTCTCTTTACCATCAAATTATGGTGGCTTAATATTTCTAATCTCTCCTTGAAAATTGTCCAACTCATATCTTCTTCTTTGATGCCTAACAAGAGACACTTCCAGGATGCTCCTTGAATCTTCAAATGCATAAAATTCCCTTGATAAGTTAGGAGGTGACAGATGTCTATGGATTCTACTAGAACTTCTTGAGTGACTGGGTCTTTTGTAGTTATCTATTCTTTCATAATGTCTACCTTCTTCCTCATGTCTTGAACCTGATCCATTCTTTGCTTGTCCTTACAACTGATTTAAGCTTTGCATCATTTGAGCATTTTTTTACTTTTCTCCTCCTATGCTCTCATTATCTTCTCATTGTTAGCTCTATAAATATGCACTTCCATTCTGAGACTTCTCATAGTCTCTACCAATTCTATTGGTTCCACTCTAATCCTATGTCACTTAGATTATGTCGCATCACTACCGACACTAATATTTTGACCTTTGGCTTCTCTCTCATGACTATAGGATCTTTGTGCATCCTCCATGAGTTTGATATCCAATTCCTAGGCTTGAATTGATCTTCTTATACCTCTAATTATGCAAAATGTGCAAGCAACCATTTTTGTTAGAATTATGCATATTATATAAAATTGTTAATTAATGTTGTAGGTCCTTTTGCTGCAAAATTCATGAAGAATTATATTATAATTCTCCAAATTATAATAATTTCAGGTTGTTCTCTTCTACATAAAATTTCCAATGAATTTCCTTGTGCCTCAATCTTATCCTTGAGTTGGAAGTTATGGCTTCCTAAAAAATCCATTTTCACCCCATTTATACTCTTTCTCCACTAGTGCAATTTTACTAGAAGGCCAACTTCTATCTACTCGAGAAGAAAATACATCAGGAACCAAGAAAAATTTATATTGGGAAATGATAATAATAATAATGGTGAACACACAACAACCTTAATAGTATCCATCTGTCACTTTAGTAAGATTCTACAATAACCTGGAATATGCAATTTTGTCATTTTTACAATTTTTTTCCAGACTTGAAGTTGTTTAGCAGAGTTGTCTATCTCTCAATTTGTGCAATTCTCGAAAAAAATCACTAACCCAAAGTTATATTTCTTGATGAGTAGTCAAAATTTCAAGTAGATAACATTTTCCAGTTTTGTGACATGGGATCACTTTTCTTCCTCTGAAAATCCCAAAATCCCCAAAAAGTGGCCTAGAATAGTGGATTTTGGCCTATTTCAGCACCCCCCTTCCAAACCCCTTAGATTTTATTCAATTCCTTCATGGTTTATTTCCATGTCTTCTTTACGGACTCTCTCCATGAATTTCAGCTTAATATGAACCGCTGCCAATGATCTAGACCCAGATCTTTAAAAACCATTATTTTGAACTTTCTGAAAAATCCAAGTAGAAATGGGAAATGGCCCTCTACAACTTTATAGCCCTCCTTACTATGGAAAAAACCCAGAAGTTTCATCTCAATCTTACTTAATGTTCTTCGGTTATGGCCAAAATAAGAAAATGGCTACAATTTTTTTTTTGAAACTGTAGGATAGAATTTCCTACATGGAAAACAGTTGACATGGCATTGATGTGGCACTGACATGGAACTGAATTGGACCATTTCTGTGACTTCCGCGATTCTCCTTGGATTTTATTCTAAGTATGGTCTGGCCCACCAGGCCACTGATCATCGGGAAATGCTTCCCCCTCTCTCATTTCTATGTGCTTCTAGTCCAGTTCGTCAGGCCACCGGTCACCGAGAAATGCTTCCCCTTCTCTCATTTCTATATGCTTATGGTCCGGTCCACCGGGCCACTGGTCACCAGGAAATGCTTCCCCCTCTATTTCTTATATATTCTTCATGTCCAATCCACTGGGCCACCGATCACCCCATCAAACTTCCATTCGACTCTGGTCTGATCCACCATGTCACCAGTGCATCGACAACTGGTCAAAACACCTCTGACTCTCATTATTTCCAAGTGGTTCCTGGTCTAGTGAATGACTTTTCTCATGGGGTCTTGACCTCTGCACCACTCTTCCAATGACACATGGAAGTGAGACGAAACTATCACGGGGTGACAAATGGCATGTATGATGAATTACTAGGCATTGACATGGCATAAAGATGGGGCGTTGAGGTGGCAGCCAAATGTTACACTACGCACAAGCACTGCAAGGTTCCATGGCTCTTTGTGCTTCATGCACAAGTAACAAAGGACTCAGTGTTAATTATAAACATGTCACATGAACCCTTCCCCATGCTTGTGGTATAAAAGAAATAATGAATATCACATATCGACGGTTGGGGATCTACGCGGAGGCTAGATCAACGGTTGGTGAGCATTGGTCTTCTGGGATTAATAACTTCATATTTTGATGCCAAAATCAAGCAAATGATGGCTCGTTGGAAATCCAAGGCCATGGAGATTAAATTGTTCATGGTTTCCATGGCTATAATAATAGTGTTGAACCACAATCTTCTCTTCTTCGATGCGGTCTTGTAGAAATAATTTTCACCCAAAAGAAAAACTCATCTAAACAACTTCTTGTTGTCATGTAGCAAGCCCTTGAAGTCCTCGTGTTGTAATATACAACTCTGATACTAATCTGTGATGTACACATCACCAAAAAACCCAAATAAATTTGCTTGGGTACCAAAATGTAATGTACCCACTGCCCGGGTACCTCTAAATTCACCTTCTTGGGAAAATTTGAATTTTTGTTACCAATCTATAATTAATCAAAAAACATGATACCAATGCATGCAATTAACAAGAACATGTTAAACTATAAAATAAATGATTAACATTCCATGCACAACATTAACAACAAACATGCATAATATAAATACATCTCAAAGATAATAAATGCATAGAGGAATATAAATTACACAGAAAACATAGACAACACTTATCTTTTCTAATAAAGATTCACCAACTAACTGCAAACGTCGAACATTCCACCCAACCATAGACACTATTGTTCTATCTCTCAACAGCAGGTCACCCTCGAGCCAGGGCTATGAATCTTCAAGGACGGGTCCTAGGTCGACTCTTACACACACAACTAATTATCAAGCTCTCACAGTTTTTCCAACCACACAAAAATCATATTTTACCATCTATCTTCCCCTTCAGCCTACACAACCCAAATAAATTAACCCCTTTATATGCAATGCAGTACCTCAGGTTGTTCCACTTCTTTCTAAGGCTCAAGTGTTATTAGTCAAGAAATCTCAATGCTAGAAACTTCTAGGATTCTCAGCTATGGGCAATTCTCTCTAAACTGTCATTATTCTCATGCACACAAACATCCATTCCTTTATGGAATAATCAATAATTCCTTTCACCCAACAAGCAATGGCTCTTTTCCTCCCATAATTCATTTCCCATGCCTAGACCAAGAGCAAGCATGAATCAGGAATGAGTAATAATGAAAAATGAGTAACCAAATGAATGAGGGACAAAATGATTGAACAAGCCCCCAAACAACCCAAAAGTGAGGTTTATATAATTACATGCAATAAAGCACCACATGGCATTCCCTAAGAAGCTCATGTAACCAATTTTCCCAACTAAAACCAATATGCGTGAATAAAATATAATAAAAAGACTTAGCCTGTTTATCCCCCTCTCTCGTGGAATCATAGCCCCCTATCTCTGCCAATGTTGGTCTTGTAGCCAACAATGCATTTTATTAATATATTTAAAGTATTATATTTCTAGGCACTCTAGTCTTTCAACTTTATAGGCAGTATGACCTTTCATGAATAAACAAAATACATTATTAATCTGGGGACTCAAAACCGAGGTATTACAAGTAGGGCTTCCCTAAACCCTAGAAGAAAATCTATACAGAACAGAAGCAAATATATTTTTAAAAGGGGGATGAAAACAATCCCTCTAATTATAGGACCATTATGATTAGACCCATTTTAGCCAAGCTATGCAGATATATTTTGGAAAGGAAGATTAGCATATGGCTATAAAGCCACAAAAAAAGACCTAAAGGCTAGGTTGGACTTAGGAGCTATCATTCTATTGCAGACCACCTTGTTATGCTTAGGAACATTACAAGGGCATGTCACAATAATAAAACCAATCTCCTTTGTTGTTACATTGACTTTATAAAATATTTTAACACAACGCTTAGAATGAACCTTTGGAATAAGTTAGAAGAGATAAAGGTTCCTCTCAAGTTGAGAGTTGTTGTGGTAAGGTTATATGAGAATGTTATTTCCAAGCTTAGGAACACTAAGGGATGGTCGAAATAAATTAATTGTAATATAGGAGTCAAGCAAGGTTGTCACATATTGTCCCCTACCCTTTTTGGCATATACATTGGCAAGTTAGAAGATTGTTTGGAAGAAGCAAGTTGTGTTTTCTTGACTCTCATTGCTATAATCATCATCCTTCTTCTTTGCATCGATGATATTATTTTTATGGTGAGGAGTACTTATGGTCTCGGCAAGAAACTAAGAATATTCAAGCATTCTACTATAGTATGGGTATGACTATTAACATTGACAAAATGAAAGTTATGATAATTAAATCCAAAAATATCACTTACAATACTTTCATATATGATAACAACAACTTGGAGGAAGTTCCTTCATAAAAATATCTCAGCATCAATATTCATCACAAACTCAAATGGAACTATACCATTGATAAAAGGATAAATGGAGGGTGGAAAGCTTATTGTGGGCTTGAAAACAATTGTAATTCAATAGACTTGTAGATATGAGATAAGAAAAAAAACTCCTCTTTGAGACTCTCATCACTTTTTTTATCTTATATGGACATGAAGTTTGGGGATGAAATATTTCTGGAGAATCGTGGAGAAATATAGAGAAGATCCAAAAGAATTTTATAACTTATAATCTCAAAATTAAAGATAATACACATTATCCTAGCCTCCTCATGGAATCAAGATTTTCCCCCATTGAGACTAAGTACCTAATGTACAAGAACAAGCTAAACAACATGGAAGACACGAGACTTCCCAAAATTGCTTCAAACTCCATCCAAAATCACCTACAACTCAAACAAGGATTGCATAAATATGCCAAGTCTTGGCTAAATCATTGGGGAATAAAGAAAGAGATCGTTTTGTAGAATAATGATAATATTAAAAATAGTATTACATCTAAATTTAAGGAGAAATTATGGTGCGATAAAGAACTAGAGGATAAAACAAAATTAAGATACTATAAGGAGGTGGTCAACCCTAATATTGAAGATCAAAAGCTTTTCTCTGTTTTGACTAGTGTAAAGAAGAAAAACAATATTGCTAAAATACGAATAAATTCTAATGAGCTCCATAGTGAAACTATGTGTTGGATAATTCCCAAACATTGTGGGATGAAAGAATTTGTCATCTTTGTGACACTAAGAGGGTTGAAGATGAAAAACAATTTATCTTAGAATGTCCTACATATACCGAAATTATATCCCAATTTCAAAATATTTGTCACAATACCAATCTTCCTAACCGTCTAACTCATCAAAAATATGGTGATCTTGGAACACTTCTCTTAATCATTTTCGAGCATAGAAATAAAATTCTAAAAAAATCCACGTAACTCCTTACCTTTCATAAAGTCTAATAGATTAATTTTAGTCTTAGTGAATGTTAACCACCACCACCACCACCATATATTTTGATTGTATTTAATATTTTTTTAAATTCACACACATATATAAAATCAAAGATGTATATTCTATATATAACTATGAGTATATTTTAAAATTCATAAATATATCATAACATAAATATTATTTTAAAAGACTAAGTAATATGATAGATAGTTAAAAATATAATGATAAAATTCATAAATATATTATAACACAAATATTAATTTAAAAGATAAAAATAAGTAATGTGCTAGTTAGTTAAAAATATAATGAAATGAGAGTGATATTGTTTTTTTCAAATTTAAAACGTATAAAAATTTCTATATAAGTGGAATTGTATAAGTACTTTATTATCTTTTTTAATAATGTAGTAGTTTTTTAAAATGATTTTGTCAAAACGATATTAAATTTTGGTTTATTATTTGTTTAATAATGTAGTAGTTTTTTAAAATGAGTTTGTCATAAACATATTAAATTTTGGTTAAATTATTGAAAGAGTGAGAAAGAAATATTTTTTTGAATAAGAAAAATATTACAAATATTATTATATTTAATTTAAAAAGAAATACAAGAAATATTAGTCCTTAAAACATGCAAAGTAAGTTGTAATTTAAGATATAATACATGTGTTATACATTATTTTCGTCATTCCTATGATCGTTAATGATGTAAACCTATCTATTGTCTTCAGAGGGGTCAGTGGCCTGAGTTCCTGAAGAGAGAAGGGAGAAGAACTTCTAAGAAAAAAAAGTTGCATTTTCCTTTGGAAAAACCCTATAAAAAAGGAAGTCTGCAGGTTTCTATATAGGCAGGGTGCGAGAATGCCTGATTCTCACAGGTTGCACCATAGCTAGGTTGCGCGAGGTTCGTAGGTTTCTCTATAGGCAGGGTGCGAGAATGCTTACACGTGGGAAAAACGAGTGTTTTCTCGAATCTTCTAGAAGGAGAAACTTCCATGGTGAGGTGGCATCTGAATGGCTTGGATCTTACTTGCTTTCATGATTTAGTGGGATCATCCTAACCTCCTCACTTTATCCTCTTCAACTTATAAAAGGAGAGGAGCTCTCATGGAGAAAGTTAGCTTGGATGGGGCTAAGTTGGATTTGGCTTGGAATTATTAGCTTGGTTAGAGTGGTTTTGAGCTTTGCCTTTGTCAAGATAGATTGTGAATACTATCAGATATGTGCTCTCAGAATTCTTGGAGTGAAAGTGTGTGGGGAACGAATGACAGTTGGAAGGGACCTTACGACATCAAGGCCATGGTTGTAATCTCTCTTTCACATTTAATATGATATAGTAATATGATTCTTTCCTATAAATCTTGTTGTGTTTTATTGTATGATTCCTTGATCACATACATAGGTTTATATTGAGTTTATGCTATCGCTATCACTTTGGTTGGTTGCACTCTTTTGCAGGTTCATCATTGTATGAGCATTGCAACGAAGCTAGGATGGAGATGGCGAGAGGAAGCGACGTTTAAATGGTATGTCACTCATCCCTCTTTAGTTAGTAAATTAAATATTTAAAACTTAAGGAAAGCGTCATGTCCTGGTGTGTTTTGTTCTAGATCTAGGTGGATCTAGGGAGATCTGTTAGTGTCTGCACCTACCAATTTGTCCGATAACAACATGTAAACAATTCATCTCGGTATCATCTTCAAGCATCACACCAGCCCAAGACCTCATGTGAGATGGCAAATTTAAGTATGGGAGGGTCTTCATCCAACCTTAGTATGTGTGTCAACCTAGACAGGAAATAAAAGAACTAGATAGAGGGATAGGTCCTGAGGGAAGCAGAAAAGAAAGAAACCCTTCAAGAGTAAGTGTCATAGTGATATGGCTTTAGGACTTACTTCATGGCTTATGGTGTCATTGAATCCATTTCTATAAGCGTCTTTGTAGAGGGGGCGCTTACTAGCTTGAGATACCCTTTCCTTGGTACTTTTGGCATTTCGAACCCCTTATTTTTCCTTTTGATACCCAATTATAATTTGCAAGTCCCCTTTAAAAGGTTTCAAGCTTCATTAGTTCATTTTTTACTGGGCTATAGTCTTGTATAATTTGGTGCATTCATTTGCATCCGGATAGGGGAAATTACCATTAGATGGGGTAGAGATCAAGATGGCCTAAGGATTTTATGGTGGCCTTATCATTTATAGCATAACATAGATATATGGAGCAACTTCATCAACCTCTAGGCATTCAACCCCTTCTTCTCATGAGAGAATGGACCATGACCCATTACCGAAGTTTGGTACACTATGAGAGGCTCCAGGATGGAAAGTGTTAAGTATGGTGGGGAATGATCATTACTCTTGTGAGGGACCCCCAGTATTGCCCCTTTTCCCTGGGTGGTTACAACATGAGACTAGGGCATAGAAGTTGACCACCAAAGTGAAACAAGGAAACTTACACAATTTTCCAAGCAAGAAATTGTGTGGTGATAATGAATTAGAGGATAAAAGAATATTAGGATATTTC
>ML783474.1:479760-537431 GCA_009831015.1 Picea engelmannii | reverse complement strand
CTTCTAGAAGCGGAAGCTTCTATTAGGTCTTCTTACATCCGCCTTATTCTATTTTATTGAAAGGTCTTATTAATATTGACCTTTATTACATCCGAATACATTGATCTACCTATGTGCGGGTTAGGACCTTAACAAGCTTTGATTTTCCAATTACCCAGTGAACCACCACTTTTGAGTCCCCCCAGATTTGAAGTTCTCTTAATTTTAACAGATCAGCCATGACTAGGAAAGCCACATACCATCAACTCTTTGGCCCTGCACCAGGGGGTTATCCCTGACTTGCACCATTGAAAACACCCCATGGAACTTCATATAATAGCATTTCAACAATAGACAAACTTATTTGAATTTTCCAGCTCCTTCCTAAATTCCTCGGTTAAATTCAAGATCATATTAACCACAATCTCTAGAGGAATGAATTTCCCTTGAAATATGCTATGGTTCCTCGCCCACTAGATAAAATATGCTAGAAATCAAGGCACTTCTCTGGATTTTCTTACTGCTTTCTCTTCCTTCCATGCAAAGAAATACCTTTCCAAACAAGAAGAGGTAGGGGCCAACATTACGTTACAATACACTAAGACAGAGGACCATACCTCTTTAGCATATGGACACATAAAAAAGGGATGGGAAACAGTCTCCTCCTCCGCACAACAAAGGGAGCATCTGTTGGGTCCTATCCAGCCTCGATGGAGTCCATTATCCCATGTCAATATTTTTTTTTTGAGTGATAACCAGAAAATAATTTTCATTTTCAAAGGTGCATTTAGATCCCAAACTTCAGACCACCACCACATTTGTTTTCCTGAGAACGCCTCTTCCAAAATGGTAATATAGATCCTAATTTTACTGTATAGTTCCCCGTGTGAACATTTTTCAACTAGCAGATTGTATCTTCCTTCTCCTCATATAGGCAAATAAAATTTGATTTTAGATTTTATGTAAGCATGATCCATTCGGCCTTTTTATCCCTTGACAGTCCCAACCCATTAGCCTTATACTAGTATGATCGCCCTACATGATCTTGACCAGGGAGCCTCGCATCCCATAAGAAATATATGCCTCTACTATGAAATTATGTCACTAGCTCATTGGAGAGCCTGAACACACTCCCCGATCCTTCCCATGGATCCTCTCCTAACCTCACTTTTTTCCATTACCAAATCTCCATACAATCTAATCCCTGACCAACACTCATTTTCCATACTAAGGAACAACAACCACCGATAAACAAAGTGAACTCATTTCCCTATAAGGTTTTTGATTGCTATAATTACGATTAGGTTTAGGGTTTCAAAGCCATATTGAAACCTCCATGATTCTTCTAAAAGTCTCTAGTGAGTCCCATACATTAATAGCTCCATGTGTGATTTATAGTCAAATCACATCAATGTCGCTTGACCCTACAGAGAATAATTGGACCATTACCTTGTCAGGGAGCATAGCTTTTGCATACAAACTCCATTTAACAAAAACAAACCAATATTGGAAACCTATTGACTTATAGAATGCAATGAGGACCTCGATGATGAGTTTCCCAAAAAAAACAAGACAAGACCCATGCCTTTGAGGTATGAGACCTAAAAATTCCATTTATTTGTCTCTATACCCTAAGGATTTTCATGTATGACTCGTTAGTGTCATTTTTTAAATATGACCCAAACCAACCCTTCTAAAACACAAATTCTATATTTTCAATTCTACAACATTCTAAAACCCAAATTCTATATTTTCAATTCTACAACATCAATAAAGTCATATAGTAACTATGTTCACAATCTTAGAGGAGCTCCAAATCTCAATGAGATATAAGGCATCTATGTAAAGTTATATTCCACATGTCCATACAACACTTGACATGAATTTTAATAACCATTTAAATTATCGATTCAAGCTTCAAATATTGATGAGATATAAGACATCCATGTGAACTTATATCCCACATGTCAATGCAACACTTGACATATATTTTAATAAACATTTAATTATCGATTCAAGCTCTAGCTCAAGTATGAATTGTATTTAACCAATTTTGACAATATGACAAATGTCTTTTGAGGTCGAATTTACAATAGAAATTAAGTCATTTAGTAACCCTTAAATTGTAAAATGCTAAATAGTTGGTTTAGATAGTTGGATATGTACTTTGTATGCCCTATTTTCAATGATAGTAGAAGATTGCATTTACCCTATTAGGATTGGATGATATAAATAGAAGCTAAGAATCTAATGGCAATTTTTTTTATTAAAAAATAACAATAAATAACCATAATATTGCATTCAATTCCACAACACATAAAATAGATGCTCTAAATAACCAACAATAAAACATCAATTCCACGAGATATAAAATAAGATGCATAAGACTAGAAATTTGGTGTTAAAATACACAATATCCACATACATAATTATATTTAAACAATAATGGAATTATTTGAAATACACAACGAAGCATATATACCAAAGCTATGTATATTGAAATAAAATACAAGCACGTAAAAAATCATATTCCTGAACAGAAAATCAAACTAACAAAATCATTTTATGAGAAGTCTCAACATAACAAAAAGGAATAAAATCTTGGCTAATTATAACCACACACAAAGAGATAGAGCAAAAGCAGACCCAAAGTCAACAATATAAACAATCTACACATTGCATGAAATTTAAACATACAAAAGATGGTTGTTCGGAATTGAATCAAACAATAAGAATGTTTGTGTTATATCAAGGATGGGGAAGAGACAAAAGACTAAGTCGTCACTAGAGAAAATGTGTGTAAGTACAAAAAGGAATAAATTACTCCATGTAAAGATTCAAATCAAGAACACTCTTATGAAAACATTTGGTCTAAATCAGTATTTGATGCTCATCACTATTTGTTCTCAATTAATAAACTTAAGTTTCCAAATATTCAATCCTCAATGTAGTTGTTCTACATTTTTTACTTTTTTTTGGCAATTATTACAGAAATCCAACAACGCAATTGTCAGCAAAATCACAATTTTACATTTTTATCACATTTTTGGATGCAAAAATTAGTTCAGTGCCCTCAAAAACCATCAAGGCACCCTAAATATATAAACTCAACCATTGAAATTTACAATTCCAACTATCCTTATAAATTTATGACCAGTTTTTAGGTAAAACTCAAAAAACATGTCCAAAAAAAAATAGAAACGTAGATGTAACACACCCAACCCCCTGAGTACCTTTTAGGAGATATGGTATTAAATTTTTGCTTATTCTTACGATCATAAATCTTTTTTATCATGGCTCCATCATATTTTGCTCGTCAAGAGCTTCCCAGCAAAGGTGATTTCACTCAGAACTGAGCTCTAGAACGAAGGTTATTACCTTTTGAAGTTCCCGGTTTTACATAGTCAACATCTCTCTTACTACCACGTGACGTCTCATTGTTTGTGCCAACTAAGATGGTGACACCATGGTCCTGATGTGGCACTAGCCTATCCTACCACGGTGGAACTTCAGTCCACGCAGACCTATAACCATCATCACTCAGACCTTCTTTCGATGCACTATTCGCTTCCCTTCGACGACTATGGTATCGAGGAATATTCCTTCCCCTCGGTAGGTTTTCTTTATGCACTCAAGATCTCCTGACCGATGATTAATATCCATTCGGAACCTAAGGTTTGCATGTCCTACTAGACCCCACTCAACTCGTCACCATGTTAATGTTCGACATTTTTCGTCCTAAGGGCATCCTAGCTACCTTGTTGGAAAGTTGCATCATCCATGACATCAATACTTTGTCTCTTGGCATGACATGTGGTTCAGTATCCACTCGACACATGGCCCCATTACGACTCGCCCTATCACTATAAGCTGTATAGGCTCCTCGGCCAGAGGATGAAATTTATCCATTTCTCGTAAGTTGATTTAGGATACTTAATCAATATCCTTCCTAAAATATCGCTCGGTATTTATTTATTAAATCCTCATTAGGGATAATTAATGTTCAATAAGTATTTACCGGTGTAAACACTTGTTTACTTCATTTAATAATTCACTTAAGTACCATTTTGTAATGATTACCTTATAAGATAATTTTTATTTTTATTTTATTTTACATGTGTTTCACGGCACCGAAGACCAGTAGCTCGCCATGTCCATAGAAAACCCCCTTGAAATCCGTGAGAGAACATGGGGAGGCCAGGATTGGTGGGATATTGAATTTTCAACAGCAGAAGCATCATACTCAAAAAAAAGAGTATCTTATAGACCCATTAAGGGCATCACAAGTCACTTACAAGAAATTGGACCTGGGTGAGGAGGATAACAACCATTCCTCCCAGCCCCCGGGGGGAAGCTCAATTGGCAAGTGTCGTGATATGAACTGTTATGTTCGATGAGGTTTCGAGTTCAAATCCCCCCGACTTACCCTTTCCTGTAGAAGGGGCATACGTATGGAACCTGGAGGTTATAGTGGTAGCGGTCATAATCGACCCCGTGTCACGCGAGTACGAGACCACCCAGTGGTCGATTCCACCAGATACAAAAACAAAAACAAAAAAACCATTCCTCCCAACCATTCAATCTACATCAAATGGACAAGCTAATTAATTATATTATAACATAATTTATATTATGTTCTAATATAATTAATAAGGTTGTAATGTAATTAAGCTTATAATCCTTTATTTATGTGTTAATCCAAGAACACGGCTTATAACTCTGTACCGAAATTTCATGTATATATATATATTAGAAAAATAAATGGAAAAATATAATATATTTAACATTTTATTATCTCAAATCATTTTGGCATCCCTCTCGTACACCCTCTTTATTTCTCCGACAACCAATCAAAAAAGGTCATTTATTAATAGGGATGATTTTAAGGATGAAAATTTATTTTAAAATGCAGAAACCTTGGTGAATCTTAGTAATCCTTCATATGCCAACTATAAAATGTTTCGCGATATTTTTGTAAAAATATTCAAATTTATAAGGATTTTGTATTTTTGTATAAAATTTTGGCGATTTTTAAGGTAAAATAATTTTATCCAATAGAATTTGGGCGAATAATTTTTAAAATAGCGAATCGTTTTTTAGGAAAAACCATGGAAAATTATCCCACGAGCGAAATTTAGCCCCTAAAATCATCCATGTTTATGTTTATTAATACAACAATATATTTAAAACCATTATAAAATTTGAGTCGAAGTACCCAGATCACTTCTTATTCATGCTTTGTATTCTTCAGAGAATGTTTTCCAAACCCCTGGGTCAACTCCGAAAACAGTCAATTCAAACAAAGGGTTTTGATATTGTGCATTGATTTATTATGTGCGGTAATTATTATTTCAACTTGGGCTTGAAACGCATGTGTTCCTCTCGGCACTTTGATTTCCAATCAAATAGAATAGGGTTTAATATTATAATCTATATTTAACTTTATGACATATGTTCCATCACACTTTGAAACCCTCATAGTTAGGTTGTGTGTGCTCGCCTCGTTACTCCGGTGACCAATCTTGAGAAGGCAAGGGAAAATATTATATTATATTTAAACGTCATCATTGTCATGCCATGGCTCCAACGTCTTCGGACCTTGCTCAAATGCTCCCGTATCAAACCTCTGAATGGACTTCTCTCTTGAAAGGTGTGTGCTCCCCCCATCACTCCGATGACCAACCATGAAGGAGAACATATTATCTTATAATTTATTTAAAATCTCATACGCTTAGGCCATCGCTCTAACAACTTCAGACTTCATAAAAATATGGCATTCCTTTTACTCTAAACAATCAACTCGGAAATCCAATCACGAGTGGGCATAAGTTAATGTTTTGATATCGTATTGTTTATACTACATTGGCCATCGCACTATGAGTCTTGGCTCTCTTCTCTGTGTTCCAATGGAATGAAAAATATATAATAAAAATAAATATGTATTTATTCACATATTCCTGTGTTGATAAATTACGAGAATTTATAAACTCAATATATTTGAACGCTCATAAATGGAAATACCCCATTAATAAAACTTCTCAATAAAATTGAACTACATGTGCAAGGTATGTATTTTATAAATAGGGAAAATTCTTAGCATAGTTAAAAATTTCTTTGCGTAGGGGAAGGATTTCAAATCTCCATTACTCAGGCACTAGGAAAATAATTTATCGTTTGTAAATACAATAATTTACAACCTTATGATTCAAATATTAGAGTATTTAGATGGTAAATTAGGAACTTTACCAGTATTTACTAGAATTTACCACTTGTTCAACTTCGCCCAAAAAACACAAAATTTTGCATATTTTCATTTATAAATTTATGTTATTTATTTTCCTACTTTGTTTTCTAGGATATTTACGTGTCTTAGAAGTGAAAAATCATCCCTAGTAAAGCTTTGTGTTTGCAAAAATTTACCAACTTCCTAATTACAAGAATTTATTTACTAATATTTAGGGATTAACCATTATTCTCATTCTTTCCCTTTGGACATCAATTTCACTGAGTAAATCCAAGTAAAATTGGTTTCTTACCAAATTCAAAGGAAATTTAATTATCCACACTATATCAATTTCTAAATTCATTTTTATTTCAAATTTAGAAAATTTAAAGTGCATTCTCATTCCTTTCCTAATGTTTATTTGTAAAAATGTGTTGTCTCTTCTCTAATGTGTGGCTTTCTCTCTTATTTTCAAACAGAGATCTTATCCTCCTTAAGTTCTCAGTCTAGTATATTTCCCAAACCAATAGAGAGGCCAAAGTCCTATGCCCAACCTTCAAATTTCTAACAGAAAATTGGACTTTCATAATTACCAAACTTATTTGTGAAGGCTATCGTGGCTTTATTTTACTAACATTTGTGGATTTGTTCATATAGACTACTGCTAGTGATAAGTCAGTTCTTTCTCCCTAATTCAAGTGAGGATCCATTACTCACATCTCTCTTTTTCTAGACAGGGACAGGCATAGAACTAACAACAGAATATGATTTCCAAACTTTACTTCAAATTTCCCAGCCATTCAGACAATCAAAGTGCCAATTCCATCATTTGACCAGGATAATAAATTTTTCAATTATCTAGCATAGGAAATCCATGGTATAAATTAATTTTAACAGTACAAAACATAGAAAACCACTTATCTAAAAACTTAGAAATAACTAGAAACTGTTGAAGGGTGTGCCACTCTCCACCCAACCATAGGCACAACTGCTCTTAGTGGTTTCTAAGTTGGCCACCCCCGAGTCATAATATGATTCCATGAGAGGAATTCTCTTACTCAGCATATGAGAAACATGAAGGCCACTCTCCTTCTCGTATAGGAACTTAACAACCCAGGTCTTTAATGCACCAAGCAAGGGACTTTCTCTTTCCACAAAGAGCTTCAGTAGTTGTCATACACAACACAAGGAAGGCCTTTCACTTCCCAATAGTCCCTCAGGACCCTTCTCTCTTAGTTCCCTCATGATTGTTTAGCCTAATTGCTAGAATTTCTTAGCTTCATTTATCAGCCTAGATTGACAACGGTTGTCAATGGTTCCTGCACCTAGAAATCGCATTCATCAATTCTCTTTGTTTTCATCACAACCAGAGAGGTTTCTCACACTCCTCTCTATTCAAAAAATTGTTCCCAGAATCAACTCACGGTCTCCCCTTGATCCAGGTGGATATCGGTGGCCACCCACCTATTCCAACTGGCCCATCTTAACAGTTTTCAGTTTAGCACGTTCTTTTGTACGTCTTTGTAATTATGGGTTCTACACTTTCGAGGTTGTCTGAATCCCTACACATATTCTAGGTGGAGATGGGTGGTTTCCTACCTAATCTAACTGGATTATTTTGGAAGTTTTCATGTCAATACATCTCTATGTACTTCCAGGGCAACTTTGGCACCCTAAACAGTGTTTTTTTGGCTTTCCATAGTCAAATTGTAGACAAAGTTAGAGTTTGGCGGAATAATGTGTATTTCTCGAAAATAGATTTCCAACGGGCTATCACGCGCCTAAAACAAAGGTCGTATGCAAAATTTACGACCCTGGGAAGTTGAGGTACCAACTTACCCATCGGGGCCCACATAACTTTTGGCGTTTCATCTCCTAGGGTTAGGTTTTTGGATGTCTAGTGTTTTGGAATTCATGAGTAATGTTAAAAAGGCCTTTGTAGCCTCAATGTAATCATTTATGCTAAGACGGATGTGCGTAGCAAGACACATCTCTTCTCGGAGATAGCTACCGTCATTTGAGCAAGTTGTTTCCAGTTATGCAGTTTTATAGTTTTAGTCTATTTTATTTATTCAATAGAAGTTATTGTTCACCATATATCTATTGTTGTTCTCTGTATCTTTGTGTTGTTGTATTCAATCTGTTATTCCTTTCGTTCCGTTCATAAATCTAGATCACTAGTATCAGAGCGGTTTGCTCTTCATTTATTTTTCTTCATGCATGTCCCCAACAAGATCTAGGTACAAGATGTTGGGACTTGAACCAGTAGATCCTTTGCAAGATCGGCCACGTCGAGCCCGACAAAAGACCATGGGGGATGAGAAGAAATATGATAGAGCAAGAGATATTTTTAAAATGTTTCTCAATGAATCCCTTGTGTGACAAAGGAACGAAATGATGGACAACTTTGCACAGATCCTTCGACGTCTATCCATAGGAGACGCATCTTCATCAAGCGGCCATGCAACCCCATTCAAGGTACAAGTAATTTTGATATTCCATTATTTGAAGGACTGGTAGATGCGGATGTTGTAGATAAATGGTTGAATCTACTCGAAGGGTATTTTTCGGTCCACAATTTTTCTAACAAGGAAAAGATTACTTTTTCACTCCTTAAGGTCGTCCCCCATGTTAAGGACTAGTGGGATACTTACTCTAAGAAATGGGCCATAGAGGAATCTGCAATATTTGTGGTCACCCCCAAATGGGATTCCTTCAGGGATTCTATTAAAGAATAGTACTACCCTATTGGAAGCTACGATGACCAGTACACAAGATGGACCACGCTGCGTTAGGAAAGGGACCAGACAGTACCAAATTTCACCAATATTTTCCATACCCTGCGCACCAAATTGGGTATCAAAGACTATAAACGACATATGGTGCTCAAATACCACGGTTTTCCTCATAGATACATTCAAATAGAAATGGATTTTATGGACATCGCATCATTAGGAGCGGCTTATAGATATGTTGTCAATATCGAGTAGAAGTTTAAGTAGAAGAGGCGAGAGTTTGGATCTGCAAACTCCTCATCGTCAAAGTAGGGAAAAGGCAGCCCCAACCCAAAAAATAAGAGACAGATAAAAGATGGTCACTCTCAGGATAACAAGTCCAAGCCGCAACCCAAGAAGAGTAATGAGAAGTCGAAGAAGGACACAGGAAAATGGTGTGATTACCATAAAATCCCTTGGCACAACACCGAAGACTGTCACTCCAAGCAGTCACTAATGGCCAAGCTGAAAGCTTCCGAGGCAGAGGCAGATTATGACTATGAATCAAATCCAGAACTTCAAAAGGGAATCATCGATGTCGAACCCAATGCCATTGTTTTTACCACCAAAGTCCAACCAAGTGAACCAAAATAACCATAGGAAGGGGAACACCTCTTTCACTCACGAATGTGGGTAAAGGGAACTCTGTTGCATTTCATTGTCGATAACGGCAGTCAAAAGAACCTTATTTCAGCAGAGGTCTTCAAGTGGTTGGACCTGCTGATAACACTGCAGCCACATCCCTACACCATCAGTTGGATTTTCCAAGGAAGAGATATTCGCATCAGCCAACAGTTTCATCTTCCCTACAACATCAATCCCTTCAAAAACGACGTATTCTGTGATATTTCTCCCCTTGAAGTTTGTGATGTTCTTTTCGGCCAGCCATATTTGTGGAAGAGACATGTTGTGTATGAGTCTAGACCCCATAGTTTTATTATTACTTTGGGTAGACAATTGTACAGGATACCAGAGGTAGCATTTCCTACCGCTATTTCTTTAATCTTTGTTAAGCAATGCGATAAGGTCATTTCACAGACTGGGAAGTTTGTCTTCTTTGTGATCTGATCTCGCAGTAAGAAGAAGGTCACTGCCACATCTATGACCTCTACATAGATCCTCTCTTTGCAGCAGAATAAAGTGGAAGGGATCGTGGAAGAGTATAGAGACATCTTCTCCTCACACATCGGGGTAATGACGCACTACCAAGTCAAGCATCCAATTTATCTAACCACCGGTGCCCTACTGCCTAATGGACCAGTTTATCAATGCTCACTGATGGAAAATGACAAAATCAAGTGCCAGATGCAAGAGATGCTTCAAAAGGGGCACATCTGACCCAATTCCTCCCCTTGCGGAAGCCCGATTGTGTTGGTGTAGAAGAAATACAGGACCTAGCGGCTCTGCATTGATTACAAAGCATTAAACAAAATCACAGTCAGGAATCGGTACCCAATTACTCGAATTGATGACCTTCTTGACCAACTCAAAGGGGGGAATTTATTCAGCAAAATTGACCTAAAGTCTCGCTACCACCAAGTTCTCATCGAACCAACTGATGTATGGAAGACAACTTTCAAATCTAAAGAATATATCTTTGAATGGTTGGTCATGCCCTTTGGCTTAACAAATTCACCAGCAACTTCCATGAGATTGATGGATGATGTATTGAGACCCTTTACCAACTCTTTTGTGGTGGCATATCGCAACAACATCCCCATCTTCAGTATAAATTGGGAGGATCACATGCAACATATTCAGCATGTTTTCGGCACTCTGCGGCAACACAAGCTATATGCCAACTTGGAAAAATGCTCCTTTGGCATGAACAGGGTCCAATACTTGTGCTACATTGTTGATGAGCATGGGGTACATGTGGATCCAGCTAAGATCCAAGTCATTCATGACTGGCCAACCCCGACCACACTAACCGAGCTTCAGAGCTTCTTGGGACTTACCAACTTCTATCGAAGGTTTGAGTTGGGATTCTCCCATATTGCATGGGCCCTCAGCCAAGTAACCAATGGAAATGGAAAGGAAAAGTTCGCATGGGGGAAATCCCAACAACAAGCATTAGATGATCTGAAGCATCGCTTGTGCTTCACTCCAGTACTCTCCTTACCTGATCTACAACAACCATTAAATATTGAGACCGATCCCTCCTACTATACTGTCGGCGCAATTCTCACTCAGCATGGTCATCCAATAGCATACCATAGTAAGACACTCTTAGATATTTTTTGAAAATACCCCACCTATGACAAATAAACGTATTCCATTGTGCAAACCCATTGTCAATGGAAACATTACATTCTGTGAAATAATAAAATCATCCACACTGATCACAAGCCTTTGCAGTTCATACAGACACAAGGGAAGTTGCAGAACGACTACCATAAAAAGTGGTCCACATACCTATAGTATTTTCATCTCAACATCAAGTATAAAATAGGGAGCACAAATAATGTCGTTGATTGCCTCAGTCGCCCTCCCATTGTTTCACTCACCACAGTGCTCCATTCTTGTGGGCATGAGGCATCTGACTTACCCCAACTTTATCAGCGTGACCCTGACTTCGCCACCACCTATCAACTCTTGGGTACAGGAGTGAATGTCACCAATTTTCACATCCAAGATGGATTGTTATGCCATATGGAACACCTCTGTGTTCCCACAAGCGACCGTGCAAAGTTGATTTGGAAGGCTCACTACAATCGGATGGTAGGACATTTTGGCGTGGAGATAAATTTGATTGTTCTACAGAAAAAAATTTATTGGCCAAAACTTCGACAAGACGTCAGAAAGTATATCATATCTTACACTTATCATTCCATTTCAAATCCATCCATCAAGAATCAAGGCTTATACACCCCGCTTCCTACTCCTGAGAGGCCTTGGGAATCCATCGCTATGGATTACATGTCTAGCCTTTTGTCCACCAAGCACGGAAATGATTGTGTATTTGTGGTGGTTGATCATTTTTCAAAGATGGTCATTATCACAACTTGCAAGAAGATCATCACAGTGGCAGATACTGTCAAGATCTTCCTTGAATGGGTGTGGGTCCATTTTGGGATACCGCAAACCATCACCTCAAATCGGGATAGTAGGTTCCTCAGCACATTTTGGTCAAGTCTCTGGTCATTGTTGGACACCAAGCTCACTGAATCCACTGCTTTCCACCCCCAAACTAATGGCCAGACATAGGTTGTCAATCGGATGATTGTGCACATCTTGCACATGTACAACTCTAAGCATATGTGTACATGGGATGAGAGTCTTCCCTATGTTCAGCACAACTACAATAGAGCTCTCCATATCTCCACCAGCCATAGCTCATTTCATGTGGGGCTGGGATTCCAACCCTTGGGTCCCATTAATGTTTCACTACCTCTTGCAACCACACAGGTTGAATCTTCCCATGTTCAGTCTAAGGCCGACAAAGCCACTAGATTCATTGAGCAGATTCAGCACATCCGCCAACAGTTCCATAAGATTTTGCAGAAATCCAATGCTAAGTACAAGCAGTTCCATGATCAACATCGGGTGGGAGACAAGGTTTCGTTAGATTTTTAGAAAGAGCACCTTACAGGACCCCACAGGAAGCTCTGCCCACTTATCTATTGGCCTTACACTATCACCAAGGTTGTGCACACCAATGCTTTTGAGCTCAACACTCTTCCCTTCCTTGGCTCGCACCCAGTGTTTAATGTGGACCTCCTTTGACCATATTTTCCACCATTGTTGGACACCTTAGAGATCGCAGAATAGTTGACACCAATAGACCTCAACCCTGACTGCATGGAACAGGCATCAACTGATCAGATTGTGGACACATAGGTCAAGGTCACTCACCAGCAGAGGATCCAGCTTTGTCGGGTTATCAAGGCAGGGCAACTCCTACACCAAAGCAAGTGGCTCACCCGGGGCCAAATTCAACAGAATTTTCCTCACCTGATGGGGGTACTCAATGCAATGGAGACCATTTCTTCCTAAGGGGGGAGGACTAATCCAAGTGGATATTGGTGGCCACCCACCTATTCCAACTAGCTCCTCTTGATAGTTTTCAATTCAACACATTCTTTTGTACTTCTTTGTAATTATGGGTTCTACACTTTCGGGTATATATGAATCCGTACACATCTTCCAAGTGGATATTGGTGGCCACCCACCTAATCCAACTGGATTATTTTGGAATTTTTCATGTCAGTACATCTTTTGTACTTCCAGGGTCGTTTTGGGGCCCTAAACAATGTGTTTTTGGCTTGCCAGAATCAAATTGTAGACAAAGTCAAAGTTTGATGACATAATGTGTAGTTCTCAAAAATATCTTTCCAATGAGCTATCATGCACCTAAAACGAAGGTCTTATGCAAAAGTTACAACCCCTGGAAGTTGAGGTACCAACTTACCCATCGGGGCCCACATAACTTTTGGCATTTCATCTCCTAGGGTTAGGTTTTTGGATGTCTAGGGTTTTGGCATTCATGATTAATTTTAAAAATGCCTCTGGAGCCTCATTGTAATCATTTTTTCTTAAACGGATGTGTGTAGCAAGCCACATCTCTTCTCAAATATAGCTACCACCATTCGAGCAAGTTGTTTCTAGTTTTGTAGTTTTACAGTTTCAGCCTATTTTATTTATTCAAAAGAAGTTATTTTTCACTGGATATCTTTTTTTGTTCTTTGTATATTTGTGTTATTTTATTCAGTCTGTTAGTCCTTCTATTATGCTCATAAATCTGAATCACCCCTCTTCTATGCTCATGATTTCTCCTTGTTTATTTCCTTCTTCAGCAAGATTTTGTGGGTCAAATCCCCCAATTAGTGGGTCATCCCAAAATCCTCTAGATGGGTACTTTTCTACCCATGCTTTTGAGGAAAGGAAGTTCTAGTACATGACCCATTTTCTTTCATAATTGTGGGAAGTTGATAGTTCAACTACCAACTTCCTCCATTAACTAAAGTTCTAAAAAAATGGGTAATCTGGATTTTTCTTGAGTTTTAAATTGGCAAGGGAAAGTTCCTCATTGTTTCCCTCTCATGGCATCATAACATGTATAGGCAATCCCCTTCAGCAATTGTTCATCATTTTCCTTTTTACATTAATAACCATAAATATTTACATCTCATCCTTCAGCAAAGGTTCAACATTTCCCAGACCCACACAAAATTGATATGTCCATAGTCTTCTAGAGGTAATAATTTTATTTACAGGCTGGGGAAACAGGGGTATTTCAAACCCCTCCCCTTAAAGGAACATCGTCCTCGACGTTATTTTCATCTCAGCAAAACCAACCATGTTTCTGTATATTAATTTCTTCATGTTTTCCTCTCCTTAGTCTTTTTCGCATGCCTACAATAATTTCAAACAACAATAATATAAGTCACAATTTCATGCGAAAAAAAAATATTTCGTTCAAAACTCAAGTGGAAATAATTTGTATCAGTACAATACTTATCTGTGCAATTTCATGGAATCGCATCCAATTGGTTTTCTTACTAACTTGGCCCATTTTTTTCCTTGACATACCCATTATGTGCATGATCCCAACTAATAATTTACAAGAATTATCTAAGTCTCCTCTTCCTTGCGGTCACTCACTCTCTAGGCCCAGGCTCAGGCATCCTATTCTTTGCTATACAGTCCCTCGAATGATCCATCTTTCCTTGTCAAGGCTTTCTCGCACAAGAAGAGTTTTCCTAGACTTCATTGAGTCTTACAATCTAGGCGTCCCTCTGACTTTCTCTATTGAGGCGTCCCTACGTCGTATGTTACCACAACACAACACCCTCTATGACGATCATGGATTATCACAAGGTTCTTATGTCACAATAGTAGCATTTTTCCATGCTTTTCCATCTTGACATCCATCATTTGTCCCCCCTAGGACAGATATTTCATCTCACCTATATCACATGCATACAATAACCATGAGATGTTATCATCAATTCCAATTCAAAATTTATTTCAAATCTATCACCCACAAATTTCCAAATTCCACGTTTTTATTTTCAGATTTGTTCCACACAAAAACCAAATTCAAAAGTACGAGATTTTTCTTCCCATAGTAGTTTGGCTCAACGGGAATTGGTCTTCCTTATGGGCTTACTTGTGTTTCCATAACCAAGACCCTTCTTCGTGCAACTCCATCTTCACACAGCCAAACAAGTTGTTAGATCTCATGCACATTATATCTTCAAAATTGTGCATACTAACAGTCAAATCATTTTCATCTATTCAATGATACAAAGAAAAAGGAAATATCATTATTTACATATGCATCATTTTAGCATACCAAATTTTCCAAATTCAATTCAAATGTTAAACGAATTTAATCAATGTGTCAATGTTCATGGCCACAATCATACCCAATGCACCCTTGCATTGATTTCAGGTTTTCCACACTTTATGACAAACACTTTTCCATGGTGCGTTGGAGTTCAACCAACCTCTTCACCATATGGATTATTCATTCTCGTTCATTATTGCAGCAGGATTTTGCTTCCTGCTACAAACTGATCATGTCCTCAATTTAACATATTATAATATGAAACATAAGTTTCATATGGTTGCATATAAACACTTATTTCTTATTTCTTATTTCTTATTGCATATAAACACATATAAATTGATCATGTCCTCAATTTAACATATTATAATATGAAATGTAAGTTTCATATGGTTGCATATAAACACTTATTTCATTATTGATAGCCAATGGTGCCAATACTCATGGCCACCCACTTCGTTTCCTTAACACTTTTACAACTCAAGTAGAGTATGGGAAGGACATCCTTCCTTAATGGGCAGTATATTGTCTTCCCTCTTATGCAAGCATGCATTTCCTCAATGCAATTGATTCAATGTGTTGTCTATGAGAATTTTTGTTCCCAATCACTCTTGATTGGTCAATGTACCCATGACACTATTGATTCATGAATTTTCCTATAAGGATTCTTAATCATTCTTGACCGGAATAGATTTACTCTTCTATTATTCAGATTCTTCTTTCCTGAATCTTACCCTGACTGGGTAGCAATGGCATACAATATCCACTCAAAATTATTTTCATATCAATAATATAATAAAATACTTCAGAGGATCATGGCATGGTGGTTTTAGGCCTACGTTCTGGTGTGCCATGGCTCATTCGATCCCTTGGCCTCCGTCGGAAGCTGGTCCAATATTTTTCCTCTGACTCGAGATTTTGCGATGCATTCGGCCCTCTGTGCCCATCTCTTCTCCTCTGGTCAGAAATTTCTTATGCATTCGACTGGGCTCGTGTCCTTCAAGCAACATCTCTCACATTTTTCACGAGCTCCTCATCTGGTTTCAGGTGACCTTCTCGATGCCTCATCTCAGAGGTAAGTCGATAAGGGGTGCATCCTGGTTTGCTGCTAGAGGAAGGGACGCAAGAGGGCATGGCCAATAGGCTCGTTCGATCTCTCTTCGGGACCCTGAGTGTGTCTCCACTCTGGAGCCTCTCATCGCTCCCACTCCTTCCCTCACTTCTGATTTGCCTCCTCGAGCCACCACTCTTGACCTGCCTCCGCAGTCGTCTCCTTATGTTTTCTAAGTCGAATGGTTCGATAGTCATGGGAACTCCCTCGGATTCGCTCCAAGGCTCATTCCGTCCCCCCCCCCTTTCCAACCTCCACCTCCCGTCATTGCCACCTCCCCTATTCCCACAGCTCCTCTCTCCTCTTCGTCCTCCCCCATCCCTTGTTCTAACTCCCCCACTTCCTCCTCTAACTTACGTCCTCCTCCTCTGGCCTCTTCTTCATTCTCTCTTTGTGCTGGAAGGAATGTTCTCGAGAAGTCTATGGATTCCATCAGGTGAGGAATCGAGGACGTCAAGGGTGTCATCAACAATATGCAGCACAAGGAAAAAGAGTGATTGCATCGAGAGGATCTTTTTATGACTCTTCTTCAGGACCTCAGGCAGGTTATCCCGAACAGAGGCAAGGCTGGCAGAGACATCGAGCAAGATCGATAGGTTATCTCGAGCAAGAGCTCGACCCCAGCACCGAATAGCTCTTTCTTTATCAGGTTTCCTGTGTTTTTTATGTTTTCAGCTAGTACAATTCACAAGCTCCTTGCCTTGTACAGCTTCTTAGATCTAGGAATTTTTAGTGTTAGCATATTCCAGCTTTTTTATTTTGGTCTGTACAGTCTAGCCTACAGAACTTTCGCCTTGTGTGGCACACTAGATCTATATCCTTTCGTGCTATGTTTCTTACAACTTAGAAAGTTTTCCATGGACAATATGAATTTACAACCATGTGGCAGCATTGATTTTCCACCAGGGAAATGTTGTCACAGCCTCCTATGATAGCATGACAGATGTAATTTTTCTGCTTAGCAGGTGTTAATATAAATCCTAACTTACAAAAAAAAAATACTTCACGGGAAATTCTTACCAAATCCCTTCATACCTTATGTCGTACATGCATGAACATTTTGTATACTTGTTCTGGCTTCTAGCACCCATTTTATGATTTTTACCTCATCAGTGGTGTTCCATGGGGATCCCAAAGTCCCTTCAACAATCTTTCAATAGTGGTCTTCTTGCATTTATCCTTTACCAAAGGTTTTCTACGATTGGAAGTTGTCCTTTCCCAACAACTCCAATCATTTCCTACACAAAACATGCATTATCACATTCAAAATTATGTCAATTGTCATGTTAACTAAAATGCATGTATTTAAATCAACAAAACATTTTCAGATATGCCCCAACATATATATATATATGCATTGTATCACATTACCCTCAATGTTTTCATGAGTGCAAACACAATCAAGTCTCTAGTTGTCTCTACATTCACACAATTATCAACATTCTCATGTTAAAACACTCACACGCAATAGCATATCATCTTCTCATCCCATAGAAACACAATACACAAGAAGGAAAAGATTTAAGGGACTATTCACTATTTTCCAACTCCTCCTACACAACCTGGAACTTTCAGTTCAGCTGAGTTATTTCCAAGGCCTTACTTCCTTTGCTTGACATGGCTCAACCAAGTCTATTCATTCAAACATACTTATTTATTTATTATAATTGGCTTTCACAGTTGTTCCTCTTTTAGGTTTATAACTATGTTAAGAAAATCATTTTTTTTAGGGCGATGGAAATGTTTCTCCTTCTTTGCTTATGCAATCTACTCCATGCTAGGATCTTCCTGCTATTTTCCATGAGTTTTCTTGGTTAGGTTCACCTTAACCTTCTTGGATAAATCAGCATGCTACAACAACAAGCTTTTTGTTCACAATGAATTACAAACATGTGCATTTTGTACATTACCATTCAGACATCAAAATGGTCATCATTCACTTGTTAGTCTTCCATTCATGCATTATGTTTTAGAATGTAATCCGGGATGCTTATATAGATAGGATTGCATCCCACTGCCCAATTCTCAGCAGTTATTAAGGTTGTGACTATGTTCTCCTAACAGAGTTCTCACACAGTTCCTCCATAGGGAACTTCTTCAACATGCAACTCTCTTGTCGCTCATCTATTATTACCTGAATTGAACTCTACTCTTAAGTCAGCCTTAGCTTCATCTCTTTAGAGTTCTACCCAATATTCCATAGGGACTTTAAACATGCATTCTCCTAATGCATTCCTATTATACATTCAAACATGTATCTTTATGTCATCAACTCACTTTCGAGATGTTCTTTTATGCATTTAACCGCATGCATCGGCATGTTGTTGCGTCTACTATAGGAACACTTACTTTAAGTCTTTCTAACTCATGAGTGTTTACAATTAGTGTCATGTAGTCCTCAAATGAATAGTCATGTTGCCTCTTATCATGATAACAGGGAATTCCTGCTCAATTGTTCTTTCAACAATTTACTCTTATCTTTTCCTGAGTAAATGGGACACATCCTCATCAACTTATTATTTCGTCGATATAATCAAACCCTCTAACATATGGTTAACCATGCATCCATGGCATTGCTCAGATCTGGAAAGTACACATCTTGTCTCACAACCTACTTGATCAAGCAATCATATTATACTTTTAAGCATGTGTACATATATTTGTATATATGCAGGTGCATCGCTTGCACCTTTTTACCTCATTCATTCACATTGATATTTTAGTTTTAATATCATTGTTCTTTAGTGAGAACTTACAGTCAATCATATGACTAGTCTCACAGTCATAATTCATATTGATGTTGCCCTCTCTACATGGCAACAACCAACAAGAGCCACTTCTTCTCTTTCTACTGTAAAAACCTTCCATATATTAGAATTCAGATGGGTAGTTATTGTGTTACCCAAGGAAGTAAGATAACCACTTCTAGTCTCTTCTTCATGTCTCAATTCATTCTTGGTCAACATATCTCTACAAGGGAATCTTTCCTAAACTCCCTCTTATTTCTATCCGAGTATACCCAGCCATATCCATATGGCTACCAACCACCTCTGAATGTCAATATGACCCATTGGTCATATAAAGGTGTTTTGGTACCTCCTTAATCAAACCTTGTATCGGTATCTCATTAATCCTTACAGTCCTATCTTAATAAGGTAATACACTGCCACATTATCAACATTTCATTCTTGTTTTTAACTTTTGTTGACATCAAGTCATTATCATCTAAAAGGTCCATCAATAGACCATACCTTACAACCCACCATAGGTTATAAGATGTCTAATTTTCATGTTCAATCGTTTTCCATATGCATTCTAGCATATCCTTGTGCACCAAGCATTTCACCTGTCAGTAGTATAGATACATTCCACTTGCTTACCTCTTGAATTATTATGCATAGACACGCCCTTAAGTTAATAGGGATGTACAATCCCTTAGCACAACTATGATCTTTTGAACTTGCTCATATCATTGTGTTTCTTCCATCAGGGTTATTCTTAGTCCATAGAACTCCTTTTTACTTTGCTAAAGGGGATTATCCCAATACCAGGTTTCAATTATGACAGATCAATTAAGTTGACCTCACATATTTCCATAAGGCCTCTAGACATGGAGAATTATACTCAAAAGGCCTAATCTCTTACTTAAGCAGTGATTGTAATTTCTAAAGGCTTCCTAAGCCCACATTTGTAGGAAACCATGTATCTTATTCCGTCCATTCTCCCCTTGGACTCGAGCATCCTTATAATAGGTTTATGTCATTTGCATCCAAGTCTTGTTATTAGTTCCTATCAGCACAATCACACTCTTGTAGGAGTGGCTATCATTCCCCCAAAGAAACCTTATGATTATTTTGTTGCAATCCAACATGATTTATTTTTTGTTGAGTAAATTCCCAACAAAATTTCAATCTGAAATCCTTCTCCTCAAGGAGCTTATGCAGATAATCTCCTTGCGGCAATAAACACTTTCAATAAGATAATCTTAGCCTTGGTGAACTAGTCTCGTGATTTTTCTCCGACCCATCCAGGCCTAGTGTTTGAATCTTGCTCTGATAGATAGGGTAGGGCAGGGTGTTCTCCACCTTAAATTTTTCTAAAAAAAAATATTTGAAGATTTTATGAACCCAAGCAGGCCAAGTGTGGTTGCCTAATTTGATACCATTTTGTAACACACTCAACCCCCTAAGTACCTTTTAGGATATGGGGTATTAAATTTTTACTTCTTGTTACGATATTAAATCATATTTCTCACAGCTCCATCGTCTTCTGCTCATCAAGAGCTTCCCAACAAAGGTAATTTCACTCAAAATTGAACTCTAGAACGAAGGTTATGACCTTCTGAAGTTCTCGGGTTTACATAAGAAACATCTCTCTCACTGCCACGTGACATCTCATTTTTCATGCCAACTGATGTGGCCACACCTTGGTCCTGGCGTGGACACACCCTGGTCTTCCACGGTGGAACTTCAGTCCACGCAAGCCTACATCCATCGTCACTCAGACCTTCTTGCGACGCACTCTTTTCTTCCCTCCAACGAATATGATATCGAGGAATATTCCTTCCCCTCGATGGGTGTTCTTGATGACTCAAGATCTCCCTACAGACAGTTAATATCCATTCAGCACCTAAAGTTTACATATCCTACTGGACCCCACTCAACTCATCACCCTATTAATAATCGGCATATATCATCCTAAGGGCATCCTAGCTACCTTGCTAGAAAGCCGCATCATCCATAACATCAATACTTCATCTCTTGGCGTGACATGTGACTCAGTATCCACTCGACACATGGCCCCATTACGACTCGCCCTGTCACCATACAGTGTATAGGCTCACTCGCCCAGAGGATAACATTTGTTCATTTCCCATAAACTGATTCAGGATACTTAATTAATATCCTTCCTAAAATATCGCTCGTTATTTATTTATTAAATCCTCATTAGGGATAATTAATATTCACTAAGTATTTACCCTCGTGAACACATTTTTACTTTGCTTAATAATTCACTTAAGTATCTTTTTATAATGATTATCTTATAAGCTAATTAATTATGCATAATTTATATCATCTTCTAATATAATTAATTAGATTGCAATGTACTTAAGCTTATAATCCTTGATTTATGTGTTAATCCAAGAACCCGACTTATAACTTTGCACCGAAATTTCACGTAATTCAATATATATATATATATATATATATATATATATATATATAGGAAAAATAAAGGGAAAAATATAATATATTTAACATTTTATTATCTCAAATAATTTGGGCATCCCTCACGTACACCCTCTTCATTTCTCCGACAACCAATCACAAAAGGTCATTTATTAATACCATAATATATTTAAAACCCTTATAAAATTCAAGCTATTGTGCCCAAAGCCCTTCGGAGGCATGCTCCATATTCTTCAGAGATTGTATTCCGAACCCCTTGGGTCAACTCCGAAAACAGTCAATTCAAACAAAGGGTTTCGATATTGTGTGTTGATTTATTATGTGCATTAATTATTATTTCAACTCGGGCTTGAAACTTGTGTGTTTCTCTCAGCACTCCCACTGCCAATCAAAGAGAATAGGGTTTAATATTATAATCTATATTTAACTTTATGACATATATTCCATCACACTTTGAAACCCTTGGAGTTAGGTTGTGTATGCTCGTTGTGTTACTCTAATGACCAATATTGAGAATGCAAGGGTAAATATTGTATTATATTTAAACTTCATCATCGTCATGCCATCGCTCCGATGTCTTTGAATCTTTCTCAAAAGCTCCCGTATCAAACCTTTGAATGAACTTTGCTCTTGAAAGGTGTGTGCTCCTATTGGTTACTCTCCTCTATTCTACTCTGAGATTCTTATTGACCCAGGGTTCATGTCTTTTGGGTTTCCAACAAAGCCTCTAAAACTATTGGCCCTCCTGGTAAACCAGAAGGCAACACAACACACAGAATGCACTGCGCAGTCTCACCTGAGATAGATTTAATGGGTGGTTGTAAGACTCAGGTGTTTACATCCCAGGATTGAGTATGAGATATGAAATCTACATTCGGAGCCATTTACTATAACTGGTGATTGTAACCTACTGTTATTCTCGACTGTGCATTACCTTCAGCAATTTATTTCCTTAATAACGCAACCATATTTCATAGCAATATAATAATCCATTCATTCATTAAGCACAATATTTAACTACTGAAAAGATTTGTCTTTCGGCTCTTTTATTATGGTATTTATGCATCTACAGCGTCGCGCACTTACAATTCTCTTCAGATGGGTAAGATCTATATGAGGCGAACTAGACCGCACCGGGCTCCTCAGCCTACGATCTAATCCTCAAGATATACCTTCTCTCCTCTCCTCTAGCTCAACAGCTTACAAAATAGTTCATACAAGAACATTACATATCGCATCAACTCATACATATCTACGATAATGAAAATCCAACTACTAACTAAATCAGAACAACTACAAAATCCCTCAAAATTACAGAACTTTGAACTCGTCCACAATACCTCAGTATCGGTATTATACATCTTTGGCTCTTCAGCCATTACAATTCATTACCAAAACCCTAACCCTATCGACGTTAGGTCTTCCTCCCATGTGTGCGTGTTGTTTCTCCACCCATTTGTCGCTTTCCTTGTGCACGCTTTCTTGCATGCGCGCATGCTGCGTTTCCTTCCAGTTGTTGCTTCTCTTTCTGCACGCTTTCTTTCCCCACGATCATCCTTCTTTCCACTTCAGCCTGCTGCCAATAGGCCCCCAAAACTAGGATGAGCCACCTAATCCTTTTGAGCTTCCTTGATCTCCCTATCGTCTAGAACTTTTCCATGAGCTCTGTTGCTTGTGTCAGCGCCTGTGCGGTCTTCTCCTTGATTGTGTCCACTACCTGGACTGTCACTTCATTGCTGATCAATCCTGCACATTCTACCTGGGTTTGTTCTATCTTTGGCTTAGCTTCCTCTACATGTGCCAATACTTCTGCTACCTACTCCTATAATGGCTCCATTTGAGCCTGATGCTCTTGTTTCTGCATTTGTGTAGTGATGAGTTCTGCCTGCATATTCTTCATCTCCTGCGTCCCTTTTACTCGTTCTGGGATTGGTATTGTCTTTTTCTTCTGCTTGATCTCTTGGATCACTGCATTGATCCTTTCCTCTTCCTTGTCCCACCGTTGGACCTGCGGATCCTCCTCCAACCTAGTCCAAATCTGTGCTTCTTTGTCGAATAAGTCAGTTGCGATGCTAACCTGTTGCTCTATCTCCTGCAGCTGCGTTGTTACTTCATGTTTCCTTTGCTCCTTGACTACTGGTGGAGTGGTTGGTATGAGTTGTTCCCGAAGATTCTCAATATCCTTCTAGTATTTCTTGATTCCCTACACAATCTGATCAATATTTTTCGCTACTGCAAGTTCGTTCCCCTACGCGGTGTTTGGAAGCTTCTCAAAAATTCCTCCTACTCTTCGTTCCAGTTCATTCTTGCATTCTCTTTCCTCCCGAGTTTTGGACTTGGCTTGCTCACAAACTTTTTCCAACGTCTCCCGCTTCTCTGATGCTCATTGTAATTCGACTAAGTATTTGTGTGCACGAGACTGTACCTTGTGGTCGATGCTAACCTGCAACTTTTGTAGTGCCCTAGATGGAATTTGCATCAAGACCAATTGGATGTGGCTTAAATCCTTCAAGGGTGTAAGCCCCACGATTTCGTCCATGCGCAACATACTCGGTGTGATGTAGAACATTGTTTTTGTGTGCGGTAATGAATGGACTGGATCTCATTCTTCTACCTCCACTCTTTCCTCAGTCTGTGGTGTTGATGGTTCTATGCCCCTGTTGTTGCTTGATGTCTGCACTTCCCCAATTTGTTTGATGAGTTGTTGTATGTCTGCCAACTCCTCTTGGATCTTGTCCCTGTGATGTGTAGCATAGTCGAAGTCCTCAACTAGACAATCCTGGACCATTCTGGCGATCATCTCCCCATCGTCATCCATGATCGTATATTATGGCATTCTTCATTGTGCCTTTGATTTCTTTCACATGCCTCATGTCTATGTGGTTAGTCTCTTATTTCCCCCTGGTTTCTGTGTGTTGGGATTTGAGGCGATCTCTTGCGCTCCCTCAGCCTGTTTCTGTTGTTCCCTAGTCGGGTGTGTATTCTCCTTCTTCCCCTTCTGGGTCCCTGTCTTATTTTTTCCTTTGTCTACCTGTGTTGGCTTTCCTTGGCTCATTCTTGGTTTCTTGGGCACTTGGATTTCTGGAAGCTTTGTTTCTCCCTTCTCTGCTTGTTCCTTTGTTGTTCTTTTCGGCACTTCCTGGGTAATGATTGGAATCCTCCATTCCTCAGGCCATTCGTTGATGACCATGTCAATATCATCGTCTATGATGCAGTAGTGTATCTATAGCCACTATTTCGTCAGATCATTCTTTGCCTATTTCCACATTGTTTGTTGTGTTGCCTAGAATTTGGCAATGTCTGCATATCGGGCGACAGCGTCTGGTGTAATTATCCACGTCTTGGAGATAGCTTCATGTAGGTCGCATAGGTATCCCCCAAAAATGGATACGTTCTCCTTCTTTCTCCTTGAGTCTACCCTGGCTCTGAGAAACAAGTATCTCGCTCCCTGCAGCTTTGGTCTAGTATAAACAACTACATACCTTGGCTCCTGCCATCCCATGAAGGCTATTAAGGTAATCATCCATGAGTAGTGGAACTGTGTTCCTAGGTCCTACACATCCTTGCAGTCCTCTAGGAACAAGTTCAATAAGTATGGTGCTCAAATCATTGAGGTGCCTTCTACGCACTGGGCTGCAACTGTAACAACTCCAGCTAGGACTTCCTCCCTACAGCATTTTCTTAGCAGCTTGCAGGCTAATATTTTTGTGCCCAATTGTGTGGTTGCGTTGTTGATCCTTTTGATGATTATCCCTCTTGTCCCCCTGGTGGTGCCATACTTCTTCTTCATTTCTTCTACTAGCGCTTTCTCCTTGGTTTTGTCATCCAAAAACAACGCAGGATCCATACCTCGGATTGGTAATCCTGTTATTTGCACAATAAGCTCAACGGTTATGGGGACGGGCTTGTCCAACTAGACATCCCCTCCATGTGTAACTGCTAACAGTGGTTTGACACATGTTGTTGCGTTCTGGCCCCTGCCAAAATGTGGTAGGTCCAGTAGACCTAGAATTCTCGTTTTCTCCAGCCCAGTTGCCCACTGGTATGGCTGGTTGATCAGTTCTCCAACTCGAGTTGTACCTGTGGTCTGTATAAAGACCCTTTGCACAAGTTCCGGGAACTTGGCTTCATCTGCTACATCATGGTCTGAATATTTCAGCTTCCCAACATGGCCCAGTAGCTCTGGTCCTACCTGTACCCTAGCTGGTATGTGCGATAGAACAATTTATGTTGCAGGTTTCTTGCGAGGTGACCTTGGTATCTGTATTTTTTCTTTCTGCTGCAGTGGTGGATGGCTCAAAGTTCCAACGGCTTCTGGTTGCTCCTCTGTAACCCATTCCGGCCAAGCCGAGACATATTCACTCGTCACCCCTGCTGGGTGTTCTGAGATGCTCGTTTGAAACTCATTTGGCTCCACTGTTGTTGTCGGCTTCGGCGCCGTGCCATTGACTTTTGGAGTTGCTTCTGTATGCTCTGGTTGCATCTCTTTCAGGGTTTTTTCTTTATGGTTATGTGGCTCCTGCGCCGCTACTAGCGTATCTATATTCATGGCCTTTCCTGTTGGTTGTTGGATTTCCTCCAGTATCGGCGTGGATTGTACTGGTATCATTTCTGGGGATGGGATTTTGTCGACATTGATGACCTCCGGCGGTTGTTGTTCACCTTCTTCCAACGATCCTCATGACCTAGTTTGAACCCTGGTTGGTCTATCACTCTGGCTTACTTCTACTGGCTGCGGTGGTGGCATAGCGGTGACTGTCAAATGCTTGTTGGGTTCGAATAACTGTTGTGATCTATGTAGCCTCACTCTATGTGTTCTAGTTGTTATTTCTCTCTGTCTATTCTCCTTTCGCGAATAGACTAGTTTCTCTCGTGCTCGCGTGTTGTATTGGCTTCCCATGAGGCTTGTCGAGGACGCTTCCTCCATTATGGGTTTAATGCACCATAATTGCAGGTTCAATGCATCTTCCGTGGTTTCGTACTTGCCATTACTGTTGTTTTGTTGACTCCAATTAGCGCGATTAATGTGGTGTCCCATCAATCCTTTTCATCGTTCAATTTCGCCTAGTGTTGTCTTGTCGTACTGCTTTTGTCTACTTTCATTTTCCCACTTGTTTCCCTTTTTATGTGACCGTTATCCTTTGTCGAATTTGTGTTTCTAAACTCGTGTGGCCTTTCTCCCTCTGGCTCACTATGCCCGCTTTGGTTTTGTTTCCTTTTTGTTCTTTTTCGATTTTTTTTTTTTTTTTATTGCGCGGTGGATGGTCGATTGTCCTTGTATGGCTTCAGTGGGCTCCCGTTGATCATTACTCTGAGTTCTATGCCTATTAAATCTCTTAACTATACATCTCCTCCATCTGTGACAGATTTTACCTCGTATGGTCCTAACCAATGCATTCTGAGATTTCCTGGGTGCTGAAACGATTTGTTGTCATACATCAATACTAGATCTCCTTCCTTGAACGTTTTCTTCTTGATGTGTCTATCATACCAAGCCTTTTATCTAGCCTTCTAAACTTGTTGGTGTAATCCTGCTAAGATTCGATCTTCCTCCATGGTTAGTAACTAATTTAGTCTCTCATGTACTGTGCCTCATTCGGTCATTTGTGTGATGGCTACTATGCGCAAGATTGGTACTAAGAATTCTAATGGCACCACTGCTTCTTGGCCATAAACCAGTTTAAATGGTGTGTGCCATGTCAACTTTTTGCATGTAGTCTTGTATGCCAATAATACTATTGGTACTTTGAGGTCCAAGTGGTCTCTGTTGACGTTACAAATCTTTGTCAGCGCGTTCTCCAGAATTTTGTTGAAGGTTTCCATTGTGCCATTTTCCTGAGGATTATACGGTGTGTTCTTCTGATGATGGACTTCAAACTCTTCAGTCATCGCGCGGATGGTGTTGTTTATGAAGTGTGTGCCTTGGTCACTCATCAAAACTCTTAGGCACCCAAATCTGGTGATTACGTGTTCAAACAAAAAGTGCAATGTTGTTTCTATGCTGCAATCTTTTACTGGTGTGGCTTCCGCCCATCTTGTTAAATATTCCATCGCGGTGATAATGTACCGAGCCCCTATTCTTTTTGCAGGTGGGTTGATTAGTCCCACAAAATCTATTACCCACTTGTCAAATGCTTGTAATGTTACTTGTGGTCGTAATGGAATCTCGTCCCTTCTATTGGGTTTGCCTACCCTTTGACAGACATCGCATCCTTGACAGCACTCCTTCGAGTCTCTGTGAATCGTTGGCCACCATAGTCCTACGCGCAATACCTTATGCACGGTAGCTTTACCTGCATAATTCCCTCCTGCTATTCCCTGATGGGCTTCTGCTAAGACTCTTGGTATTTCATTTTCTAACACGTATCTTCGCAAGATGCTATCTGCGCCCATCTTATATAAATGTCATGCAATTAGTTGATAGTTGGTCGCGCGGACTACCAGGTTTTTCTTCTGCGCGATGCTATATTCTTGCGGCACAGTACCTATACTCAAGTACTGAATGATGTTTGTGAAGTGTTCATCTACAATTTGTACTGAGAATAGTTGTGCATCCGTAAAGTTGTCTTCTAAATTCATAGGTTCTTCTCCATTCATGACCCTTGATAGGTTGTCGGGTCTTTCATTCAGTTTTCCTAATTTAACTATTACTTCCAAGTCGAATTCTTGAAATACTAGTAACCATCGACAGATTCTCCCCCCCAACATTGGCTTGTTGACTAGGTATTTCAGGGCTGAGTGATCTGTGAACATCTTAAAGTGTTTCCCCAATAAGTAATGCCTAAATTTTTGCAGTGCATAGACCATGGCTAGGCCTTCTCTTTCTATAGTGTTATAGTTATGTTATGAGTCTGATAGTTTTCTACTTGCAAATGTTATCAGGTGATCCAAGTCTCTCGCTCTTGGATGCACCAAGATAGCTCCAAGTGTTATCGCTAATGCATCTACATGCACGTGGAATGTCTTCTCCCAGTCTGAAAATACTAATATCAGCGCGGTGACCATATTTTCATTCAAGGTATCCAGACCATGTTGACACTCGTCATTCCACTGAAACTTTGTATCCTTCCTTAGCATCTTTTCCATCGGTGTTCTGATCTGCGCATATCCTTTGATGAATTTCATGTAGTATCTTGTGTGTCCTAACGTCGCTCTTAGCTGATGCACTGTTTTTGGTGCTGGCAAGTTAACAATGACTATGATCTTTGTCGAATCTACTAATAAACCTTGTTTGCATACTATATGACCTAATAGTATCCCAAACGGTGTTCCAAATATGCATTTCTTTATATTCAGTGATATCTAAAACTGTCTACATATTTCTAACATTAGTTGTAAAACTTCCATGTGATTTTTCAATAAACTATAGACTGTTCAATCATCCAGGTATACTTCCAGAAATTGATGGATGAATTCTTTAAATGTTGCAACGACCACTTTGGAAAATATTGTTGGTGCATTCTTCAGTCCGAACGGAATGACTGTGTACTGATAAGATCCTCAATCTATTAGAAACGTGGTCTTGTATCTGTCCTCCTGTACTATCTTAATCTGATGATAGCCTGAGAATCCATCAGTGAATGAGTAAGTTTCATGCCCTCCCACGTTCTCTAACACCTCATCTGTGAACGGTGTAGGGAATGGGTCGTATAGGCATGCATCGTTCAACTTCATCAAGTCGACGCATATCATAATCCCTCCTTGTTTATTGTCCTGTACTACCATTGGGCTTATCCATTCTGACTCCTCAATTGATTCTATGATGTCGGCTTCGAGCATCCTGTCGATCTCATCTTTGACTTGTTGTTTGTATATTGGGTTCAATCTGTAGGGTTGTTGTCTAATAGGTCTCACGTTAGGTCTGAGTTTTATCTTCATTTCTCCTGGTTCTCCGACTATACCCTTCAGCTCTGTGAATGTTGTGGGAAAGAGGTCATTGTATTCATGCAACAACTATGTGATGCTTTCTACTGTTTGTTCATCCCATTAATCCCCAATGCTAGCCATTTTGTGCTGCTCAGTTGTCCCGATGTTAACTTTCTTTACCTTGATCGGCGCAGAAATGACTTCGGATTCTATGGGTGGGCCTTCCACATCTATTTCACCTTCTAATTCTTCGATCTGAATATCACGCGGATCATCTTAATTCGGTGCTTCCTCTTGTACATGGTAACATGCCAACAGGTCCTTGACTGTCTGTTTGTTCCGTTGTTGTTTTTATGTAATCAATTGTACTTTTGGTTCTTTGATGAATATTACCCTTTTGATTCGTTTAAGGGTTGTGTTTATGTTGGGGTTCTCATGCTCAAATGAGAAAGTAATTGAAAAAATTTGTTGCAGTGTCATTTAGGTCGCAGTTGCCTTGCGCAATTCCTGGTCTATATACCAATTCGTTGGTATGCCCTCTAGAGTGTGTATGAAGTAATGAGGCCATTCCTCTGGGGATGTCATTTTCCAAAGTGTTCTGAACTTCTCCAATTGTTCCACTGGTATCCCTTGTCCTTCATACTTCTGTTGTTTGTTGTTTTTATGTTCTGCGTCGAACCTTATGCGCAGTAACCGCTTACATTGGTACCAATTTGTGATTGTCTCCTTGTGTGCGCCCCACCATCTTGCGGGTGTGGCCTTAAGTGCTAAGTCAAGTGCTAACAATATCTAGTTCTCTAACACTGTGTCTTCATATTGTGTCAAGAATGTTTCCAAGTCGTTTAGTCCGTGGAAACTGGGTGGTTCCCTGATTTTTGTGCCTACCCATCTTACTATGCGGTCTATTCTCGCACATATTTGCGTGGATGCTTCGTGTAGCCTCTCCTGCCAATTCTCTAACCCGGTGTCTGAGTCTGTTGCACATGAAGTGATGCTTCGCCAACTGAGTACCCCATTTGCAGTTGGGTTTATGTAATCTTCATCACGCGCGGTTTTTCTGTACAACTAACCGATTTCCTTTAAGTCTAGGCAAGTATGTTCTACAACCCTCTCCCCTTCTAATGGGTCTAATGGTGCGATGACCCTATATTCTCCGGACTCAAATTTCATTTTCCTGGTTTTCAAATTGATTATGGCCTACTTGTCAAACGCTCAATCCAAACCAAGCAACGTTGGGTAAGGTGTTGTGCCATCCACTATTTCGATGACTTCAAAGTCTGTTTTAGTGTGTACTCCATCAAAATCTATGGTCACTCCTTTCAGTCTACCGATTGGCAGGACTCTATGTTGGTTTGTTAGTTTTAATCGAACATGGGAGTATCATAATGTTGGCTCTCCCATGCATTGCCATGTCTTCTTTGGTAATACATTCACTTCTGATCCTAGATCCAGTGTTATGTCTCCCATATTGAAATCCTCAATGTTAGCATTCAGTCTAAATTCCCTATTTGTTCTTCTTCTTGTGTGTAGTTGATTAATTGTTTTTGGTTCTAGCTTTTCTTCCATCTCGCTACTATATTTTTCTAGTAGGTTTTGTAATATTTTCACAGATGAGGGATCACTTAATACCTTTACACATGATTGCAAAAATCCTTTGATTGTACTTACTTGTGCCATGGGTTGCATCATGTTGGTATGATCCAATGATGGAGGCATCTCATATTATGGTGCTTCCTTGTCTTGTTGCACAATTGAAGTCGACGGCATGTCCTCCTTCTGAAATTCTTGTCTGACTTGCTTGAATATCTCATTTTCCTTCTGCGCATCGAACTGCTTTTTTGGTTCAGTGTTCTTCACCCACTGATTTTGTTTTAGTTCTTGTCGAACTGCGTCAGTACTTGTTTTAGCTCCCTCCATGAGCGACTATGTTGATGTTCTGTCCTTCATCCCTTGCTTCAGCTGAAATCCACTAAACATTCTGGTTGTTTTGATCCCTCTTTTCCTGAATCTTTACTAGTAAGGTCGAACATTCATCTGTATCATGGTTTGATGCGCGACAATACATACAAGTTGTTGGTGGTAGTGGACATTCCCGTGTGTAATGTCATGGTTGTTGATAATTGTGACATATGTCTGGTCCTCTACCTCGTTTGAAACCTCCTCTGGCTCGTCATCCTCCTCTGTAGCCTGCTCGATCGCCTCTTGGCGCGTTATATTGTGGCCCCTGATTATACTGCGTGGTATTGCACTGAAGTTGTTTCAAGTTGTACTACGACTGTGTTATTGTATGGTTGTGGCGTAGTATTATACTGTTGTTGCGCAGTGTTGTATGGAGTTGGGACTAGATTGAATTGTGGTGTTGTTTGCCCAGTTATCATCTCGGCATGTACTCCATATGCTTCTGATGTCCTTTCTCGCATCATCTCCATAATTCTGCAATATTTATCGTCGTGGCCCACTGACTTACAAAAGGTGCAATATGAACTCTTTGGGGTTGTCTAGTATTTTTGCATCATCGTGCAGTGATATGGGTCGTGACCCGATTTTTTGCAGATTTCACACCATAGTCCTCCTGGTGGTAATGGATTTGGCATACATGCTGCCATACACTGCGCGAACGTTGGGCATTTGTTCTTGTGGTTTTCTTTCGTCCTGCATGTGGTACACCAAACGCCTTCTCGTTTGTCCTTGTTCTTATTCTGGTTTAGCTGAAATGTTAGATTCTTCAAATCCTCCTTCAATTCCTTGATTGTTGGGTTTGTCTGTTGGTATTGGTTCTCTTCCAATTGCAAGGTTGTCTGTAGAGCCTATGCCTGCGTCTGAAATTTCTATTGTTGTAAAGGGTATTTTAACTGCGAGAGTAGTGAGTTGAAAAACAGGTGTCGATGTTGCATTTCGGTCATGAGGTATTTTAACTTTCCCTTCAGTCGCTTGAATCTCTGATCGATCCCCCAGACAGACTCTCCTAGTTTTTGTCTTATTTCAATCATCTCATTCATGTACTGATCCTCTAAGCTCGGCTTCTGGAACTCATTTATCAATAACTTATTAATGTCGGCCAATGTCCTTGTCGTCCTCGGAGCACTGTTTGTGTCTAGACTCATGTACCAGTTTAGTGCACGGTCTCTTAGAGTAATAGCTAGCTGCGCAAGTTTGATATCTTCATCAATGATCTGTTTTTCTTCCGAGATCTTTGCACAAATGAACAAGTGTTTTTCAAGGTCTTTTGTTGCTTCTCCCCGAAATTCCGGTAACCTGATGGTGGGGTCGTGTCCTGTCATTCTGAATACTAAACTACTACCTCCTTTTCGCGGTTTAGATACTTGACTACTATTGTCTGGACTGGTTCCTCCAGTTGTTGCTCCTTGTGTAGATGTACTTCCTGTTGTCGGACTTCCTCTAAAGTTCGGTTGTCTAAACGGTGGTGTTCTCTTTGGTGTATTAATCGCACATGGGTTTATGAGTTCCACACTAACATAAATATGGATAGGATGGTTGCCTTCTCCTCCCTCTCTTGGACCTCTCGTCTTCCTTTCATATGTTGCGCGCAGGATTTCCTCAATCTGCTCCACACCCCGGAGATCCTCTACCTCTTCCTCATCACTCGCCATGCCTTCCCTCACGACTACGGCTCTCTTCTTGGTATTTATATTGTATTGGTAGGGTACTTCGCTACGCGTCCTTCCCATTGATGCCAAGATCCACTTGATATGTTCGTCATCCATCATGATCAGGTCCAAAGGTTCCTCCTCTTTCTTGCCCTTATCCTTACCTCCTTCCATTCCTCCTCTCTCTGTCAGTGCTTCCCCCCTTCCCCCATGCACGCAGGGAAGTTTAATTGTATGATTCCATTGTCATTACACCTTTGTTATATAGCAGTTTCTTAATAGAAGTATACAGTGATCGAATGTACCTTCCTCGAGGTCCGCGTAGAAATTTGTGCTCCGCTGCGCTGTATGACTTTGTTGTGTCAACTGCGAATTCTGTTATGAAGCCTACCACAATACTATCAAGCCAAAAGTCTACTACACGGGTGAATTTGTTGGTCCCATGTTGTAACTACTCAATCAGTATTGAGGTCCACTCTAACTATCGAATCTGGTTCGTCGGGTGGTTATCCTTCAACCTTAGTATCCATTCCTGCAATAGATGTGGAAAATCACAGAAAAAAACTTCGTGTAAACCAGTAAACACGTATTTGTCCGGATATTTGTGAGGTGTTATTCTAGGGTTTCTATTGTCTTTCTATGAAAACTCTATTTCTTTGGTTCTCAACCAGCTTTTGATTTATGCTTTTGTAGGGTTCCACGATCTCAACATTCTCTTCTAATAGCTCATTTCTCTCTTCTTTTCTTTGCTCGTTCCTCGCTCGACCTATCTCAGCTACTCAATCCACCTATGTTCCTACCAACGACAACGGAATCATTTGTCGGTTACTCTCCTCTATTCTACTATGAGCTTCTTATTGACCCAGGGTTCATGTCTTTCGAGTTTCCAATAAAGTCTCTAAAACTATCGGTCCTCCTAGTAAACCAGAAAGCAACACAGCACACAGAGTGTGTTGCGCAGTCTCACCCAAGATAACTTTAATGGGTGGTTGTAAGACTCAAGTGTTTACAGCACAAGATTGGGTATGAGATATGGAATCTGCATTCAAAGCCATTTACTATAACTGGTGATTGTAACCCACTGTTATTCACGATTGTGCATTACCTTTAGCAACTTATTTCCTTAATAACGCAACCATATTTTATAGCAATATAATAACCCATTCATTCATTAAGCACAATATTTAACTATTGAAAAGAGGATAAAGATATGCATGCATTCATCACATTACACAGATATTACCATGGTTCACCCCTTCCTGGGCTACGTCCACAAAGATGGGTAAGATCTATAAGAGGTGAACTAGACCGCACCAGGCTCCTCAGCGTGCGATCTAATCTTTACGATCTACCTTCTCTCCTCTCCTCTAGCTCAACAGCTTACAAAATAGTTCATACAAGAACATTACATATCGCATCAACTCATACATATCTACGATAATGCAAAGCCAACTACTAACTAAATCGGAACTACAAAACCCCTCAAAATTACAGAACTTTGAACTCATCCACAATACCTCAGTATCGGTATTTATACATCTTTGTCTCTTCGGCCATTACAATTCGTTACCAAAACCCTAACCCTATCGACGTTAGGCCTTCCTCCCATGTGCGTGTGTTGTTCCTCCATCTAGTTGTTGCTTTCCTTGTGCATGTTTTCTTGCATGTGCGCATGTTGTGTTTCCTTCCAACTGTTGCTTCTCTTTCTGCACGCTTTCTTTCCCCATGATCATCTTTCTTTCCACTTCGGCCTGCTGCCAACAGCGCCCCTCATCACTCTGATGACTAATCATGAAGGAGAACATATTATATTATAATTTACTTAAATTCTCATACGCTTAGGTCATCGCCTCAACAACTTCCGACTTCGTAAAATCATGCCATTCCTTTTACTCTAAACAATCAACTCGGAAAGCCAATAACGAGTGGGCATAAGTTAATGTTTTGATATTGTATTGTTTAGACTCCATTGGCCATCGCACTATGACCCTTGGCTCTATTCTCTATGTTCGGACGAAATGAAAAATAAATATGTATTTAGTCACATATCCTTGTGTTGAGAAATTACGAGAATTTATACACTAAAGATATTTGAACGCTAATAAATGGAAATACCCCATTAATAAAATTTCTCAAAAAAACTTAACTCTTGTACATGGTAGGGAAAATTTGTAGGGAAAATTTCTTTGCAGGGAAGGATTTCAAATCTGCAATACTCACGCACTAGGAAATAATTTATGGCTTGTAAATACAATAATTTACAACCTATGATTCAAATATTAAAGTATTTAGATGGTAAATTAGGAACTTTACAAGTATTTACCAAAATTTACCATTTGCTCAACTTTACCACTAAACATAGAATTTTGCACATTTTCATTTACAAATTTATGTTATTTATTTATTTACTTTGTTTTCCAGGATATTTACTTGTCTTGAAAGTGAAAAATCCTCCCTGCTAAAACTTATGTTTATCAAAATTTACAAACTTCTTAATTACAAGAATTTTTTTACTATTTTTTAAGGATTAACCATTATTCTCATTTATTTCCCTTTGGACATCAATTTTACTAAGTAAATCCAAGTAAAATTGGTTTCTTACCAAATTCAAAGAAAATTTGATTATCCACTATATCAATTTCTAAATTCATTTTTATTTCAAATTTAGAAAATTTAAAGCACATTCTCATTCATTTCCTAATGTTTATTTGTAAAAATACTTATCTTCTCTAATGTGCGGCTTGCTCTCTTATTGTCAAACAGAGATCTGAGTCTGGTAGATTCCCTAGACCAACAAAGAGGCCAAAGTCCTATGTCCATCCTTCAAGTTTTTAACAAAACATTGCACTTTCATAATTACCAAGCCAATTTGTGAAGGCTATAGTGGCTTGATTTTACTAACATTTGGAGATTTGTTCATATAGAGTATTGCTGGTGATCAGCGAGTGTTTTGTTCCTAATTTAAGTGACGATCCATTACTCACAACTCTCCTTTTCTAGACAGGGACAGGCAGAGAACTAACAATAGAATATGATTTCCAAACTTTACTCCAGATTTCTCGATCATTCAGACAATCAAAGTGACAATTCCATCAATTGAACAAGATAATAAATTTTGCAATTATCTAGCACAAGAAATCCATGGTATAAACTAATCTTAGCAATTCTAAACATAGAAAACCACTTATCTAAAAACTTAGAAATCACTTGTAATTGTGAAGGGGGTGTCACTCTCCACCCAACCATAGGCACAATTGTGCTTAGTGGTTTCTCAACTGGCCACCCCCAAGCCAAAATATGATGCCATGAGAGGAATTCTCTTACTCAACATATGAGAAAGATGAAGGCCACTCTACTTCACCTACAGGAACTCAGCAACTCAGGTCTTCAATACACCAAGTAAGGGAGTTGTTCTTTCCACAGAGCTTCAATAGTTGTTGTACACGGTACAAGGCCTTTCACTGCCTAGCAATGCCTTAGCACCCTTCCCTCTTAGTTCCCTCGTGATTGCTCATCCTAATTGCTAGAATTTATTTGCCCCGTTTATCAACCTGGATTGAAGACCATTGCTAATGGATCATGTACCCAAAAATCACATTCATCACTTCTCTATTTTCTCACAACCAAAGAGGTTTCTCACACTCCTCTCTACTCAGAAAATGGTTCCCACACTCAACTCATTGTCTCCCCTCTTCTCTACCCACTATTTCTCCTTGTTTCTTACCTTCTTCAACAAGATTTAGTGGGTCAAATCCCCCAATTCGTGGGTCAATCCAAAATCCTCTAAATGGGTACTTTCCTGCCCATGCTTCTGATGCAAGGCAGTGCTAGTACATGACCCATTCTCTTTCATAATCGTGGGATGTTGATAGTTCAACTACCAACTTCCTCCGTTAACTAAAGTTCTTGAAAAATGGGCAAATTGAATTTTTCTTGAGTTTTAAATTGGCAAGAGAAATTTCATCATTGTTTCCCTCTCATGGCATCATAACGTGTATATCATTGTTTCCCTCTCATGGCATCATAACATGTATAGGCAATCCCCTTCAATAGTTGTTCAGCATTTTCCTTTTTACATTAATAATCATAAATATTTACATCACATCCTTTAGCAAAGCTTCAACATTTCCCATACTCACACACAACTGATCTTTCCATAGTTTTCTAGCGGTAATAATTTTATTTACAAGCTGGGGGAAACAGTAGTATTACAATAGAACATTTTAGACTACGTCTTCAATCCTCATTTCTAATGTAGGACCTGAACAACAAAGGTACACAATAAGTGGGATGAATAAAATTTCTGTAAAAATAATCTTACAATGTAAATCTAGTATTGTGTATAATAGAAAAGATATTTCTCACCTTCAATGACATTATTGAGCATTGTGTATAATAGAAAAGATATTTCTCACCTTCAATGACATTACTGAGCAGCTGACATTTTTTAAAATGATGTAATTCTTTAAGAAAAAAAAAAAACATAATATTACAACAATTTTAACTCCTAACTATAAACTGAATTTACAAGAAGTTGTTTAATTATACAATTATTACAAACTCTTCAAAATAATATTGCCGTAGTTAACATTGATAATTAGCCATCATAGATTTTGTAACTTTGTATCTTATTTCAATATAAAGATAAAATTAAAATTAAAAAGCAAGCTCCCAGCTGCATCATATCTTCCTTCAATATAAAAATAAAATTAAAATTAAAAAGCAAGCTCCCAACTGTATCCTTGTCGAAAGAGAAAATCACATCATGCCCCTATTTCTTTGTAAACCTCCATTTCCACCTAAAAGGCATAGTATTGTCTGATTTATAAAATCAGAAATATGACTAAGTCCAATTATCTGTATAGAAAATCACATCATGACCCTATTTCTTTGTAAACCTCCATTTCCACCCAAAAAGCACAAGTACAATTTAAGAAATATGAGCACACATTAGAGAGAAATATCCTAAAATAGAGACAAGTGAGAAACCTCCCTGGAAATATGACTTAAGACATTATTTTCTCACAACCAGAGAGGAGGTTTAAGTAATAAATATCTCATAGTGAGCACACATTAATTGCCATTACATATCATATACACATGAGAACATATTTAAAAGAATGATTTTTAAATCAATAAGCAATATATATCTCATAGTGAGAACACATTAAGTGCCAAGTTATTGCCATTGAAGTCTCTATTCACAGAGGTATGGACAGCAAAACAACCTCTACGAACACAATATATATCTCTGCTTTCAAACATTTCATATGGCTAATAAATCAACCTCTGCACACCCACTATATATCCCTGCTTTCAAACATTTCATATGTCTAATCAATTGCCAGACAAAATCAAGTTTGATGACGTGTGCAACCATTGACCCCTATTCTCATTTTCCCAAGAGAGTAGCTCCAAAATAATTTTTTCATCGAGGCTCTTGCTAATCAAAATTGTTTTTATCATTGCTGCAATTATTTTCTAATTCAAATTGTTTATCATTACTGCAATTATTTTGTTGCAACTTGCCTTTGACAACTTTGATTACTGAGGGACACCTCCCATTCCTCATCTAAATCAAATGTAATATATCTAATTTAACTCTTGGTTTGGGCTCAATGTTTTCAAGCAAATCTGTTCCATTAAATTGAATTGAGTGCAACTAAACTCCAATTTTTCTTATTTCTTAAAGTCACTGATGATACATTAAAAGAATTTGACGACTGAGACTACATCTATTTAGTATTTATCCATTATAATCTACTAGGAGATAAAGAAGGCCGTTCAAGCTCTATGTTTCATAAATTTTGCTATTAAAAGAAACAAGAGTCGGCTTACAATATCATCACATACTGATTTTGTGTGGAACTTAGCAACATAGGTATTGCTCGTTAACGTGTGAATAGCTCTTGTGCTTCGCCAGTGCGAAATTAGAATGTACACTAGAAAAATAGATATGATGGTCCATTCCAAGGCCGACAATGAAAGAATCTTGGACCTCTTCAGTTCTTACATGAAAAAAGCTTTTCAGTTTGAACAAGGAGATAATGCGATTCCTGGAATTCAACAAGGCTATACCTCGCATTTTCTACCCCAGAACTATATGACAAGTGAGATTGACGGACATAATAACTACTTTAGCTTTAAATTTTCTGGCAATGTTAAATTTCAGCTCAAACTTCAGAGAAGAAACTGGCTGAGATTATTGACATATAGAATACACTGTGACCGTGCAGAGCATGCATTGCCATGGAAACTAAAAGGTGAGATCGAAATATGCTCATTCCAATGAGACTTTCCAAGGGCATTCTTATATTTTATACCATATTACAATCGGCTGGAAACTAATACCTGCAATTTCGTCCCATGTTGTGATTGGCCTGAAACTCGTACCTGCAAAGCAAATGCGCAAGGGTACCCGCGATGGAAAACACATTTTTCATTTACATTGGTTTTGTGCAAATTTTGCAGGAGACAAGAGATCCTTAATCAACTCTCCAAGCCTCTTTGCACCTAGACCAGGCTTGAGAAAATTTTTATCACCTATAGCAGAACAAGGATCACTGCCATTATCTCTATTTCCTTTACACCATCCACCAGGTGTAAAACGTCCATTTTGACGTCCCAGAAGCTCCTTGTCTATTTTGTCAAGCACAGGGTCATCGCCATGAAATTTCCTTGCAAACGGAGCTTTGCTATCTATCATTTTTGGATTATCACTTAAACCAAGAGAATGTGGATGCTGCTTTGGTGGGTTATCCCAGGATATGTAATGTAAGTCGTGATTGACTGTTGTGTTCTGAAATTCCTGGGTGTTACAAATGACGGTGTGGAAATATCCCTCTGGTGAAGAAACAAAATTTGCATAGTACATCAAAACTGTTCTTGGAAGATTGTCCCAACCCCAGATACAGTACTCCACAAATGCTCGAGATAGTACCATCCAAGCAGAACCTGCATTATAAACGCTACAATTGGTTAGACTTTTATCTGTCCTTCAAATCAAAACATTGTGAAATCCATGCCAATATCCTGATTTGCTTAACTGTTGTATCATAATGATTATGAAAAGAGCGTCTAGTGAAAACTCGTATTTATTTGATGCTGAATTCACCCCATAACTGCAACAAATTAATTTCATCAGAGAATAAAGAATGAATCTCTCCATGGCACACCCGCATTCAAAAGTAAAACTTAAAGTCCAAGAAAAGAAACAGATGGAAACAATTTTTTTAGAGCGAGGTGGTGAAGAAAAGAGTACAACTCAACAAAGCAAATTACACATTTTTGGAACTCAATTTCAAATATGAAGAATAATAAAAAATAGAAGACGGGTTTCCATGCAATTAACCAGAGTCGAGACAAGCTCACCAACAAGGAGAAAAGGTTACATTTGAGCATGGTTCTATCATTTTCCGCAGGGCAGAAGCAGCCATACTTATCAGGCAATTTTGAGAATGACAGCAGAGTCGGAGAAGACTGCATTTTCCATTCAGACTAGATAGCAGGATTACACTAGTTACTATGCTATTAACCAGGTTTAATTGCATTCAGAGTAGGTGATGGAATCATGAAGCTGAAGTAAAGTTTAAACCCCTTCAGTAAACAGACCACCTCAATCCTCATTGCTGCACAAGAACTGGCAAATACTTTACCCCATTCCGATAGCCCAGTTGAAAATAAGCCGAAACTAAGAATGAAACAAGCTTGGACATAATCACAATCTTAGATGTAATTGCAAAACACTGGCAGCCTAGCACTATATATTGCCGTATGCCTCCCACAATTCAAATCGTGTTAAAGTTCAAAGACCATAGAAATAGTCTTGTAATGGCTTACTAAAGAAATTGATGCATTGAGACCTAATATTGATATATTTGATGCTTTGAGTTTGAAGATCAAATATGCCCACTTCAAACTGATAGACAGCAATCTCTAGCATCCCCACGTAAACAGATGATCCATACCAGTTGCAGCATGTGATGAAACCCAACAGTTGGCTTCAATAAGGCCAAAGAAGTAATTTAACATAAATCTTGTTAGAGTATCAGGCTTCAATAATGTAATAAAGTCAAGTTTTAGAATGTGGCACAGATTTATAGAGGCAAGAAGAAGGGAAATCTTGTGTCATTCCATCATCCCTAAACGAGGGACTCATAGCCCACTCGCTTCACCAACATGGATACTATGCGGAAATAAATATATGGTCTATGTTCTGAGTCTGGTGCCGAGTTCTCTACCTTAGAATTGATTCCGGGGCCTCTGTTCTCGATGCAGTTCCGAATGCAAACTACTCTGCAACACTATTCAGGATTGGTGAGACGGTTTATTTTCTAGTGTAACCTGCACACAAGAAACCAGTTGACAATGCCACTAAAAACCAAGACTCTGCAATTACTCCATCTCTGGAAACTATGTTTTCAGTGAAACTCCTCTGCACATGAATATCCAACAGAGCTAGAATCTAAGTTGCACGATACGGGGAAACTGGTACAAGTTTCCAAAATGGAAACGCACTGGAAACATGATTCCCAAAAAATTTGGAAACATGGAAACGTGATTNTATATATATATATATATATATATATATATATATATATATATATATATATATATATATATATTCAGGGAATTGAAGAAAAAGCTGGTTCCTTATCAAAGGAGGCTCTTTCTCTTCCAGTGGGGTCTTTCAGTTTCTATGAGGTCCTTGATGACGTGGAAACTGAGTCTATGGAATTCAGGTTCTAAAAGGCCCTTGGGCTTCTTCTTTTTGTAGCAATTGTTATAGCTGTTACAATGTGATTATGAGCTCTCAGTTTTCTGAGGTCCAGTTAAGTTTTGAAATGGTTTGTGTAAAGGAATAGTAGAGTCTTGTAAAGGTACAGTAGTCTTGTAAGATAGTTTTGGAAGGACTGGTTTTGGCAACAACAGAAGGATAATAGTTTCTTCTTTTTCAGGTATGGCTAGTTAAGAATGTCTCCTCTCAAGGGGATGCGAACAGTTTTGATGCAGCATAAGTCCTCCTTTTTAGGACCTGAAACATGTATATTCAATCATTATGAATATAATGATTTTTTTCCTGGAAAATATATGATCACCCTTTGCCTCTTGTCTAGCCTTTCCCTCTACCTTGATCCTCTAGGAACATCGGTCAACACCACCCAATTTTGATGAAACTGCCTAATCCAAGCCTTAAAATATGGTTGAAAAAGCTTAGCATGCCTAATAAATGATTCTAGTTTGAGTGAAGGGTATACTTTTGTTAAGGCCGTGGCCCATGACAAAGTAGTTCAACAATGAACACCACCAACATCAAGGTACATAAAGGGCTTGTTTTCTTGATTAAATGTCAATCCCATACCCTCGTATGTGATAGAATCCAATGAAAATGTTGCAATCCTACCAATCTAAAATCTTGAAAACTGTTAACTCTGATGAATTTTTAATGGGATATGAAATTCTACTTTCTCCATATGAAGTCCGATGCAGTTGGAACCACTCTCAAACATCCTGAAACAATTAATGGTACTGTTAAAAATTTAAGTAAAAGGATAGAAACAAAGAAACTTTGTCAAAAACCAAGTAGAAGTATTTTGGGTAAAACCTAGTAAGAAACAAAGTCAAAATAGGCAGATTTATTGTTGAAAATGTGTCGTAGGGACACTGGTACGACTCAGAAATGCATTTCCCACGTGGGATGAATTCTTATGTTGCAGGAAACGCCCCGCCAGGCCACGTACCAGTACCCAAAACGCGCTGAAATAGGCACGAAGTGACTAGGAAACGACGTCAGTCATATCGTACGATGTTTCTCGATTTGGAAATGTCATACGATACGGACAACGATGTTTCCCATCTGTTTCAGCACAAACAACAGGTTTTTCTCGCTGTGTAGGCCTGTCCAAGCGACCAAGAGGACCTTGAGGCTTGGGTCCCTTATGTGGGAAAAATCCCCTCATTAACCACTAATAAACATTTTAAATATGTCCACATGCTTAATTAACTATCATCACCATTTCACCCATGCTTAATTAAGTGGCATTCTCCTTTATCTTTCATTTTCATCATTTTACTTAAATTTTTAACATTACCATTAATTGTTTCAGGGTGTTTGAGAGTAGTTCCAACCTCATTGGACTTATATGGAGAAAGTAGAATTTTAGGTCCATTCAAAATTTGTAATGATCCCAAACCATTATGCCAAGATCATCACAGTTTTGGGTGTCTTTAAAAACTTTTGTTGGGTGAGGCATTTCGTCAAACATTTGGATGATCTACTTGTTTACATGTGTTACTTGCAGAATGGCCTCTTGATTTCGGCCTTAGGGTTTACTGATGTGTTTATATGAGTGTTTGCAGCAATAAACAAGAATATACAACCATGGACATACCTCAACCATATGCAATATGATAGACAAGCCAAAACATCTCAAATATGATTTTATTCATGAAATAGAGGAACCTGCTACAATGAAGATGCCGATCTGGAATGCTCAACAGATGGCTCCAAGATAGAAGTATGGGCTGCTACAAAAAGCTCCCGACAATACAAAATAAGCCTCCAAAGGTTGAATAAGAGATGAAGACCAATACCAAGGTAGATCTGGCCATATGAAGTGCATAAACCCTAACTGGATGATGCCACGTCCTGCTGGAATGTTGAAGCTCCTCAACAATTCGGCCCTACTGCCAAATGTGTCCAATCACCCCAAGAAAGATGCCACACAGTAGATCGGGTGATGGCAAGAACAACCCAAGTGCCTGAATCTCCAAGATCCCTCTCAAACCCTGTGGATCTGAACCTCCTCCAATGTATGGTGCGCCCTCCTAGATGGCTGAAACCCTAATAATTCGACCTCTCTCCTAGATACCTCCAACAGTTCCAATCCACTAGAATGATAGATCGGGGCACGACAATGAAAACCCAAGTGCTCAACTAGGCCAAATACCTGTTAGATCCTTAGATCTAGCTATCCTCCAAGATGTGGTGCGCCCTTCTATTGGGAAATCGTCCCACTCTCAATACTGATGAATCCACCACCAAAACACCTCCGGAGTCCACCAAGAATAATGCTATAACACCTGCAAGGGAAACCCAATACCTGGAATTCTCAAAATTGCCTCTCCTCAGCTAGGACAAATCCTCCCTCAATGAATGGTGCACCCCTCTTGCTGGAAACCCTAGTTGGTGCGCCCTCTCTCTCGCTGCCCCTGCAACTGATGTAGAATCCTCCTGCAACTGAGTAGATCTAGAACTAGAATGGTGTGGGAGAGTATTGCATCTCCGAGACCAAGCTTGGGATAAGCTAGGTGGAATCTTTCACCATTGAATCGTCCTCTAGGGTTTGTTAAGTCAAAACCCTCAAAACCCCCAATCCTGGGCTCACTAGCTAAAAGCCAGATATCAAAATAAGATCATACATGAATGAATTGAGTAGAGGCCCTTGCCTTTCCTTTATACTTTTTGGCTCACCTTGTCCCTCCAAAGTGACTTTCATTTTATTAATATTTAATTAATTAATTAACCTTTTTACCTCTGAAAAGCTCCTTATCTCTCCTTGTGGCTTCCCTGGCCACTGAAAGTCACTTCTCACCATCCCATCCTGTAGTGTTGCTTCTCCCGATTCCGATGAGCTATTACACTAAGAGGTTCCTCCAAGTAATGTGCCCAAAATGACCTCTTCAGTGAATTCCATTAACTTATAGCTCAAAACAGTCAAAATCATGGAAATCGTCGAAATGCCACGGAACCAAAGCCAACCTGTGCGGAATGGCTCATAATGATGGAATATGATGAGAAATGCAAGATGGACCCCACAATGCCTCTCAATAACCCCTGTACTCGCTATAACACCCATCTGGCTACTCTGGTCATCATAAATATATGCACTGTGATGATGTCCCAAAGTGGGGACATTACAGTCCTCCCTACTAGAAAATTGCTTGTCCTCAAGCAATAACCAAATCCCCTCAAATAAAATACCATAATCCCATGTCCACCTATGGGATACACAGTAGAACCCATCCAAAGATGAACACTCATACCCTCTACCCCTTGAGTCCCATATCAAGTCATGACCTGCTAGCCCCTAGGAAGCATAACCCTGAAATACACCAACTCCGAGAGTCTCCTGCCTATAACACGTGGCCTCATTTCGAAACGAATCCATCCTCCAAGTCTCTACCCAGATCCATACGACCTCCAACAACTGCTCATGTTGATGCCCGAATGAGGTGCTACAAGTCCTCCGTGAGACACCCGCAAGTGATGCGCTCCTCTCAACACTGAAGCTCAATGGAAAGTTAGAATATCTTTCCCCTACAATGGTCCACTCACCCCTGTCAGTCAGTGAAATGCTCAATCCTGCAATCCCTGTGTCCCATGCTAACCTATGTCGAAGATCACCCTGCTAGCCCTGCACTACTCTGACCATGACTGCCTACCCCCTGCATACATCCTGAATCCTCCTCTCCTGGGTCCTCCAACTGAAATACCTATGACCATTGGACCTGTTGTCCAGAAACTGTATCAGTAAAGACACCTCTGTAGAAGAAGTATCTGTCCAAACATCTCCATGCCCTATCATGATGATCAAGAGGGAGGAAAGGTCTCGCCCCATAGGACAAGTACCTGCAGGCCCACTCCAAAACAACCCAAGGTGGAGTGTGTGGCTCTCTGGCGCAACCTGGGTCATCATGTAGTGAAACATCCTACTAACCAAGTGAACTCCCGAAACCCATGGAAAACTTGGAAGTTTATCACTTCCAGTCTCCGCTAGCTGCTCCTGTGTCGGACTGATCACTGGCGGAAGCCCTCTGTGCTCATCTGTCGTCACCTGGTCTATGATGCTCACCATCATGCACCAAGTCTCAACTGTCTGTCTAACACGGTCCACCTCTGACCTGTTGTATGTCGTAAAAGTACTCCTGTTATGTAGTCTCGACCTACTCACTCTCCATGCCCTCAGACACGGCTTGTCCCTCCTCATGTTGTTCTCTATGATATAAGTGTCAAGACAGGCTAATAGAAACATCTGTAGCTGACTGTAGGACTGGGAGGTGTCACATGCTTTGGTCAATCCCAAGGATTCGACCAGAAGCTCGTCCATCGGTATCCATGACAGATGCTCTCATGTAGTCATCATCGAATCCCAACCATCCAGTACAACCGGAAGTAACCCCTCCGACTGCTGGTCAACCAACCTCCATCTCTCATCTCCCATGCAACTGCTGAAATGGTGAAGGTGATCCCCCACAACTGTGTTGTTGCAAATGAGTGACATCTGCATACTCCCCTAAGTGCGTCTCCTCCCTGCAAGGTACTATACCCCTCTGAATGCCACCATACATCTCGACATGACTCTCTGAGCTATTCCTCATCACCGTATGCTCCAACATACTCATGTCGTCTCCCGCAGACTCATGCCGCATCATAGATCCGGAGCATACTATTGGATCAACCTCTACATGGAGGTCAACCGCTCTCTGAACATAAATGGAAGTGTCCTCCATCAACTGGAGCTCCTCTGCTAGATCACCAACATCCTCTAGCAACGTCACTGAATGATACATCGGGGTGTCCACCACGATAGGTGAAGTGGACCTCTGACTAATCTCCTCAAGGAGCTCCTCTGATCTGGACTCTGATTCTTGAAGGGTTGTCTGTGTGCCTCTCGAGAATCCTCAAGTTCTCTCCAACTCCTAAGTGAGTCGATCCATCTCCAACTCATGTTCCCTCAGAGCCTCATGATACATCTCACGAACCCTCAACAGGTAATCTTTGTCAGCCAACAACTGATGGTAGTCGGTCCTCATCACAGATACTCTCTCCCTGAGAGTATCAAAATCATCCATGGCAAGCCCCTCATCTGAACTACCATGTGCCATTGAGGCTCTCCAGCAGTAATCTGCCATCACTGCATGCATGTCATCAATACGTCTAGTGGTTGCCATGATCATAGCCTCACTAACTCTCAACTGTTTTGCTAAGTGGTGTGACTCCTAATCATGGTCATGTTGAGGTGCCATCTCCGACCCCTCACTGCTAGTGTCAGTCCTGCTAGTGTCAACTTTGGAATCCCCAAAAACACCCTCTATATAAGATAACGTGTTGAATTGTCCACTGTCTACTATGTTGTTGGGTACTCCTGTATGCCACTGCACCCCATCACTAGATGCTATCTCCCCCTGAATCACACTATATCCTGTATGGGCAGTCGTATCCTCCTGTGCACTCAACCTGCTACTATCATCTGTGCCTAGATCCCATGTATCCAGACACGTGCTATGGTCATCCTAACTGCTAAAGAGTGCATCCTCATCGATGCAGGCCGATCCTGGAAGTAAGTGCTCCATCAACCTGTCAGCATCCACAATCTGCTCAACTAATGGAGTCTCCAAAAGATGTGACTCAATCTCCTCATGTTGACCTGTAAGTGTAGGATCAACTACCTCCACATCCTGTGTCTCCTCCTGGATCTGTGGATCCATGTGTCCATGGTGTGCATCCCTCACACAAGGCTCCTCCATCATATCTAACATGCTACTGATATCCTCCTGTGACGTGGCTATCATGGATATCTGAAAAGACGACAGATGTGTCACAGCCATCAAAGGAAGCTCATCATCTCTAGATGCTAACACGTGTGAATCCTCACTAGTGTCACCACTCTGTTGGGGTGTAAGGTCATCAACACCATGTGATATGTCTGCTGAAGTACTTGTGCTATCATCCTGTCCACCTGACTATCTATCCAATGTGCAAGGGTCACTATCCTCCTCAAGCGTGCAAGCATCACTAGCCTATGTGCAAGAGTCAGCATCACTAGCCTCTGAGGTAGAGTCACTATCACTAGCCTCTGTGCAAGAATCATTGTCATCATCAGACTGCTCTGAATCAACATCTATCGCTCCATCCACACACACCTCATCCTCCCTGTCATAGTGTGCCTGAATAGTGTGCTTCTAATCCTTACCCCTACACCTATGATATGGTTCCCAAGGCACCTTGCAACTGTAGCAAAGTTGTGTGCTCCTAATGGATGTGGGGTTTCTCTGTGCTTCCCTCCATCTAGTTGTTGTGGCCATGTATTCCTCTGCTCGTTTGACCTGGAATGTAATCTCATCTTTGCTCCACCTAGGATATTTCAAGGATAAATATTGTTGGAAGGTTATTAGGGCCCTAGTGTCCTCACTAAGATCGTAGTAGTATTCCCATCTACTACATACAGCCTCTCTAGTAAAATCCACAATATCCATCTCCTCTTATGGAAGACCCCTCTATGGCTCTACATGCATGTGTTAATTCCCACGACTGGCAGGAATCTAACCTCTGATACCACTGTAATGATCCCAAACCATTATGCCAGGATCATCACGGTTTTGGGTGTCTTTAAAAACTTTTGTTGAGTGAGGTATTTCGTCAAACACTTGGATGATCTACTTGTTTACATGTGTTACTTGCAGAATGGCCTCTTGATTTCGGCCTTGGGGTTTATTGATGTGTTTATATGAGTGTTTGCAGCAATAAACAAGAATATACAACCATGGACATACCTCAACCATATGCAATATGATAGACAAGCCAAAACATCTCAAATATGATTTTATTCATGAAATAGAGGAACCTGCTACAATGAAGATGTCGATCTAGAATGCTCAACAAATGGCTCCAAGATAGAAGTATGAGCTGCTACAAAAAGCTCCCGACAATACAAAATAAGCCTCCAAAGGCTGAATAAGAGATGAAGACCAATACCAAGGTAGATCTGGCCATATGAAGTGCATAAACCCTAACTAGATGATGCCACGTCCTGCTGGAATGTTGAAGCTCCTCAACAATTCGGCCCTGCTGCCACATGTGTCCAATCACCCCAAGAAAGATGTCAAACAATAGATCGGCTGATGGCAAGAACAACCCAGGTGCTTGAATCTCCAAGATCCCTCTCAAGCCCTATGGATCTGAACCTCCTCCAATGTATGGTGTGCCCTCCTGGATGGTTGAAACCCTAATAATTCGACCTCTCTCCTAGAGACCTCCAACAGCTCCACCAATCCACTAGAATGATAGATCGGGGCACGACAATGAAAACCCAAGTGCTCAACTAGGCCAAATACCTACTAGATCCTTAGATCTAGCTATCCTCCAAGATGTGGTGCGCCCTCCTCTTGGGAAATCGTCCCACTCTCAATACTAATGAATCCACCACCAAAACACCTCCGAAGTCCACCAAGAATAATGCTATAACACCTACAAGGAAAACCCAATACCTGGAATTCCCTTGCTAGGACGAATCCTCCCTCAATGAATGGTGCACCCTTCTTGCTGGAAACCCTAGCTGGTGCACCCTCTCTCTCGCTGTCCCTGCAACTGATGTAGAATCCTCCTGCAACTGAGTAGATCTTGAACTAGAATGGTGTGGAAGAGTATTGCATCTCCGAGACCAAGCTTGGGACAAGATAGGTGGAATCTTTCACCACCGAATCGTCCTCTAGGGTTTGTTAAGTCAAAACCCCCAAATCCTGGGCTCACTAGCTAAAAGCCAGATATCATAATAAGATCATACATGAATGAATTGAGTAGAGGCCCTTGCCTTTCCTTTATACTTTTTGGCTCACCTTGTCCCTCCAAAGTGACTTTCATTTTATTAATATTTAATTAATTAATTAACCTTTTTACCTCTGAAAAGCTCCTTATCTCTCCTTGTGGCTTCCCTGGCCACTGAAAGTCACTTCTCACCATCCCATCCTATAGTGTTGCTTCTCCCGAATCCAATGAGCTATTACACTGAGAGGTTCCTCCAAGTAATGTGCCCAAAATGACCTCTTCAGTGAATTCCATTAACTTATAGCTCAAAATAGTCAAAATCATGGAAATCGTCAAAATGCCACGGAACCAAAGCCAACCTATGCGGAATGGCTCATAATGATGGAATATGATGAGCAATGAAAGATAGACCCCACAACGCCTCTCAATAACCCCTGTACTCGCTATAACACCCATCTGGCTACTCTGGTCATCATAAATCTCTGCACTGTGATGATGTCCCATAGTGGGGACATTACAAAATTCAGCAGATTTTTTGGTTTTCAGGATTGGCGGTATTACAGCGTTTCCACTGGATTCTATCATGTATGAGGGTATGGAACTAGCTTTTAATCAAGAGCACCAAGCCCTCTATGTACCTTGATGTCCATCGGTTAACATTTTTGGGGTTGACCAATTCAGTTTTGATAACACTGCTCTCTATAATAAAAGGATGTACAAGTGTCATACTAGGGTTTATTCAACCCCCATGATGAAACGCCCTCGAGGAATGATTCTCCTAGGGCTTAATGCCTCTCCTCTGGGATGGTGCACTCTCTAACAAGATGTTAGTCCAATGCTCCTATTCCATGGTTGTATCCAAGTGTTCCCATGCAAGGCATTACTCCCTTTAACTCTGTAACACATGCTCTTTTATGTTAATATAGACATGGTTTTCCTTCTAAAATGTCATTTTTGTATCATTATTTTTTTCTTGCAAGATAATGTGTTATTTTAATATATATATATATACGGCGTTTCCCCCGACATTTCCATTTTTGGAGGGTTGTGTTTCCTGACGTCCCTGTTTCGGAAACTTCCAAATGTTTCTCCATTTCTTGCAACTTAGATGCATTTGTATGGCCAGAAATGCATTTCAAGGCCATACCACATGCGTCTCCATATGAAAATGTGTATGGTACAGCACCTGAAGTGGCGTTGGTACAACATAGGCTAGAGTCTATCAATGTGATCAAGGCTGAGATACTGTCATGGTTTTTGTGTGTGCTCAATTCTGATTGCAGTGGATTTCTTAATGAATTGAAGACTCCCAAATGTCCAATACTTTTGGCAAAGACCACCCAGCAAATGATGCCAACTATTGATGAAACCTATAATGGGGTTAAACATCAACCACCAATATTTTCTTATGCACAAGGTTTATAGCTCTATGCTCAATGGAACCAGTGTACTATGCAATGTTTAGATAACCAATGAACTCAGCTCAATAAACCTTCAATTGCAATTACCATGAGTATGAACTCAAACTTCAACTCAAGTTTTAATATAGGTAATGCTCCTCTCAATATATAAATATATTTTCTAGAGTAAAAGAAGTGCCAAGGATGAAGCTTCACCAATAAATGGCATACGGTTCACAAGGGAATGGTATGTCTCCTTCAATGCCCATCCTTCCAAGTTTCCTGTGTGCGCAATCATACTCCAATCCAGCTCAATTTTCTAAAGTATGTAAGCAATGGAAATTAATTAATACATGTATGAGATGGCCACTCATTAAACATATGAGAGAGGGTTATTAACTAACATATGAAAGAGAGAGTTGTTAATTAGATATATACATATTATGAGTCAGCATCATGAGGGAATGGAGTAAGACAAAACTACAATACCAAAGGCATGCCCACCCAAATTTGAAGCATAAAAAGCCAAAATCATGGGAGAGAAAGTGACTACAAAAGGTTATGGTTTAATTTGATGACACCATTTACCAGTCAGTCTTCCAACCCATGCACACGCCTAGCCAATCATACGACCTCACAAAATGCAAGGGAGCCTGAGTATGGCCTGTACAACCTGCATACCACCTCAAACTCTAAGTAGGGGCCTGTGTGTAGCCTCCAGGAAATGTAGACTGTAGCATACTGACTCAGGCTCTTGGCATTTCACTGAGTAAGGACCATCCAGCCACCAACAGTTTCAATTAATTCAATTCTTGCTATTCTTAGCAATCCAATTTAGAAACTCAGCTAGATAAGTGTAACAGTGAATTGATAACAGCCATGGATCTCAAATTTGGAAAGGAATGGACAGAGATTATTGCATAGTTGTTGGCTTTCACAAAGTATTCATAGGAAAACGAATTTCTGAGCAAAGCTAACAGAAATACAATGGGGAATTCTTCATTTTAACCATGAAATCAACTACACGTAGCAGATTAACCATAGCCAACAACAGCAATAATTCATACACGGTGTTTTCTTCTTGCCACTCTTAATTGTCACCATTCACATACTCGGAGTAGCACATTAAAAAAAAATAGGATCAACATTTCACACACGGGGATTACTCCACAACCACAGAGAAATCCATAAATAAGACACTGTATTTACCCTGAAAACCCGAATGGGAAAACCAGCTTCAAATGGTTGCTAAGTTTTCATTCCAACAATCTCTTGTTACAATGGAGCTCATGGTTCTCTATGCATCCTCACCTTTCTTGGCTAGCAAAAGCCCTTCAAGAATAAAATTACAAGAAGATATAGGAGAGCTGGGGGTAATGGGAAGGCCAAGAGACTAACCTTTCAGTGCCCATTCCTCTCTCTTTTTCTCTCTTATTTTCATTTTTCTATTTTATTTAATTCTTTTTTTCCTCTCTTTGTCTCAATTTAAATAAAAAACATGTGCATTGTCTTTTATAGTTTTATCTAACCTTCATTAAATGCCAACTTACATTTAGGTACTAAGTCTTACAACCATCATCTTAGTTTGATCCATTTCAGATCATTCCATCTGGAACGTGACATGCAAGAAGAAGAAGAGAAAAACTTTAAAACTGTGTCATTTTGTCGGAATGTGAGGCATAAGAAGTGAAACCCTAAGTGTCACTTCGTCTACAATGCAAAATGGAGTCATTAGAGAGCTGAAATAATTGAAGTTTAATTGCATCTATAATAGGAAGAAACCACTCTATCTAGCAGGGGAGAACATGAAGAGATAGAAGCTAAAATCATATTAAGTGTCATTTTATCTACAACAAATGCGCTTGTAGAAGACAAAGTGATCATATCATAAATAGAAAAAAAAAAGGAGTGATAAAAAAGTAGACATTCATTCCATCTATAAAGAGAGGACAAACGAATGAAGTCATCTGTCTCTAGGAAGTGTAGTAATGCATGGAGATGTAGGAGAAGAGGCAAGATGGTACCCACTAGAAAGCTCTTGAGGAGTAGAAGAGAGAGAGAGAGAGAGAGAGAGAGAGAGAGAAGAAAATAGGAAAAAACAAAAACAAATTCTGGAAGAAAATTTGATTTTTTTCTACATAGAACCCCACAATCACCTGAAATTTCAGGGGAAGATCTGTAGTAATATTCCCTTAAAAAAATAGTTTGGTGCACAGTTTTGCAGAATTGACTCAATATTTGAGATAAAGCCATATTTCATATTTTAAGAACTTAAGAAGCAGGATCATGAACTATGCTACTAATCCAAAATGAACCAAATTTTCGCATTAGGGGTTGGGCGTGGACTAGAGTAAAAACCAAAAACAATTTTGAGGAAATTCTTAAGAGAACTCAAAAAATTGGCCATTGGGTGAGAAAATAAATATTCCCTAGCAGAGGAAGACACAGTATCAAGGGGAAAGCTGCCCAAAGAGGATCTAGACAAATTGTCCTAACTTAGAATCTCCACGACATTTCCCACAACTTTTGTCTTAAAAAATTTCCAAATCATTGCCATTCAAGTAAATAGAAAATTGCATCTTTTGCACCTTAAGGTGAGGAGAGCTCAAAAGTGATAAATTATTATTTTTCAAAGGGTCCAGAAAGTGACTAGAGCGATATATGACCATGGTAGAATTTGAACTAAATAATGCAAAAGGATCTTGAGCAATCATACAAAAGACAATCTAAAAATCCAAGTCACAAGAGAAGAGAACACTTGGGTTTATAGTGGAGAAACCCTCACAAGGAAGAAAACTCCACTCTGAATTGCTCAATTGAATTGATACTGGACCACTTTATGAAGTGATGATCACCGAAACGTGACGCATTAAAGAGTGAACCACCTCTTTATATAGAGAAGGATGTAGGTTATGGTAGACTTTTATCTCTAACACAGCTTCATAGCTTTATGCAACTTTTATACAAGTCAGCAATAGCTTTTAACATGGTATTGTTAACATTACCAGTTACACTTTCCAAACATTGGTAAGAGTACCTCATAGGAAATATCACAATTTAACACGATCCCAAATGATCATATCAAAGTTAGAGTAATCAGAATTTACAATATTATCAATCCCCAGTGCAGAGCTTTTGCTAGATCTTTTCAGTTTTCTTCTACAGGTGGCAGAAGTTGGTCCTAGACCCATATTTGCACTAGAAAAGTGCTGAAAGCTGTTAAATTTTTAACTCTCCAAAAGTGAAGTCGTTAACTCCAGAATCCATTTTGAATAAAGTTAGAGTAATCAGAATTTACATTATTATCAATCCCCAGTGCGGAGCCTTTGCTGGATCTTCTCAGTTTTCTTCTACAGGTGGCAGAAGTTGGCCGTAGACCCATATTTGCACTAAAACAGTGCTGAAAGCTGTTAAATTTTTAACTCTCCAAAAGTGAAATCGTTAGGTCCAGAGTCCATTTTGAGCAAACTTACAATTATTGTAAAATTATTTCAGAGAATAAAAATTACATTAGATTGCTAAAAGAACATTTCCAATTCTCTAGAAAAGTCTGTGGAGCATAAGCCTCTAGCCTTGATTTGAATGCTGAATTGCAAACATGGATGACTCCTAAAATGCCCTGAACTTTGACGGAAATGTCCAAGATGTTAAAATGAATGTAGAAGATCTGGAAATGGAATCTAATAATCACAAAAATTGAGGATTAGTAGATATCATTGAGGATATTGAGGGATCAAGTCCACAGTAACAAAGTAGATAATGAAATGCTGATGACAGCTCGTGAGGATTACCACCAAATAAATACTCAGATGCTCCGAGTTTGGCAGAAATACAAAGTCCAAACACAGTTGTAATTGAGGAAAACTTCTAACCAAGAGGATGGAAGTGAGAGTCATTACACAAGGGATTGTCTATGGAGATCCCTTGTATTGAGGAGATCATCTCCTAATGATATGCATCATTCATTTCCATCTGAACTTCAACAAGTGAATCTCATGCATCAACAGAACCTATGAGAAGTTCCCAATCTTCTGATAGCATTTACAAGAGGAAGAGGCACCACTGAGATAATTTGCAAGGGGAATTTCTAAAGGCAAATCCACCCATTTTTTATGATGAGATCAAGATTGGCCAAAGCGTCGAAGCTTGGATGCTGGGGATACAAAAGTATTTTCAGCTCCATGGCTATGCAAGAAACATAAGGCCAAAGTTTCCATTTATAATTGGACTAGCAAAGCCACAGCAAGCATCCTTATGATGGTAATATCACAAACCAAGTGAAGCAAATTGAAGACAAGAAAATTGTTTGGAACTCATTCCAGAAATATTTTAAGCATAAATACCTTTCTGATCATTACTTTGAGAAGAAGATCAATGAATTTCATGATCTTACAAGGGCAAATGTCGATGAATGAGAACATGAGAAAGTTCATGGAACTTTTGAAGTATTTCAAGTACAACAAGGACAAGAAGCCAAAAATTAATCACTTCTTGAATGGACTGCATCCCTCGTACAAAAATCAAACATATATCATAGAACCTCAAACATTAGAGGCGGCAGTTCAGAAAGCAAAATATTGTGAGTATCGAGCTAGAAGTAAGCAAGATTTCCATAAGAGTTAGAAGGGTAGAAAGAAAGAAAAGTAGGATAGAAAAGGAAAAGGATTTAGACCACTTTTCTTCAGGCATCAACAAAATTCCTTCCAGCCAAGTCAATGTGGAAATTTATCAGAATTCGGAATTCAGAAATTTCACCTCTTGACTAGAGGTTTCCCGGATCTTAACCCTGTGAATTTTCAGCCTTGGGGCTTTTATGAAATATAGACCAAAACAGAAACGTAAATAGAAAAATATTTTAATCCTTAACAAACCAACCTTCTAGGCAATCCAAGGAGAAAAGATACCAATGTGTCTTGACAAGTTTCAGCCCTTTAGGGAAATCTTATCATTCATAAATCAAATCTGAAAACTCACTTTTACAGCAGTAAAATAGCCCTTAACTTCTTCAATTATAATGTTAAATCACATAACAATATTGCCTCTTACTTATGTCAAATCAGCAAGACATATATAGCTGTAAATACTAAATATCAATTCATGCAGAACATAGATGGCTGAAATTCAAATCTGCAATTTACACAAGTTTTGGACCTCTGAAAACTTCATTAATATATACAAGATGAAGCTGTTGTACATACCATAGCCTTATCTTTAAGACTAGTACAATCCACTAACTCTCCAAAACCTTAACTAGGGAAAACAATGGAAACCCTAGCTCAAACAAGGAGCTCCAACATGCATGAATCACTCAAACAAGTCCTCCAAGGAAAGACATCCTCTTCTCCTCTTCTTCGCCAAATACACCCTAAGGTTCCATCACAAAACCCTGATCTCAAACCTCCAAGGGATGAAACCCTAGACTTCGAGATGCTCCAAGAAGATCAAAAAACCCTAGTGATTCCAACAAAGAGAAATCAAGTACAAATGAAGATCAAGAGAGAGAAGGAAGACAAGTGCACACTCCTCTAGATCACATCTCTATACAAATGAAATAAGAATGAACACTATGATATGAATCGGGACTCTCTCTTTTCTCTATATAAATGGGAGGTAAGGGAGGCCAACAATACAATGTGGGCCTAAGCCTTAGAAGAAACTTATAATAAACTCATGTAGGCCTACACAAGTGAAGCACTCCACTCCACGAGTACGCATTCATGCTCCAAGGTGATGTTGTATTCAATAAGGGCTCCAAGATGATGTAGCTACACAAGGTGCATCCACACCCCTCCATCACAAGCCCACACGAACTCCATCGCTCCTCATAAGCAATGTGCTCCACTAGGTCCACTCCCCCTATATGTATTATGAACACTATCGTAGCCCATGCATCCTCAAGCTAACTCCAAGCCTCCATCCAAGAATCCAAGCAACCCCATGCCATCTAGGGCCTGATACCCTCCTCCAAGATGCACAATGCTCCTACTCCTAAGTAGGATGTTCTCCAAGAAAGTGAACCTCCCCATGTGGCAACAATGAAGGATGTCCACCAAGTTGTCAAGGCTCAAGAGAACTCCAATGCCCTAGGGAAGAATGCCAAGTAAGCACTACACTGAGGTCAAGCAACCACTAAGTAAGCTATCTCAAATGTGCAAATTCATCATGGACCATCTCCCTATGCACCAATCTATCTCAAACCATCCAAGGGTTGAACATACACCATGTACCCCAAATCTAATGAAGCACCCCAATGGTGTAAACACTTTTGGATTAAGCCAAAAGCTAACAATTAACCGACTCAAAGAAAAGCATACGGAGCAAAATCCTTGGGAAAGAGGAGAAGACCCCCACTATGATTCTCTATTTGTGGACAAGAGCATTTGACGATATCTTGTCCACAGAGGAAAGGGATAGCAAGAGTTGTCAATAATACCCAATAAGCTACAAGTGTTAATGATGTAGCGTGTATGCCCAAGACTTATGTTGCATTAGAGGACCAATAGGAAAATCATCAATCCACCATGGTTGAGGTCCCAAGTATGAAATATCCCTGATCCGGCTGATCAAGATATTTGCTACGATCTTACTGCTCTAACATGCAGATCTGATACACTGGGGGTTTCTGGATGCATTTTAGGGTTTGATGTAGATGATCTTTGTTTATAGTGTTTGCATGTCAGTTA
>ML783474.1:451178-473409 GCA_009831015.1 Picea engelmannii | reverse complement strand
GATGATGAACGATACAAGTCGGGCCCAAATAAACCCCTCAATATCTCCCGAACTCTCTGTCACCCCTATCTGTCTACTCGGGCAAGCATAACACTCTGAAATGTTGTAATGTTATAATGTCCCAAAATGGGGACATTACAAAGTAAGATTGGAAAACCAATATATTTTAGTTTTAATTGATCATAGAGCTAATAAAAAATATATTACTCCTCAATTAGTGGAGAATTTTTGTCTCTATCGAAGTAAGCATAGCAAGTCATGGTTAATTCATCTCGCCACTATAACCAAGTGGACAGTAAGTGAAATGGGGATATGAAATTGGGCGAAAGTACGTTGGGACTAGATTTGGATCTGTTGATGGGTCATTAATCGGTTCAAAGGAAACTTCATGTGCACCTACATGCTTTGCTTTTATATGGAGACAAGCCAATGAAATAATAAACAAATGGAGTAGTTAGATCTTTTGTATTTTATTGTAAGAGGGATTAAGCTACCTCTATAGGAGCTTCTCTCCATTTCATTTGTAATTGGAGATTGGAGGATTGTGGAGAGATTGAGAAGAGATTGAAGGTTGGGGCTTGGAGATGATTGGTGGGCTCTTTTGTATATCAAACCCTTGAAGACTTAATGAAGAAATGGAGTATTACATCTAAAATTTGTTGTGAGGTATATTTTTGTTGCTCTTCATTTGTTGTAAATTCATTGTTGAAGCATCTTCTTATCATGCTAATATGAATGCCTATTCGTTTAAGAGTAAACCAATGTGAGGAACTTTTTTCCCTTTTGATCTCCTTCTTGTTTTATTTATACATTGTCGTCTTTCATCTAACCAATTAGTTGTTAAGTTGATTAATAGTTCAGCCTAATAAAACAAATCCTCCATGTTAACATTGATGAGTAGCACCTCTATCCCTCCAAGATAAGTTTCTATGCTAATTTCCAACATACACTCTAAGGTTGTATGCCACATTAGACCATTCTTCCTTGAGTACCAAATAGAATGACAAATCTAACGAACTAGTTCTCTCATCCATAAGGTTGAATATGGAAAACTAACCTTTTCCCCCATATCAATGCCATTCTATGAAGTAGTTGTGAATGTGTCAACTAGGCCTTTTCATTATGAAATTTTTAGGACTCCATTAGCCCAATAGATTGATAGGCACTAGTCTCCCATCATCCCATTTCCTTGTTCCCCTCATCTTCCTTTCATTTCCTTTCCATGTCCCCTTTCCCATTTCCACTTTCACATACCATACGACAAAACTTTGTTTTATCAATGCTTACTCTTCATTTTCACCATGAGCCCTCACTCCATAGCCTTGATAATCCTACCTTTAGGGAAGCCCCCTTTGAGTTGGAAAAGAGCCAACCAAAAGAAAGGAAGAGTTACTAAGGTGAGTCTTTCCTTAGTTGGACAAAATTAACACCTTGGTGCTTGGAACTTTACACTTTTGTTGGTGCTAGATTTTGTTGTAACATTTTGACACCGTTGTTAGGAATAAAGTCCATTTCCCAGAGACATTCTTTGATGAGGGTGTTGTTTTGAAGAGCTTCTTCTCTCCTTGGATTTTGATCATTTGATGGGGACATTTTGGTTGAGGAGCTTCACTTCTCTTCTTGGTGGATGGTCATGGTGATAGTGGGTGACCTTCCTAAGTTGCACCAAACTAACACCTTGGTGCTTGGGACTTTACACTTTTGTGGGTGCTAGATTTTGTTGCAACACACAGCAAATCTAAACTGCAAGTCTTTGATCAATCCATGCACTTTGATTTCTCTAGAATCCATGGCACACACATTCCTATGGGGTCTTGTGATCTAAAGCCCTAGTTGATTCATGACTTTTAAGGGCATTACATTGCTTTATGCCCCCAAGTCAAGCATTCAATTATGCAACAACAGACCATCTATCAACAAACTAAAATAAAAAGGCGAGTGGCTACCATTTCTTCCTCCCTAATCCATTCCTTGGCACACATGGGATTGCCTTCATCAACATTAGCTTCTTCAAAACCTAAGAACTTCTTAACTTATTCCTTTTGGGCAAAAATTTTCATTAGTTCCATCGAAGGTACTTGAATTTTAACTTTTGACCATTCATGAGCTAATTCTAACCCAATAATCCATCACCCTACATACCTTTTCTTCGTTGTAATGGCTGATTTAGCTGCTGAAATGATTGATTTTGAACCTGCCTCGGTGCTATTTGTGTGCCTCTTTCAACCGGATTGCTAGAGCCAATAAATTTGCTCCTTTCCACATTTTTTGATCCAAACATCTCTAGTGGAACCTTTTTGATTTCTTGTTTTGATTGCTAATTTCTGCAGCTGTAAGTCTTCATCAATTTATCCATGATAGTCACTATCTCCTTTAGGGAAGGTTTATCACCAAAGAGACATTGCAACCTTTCCACTTCCATACTTCCTCCTTTTACTTCTGCCATATACTCTTCAAGAATGGTTAAGACCTTTTATCATCCAAGGCATAGATGTAATCCCAATCATCAACATAGTTCAGCCTATCTGCAAGATCAATGGTCTCTGAAGTTCCTTCATCGGTTACATTCTCACTTTGAAGTGTCATCCTTCTAAATATTGAGCATGTATGTTCTCAATGAGGTTCATTACACAACCTGCACAAGAACTCATCTTCATCCTCAACCACATTAGTAGGTTCCAAGAGTGTAGGAATCTTTGGTTCTTTCTAACTTCTATTTCTATTCAACCCAAAATTCCTTCTCGATTGCATATTAGGTTAACCAAAATGGATGATTATATAATAAGTCATCTATTTTGATACTTTCCGGGTGGAAACCTTGGAGCTATTGGCTTGCAGAGCCCATTTTAGGAGCAAGTCCCACTTTGGTGATTTGGGGTCAAGAAACTTCTGAAGCTTGTTTGAGGCTTCAAATGGCATTTTTTGGGTTTATGCCTCCCGCAAGTTGACCTATCATGTTGACCACCATTATACCAAGTGGATGCCACGTCAGCTTCCATTACTCACACATGGAGCTAGTCAAGTGTGGACTTTCAAGAACAATCTGGAGGGTCCAAAACCCTAAACTCTAATGGAAAGTTGAGGCATGCAAAAACGGTAACCCTAACCCTAGACGACTATCAAAACATTATTAAATACTAGGCCACTAGGATAGGATGGCAATAGTAGAGCAAAGCATTAGGAGTGGAATATTGAAGTAAAACAAAAAAAAAGTAAAAGATCATGTAACAGGCTAACAACCATACGCGCCACAATGTCCATGGAAACTCCATAGTGAGTGAACTTTCTTTGTATTGTCTTTCATAACTAAGAAGAAAAGAGCAAGGCATAGGCCTCACCTTCTAGTTGGGTTTTTCAATATCGAGTTTTCCTAGGGTACATCTTGTGTTCATTGTGTGTTATTTTTTGAGCTTCTTTCATTTCAGTTTCAAATTATTTCAATATTTTGTGCACTAATCTAATGATATTAACTCTGAATCTAAAGTAAAAAACGACATAATAAGAGATTGCAGAATATTGTAACATTAGTTATGAGGAATTGTTCCAATGGAATATCCATGGCAGTTTACTTATCATATCAATATCAGAGCCAAGCTTCTTTGGGGTTTTGTGGGAAGTTGCAAGATCCAAGAAGTTGTGTAATAAGTCTTTAAACCCTAGCCATGGCAAATGATTCCAGTCACAATCCATGGGATGAACTAGAGGAGAGATTTTGAAAGATGGAATCAAAAGTCGTTAACATCTCTCTCACAACATGGCCATCCTCATGGTAATTCTAGAGAACAAGTTTGGACCTTTCAAAGAGTTTGGTAGCTCCAACTCAAATGTCGGCTCAGACGGGAAATCTAGAGACAATGAAGACCTAGAAAAGGAGCCAAAGAAAGAGAGATCAAATTCCAACGCCATCGCTTCTTCCCAATCTCTATTTAAAGTGGAAGCGATAGTGGACGTCAAACACTACCAAAGTGAGATTGATGTTGTTATGTCGAATTAATGGTTGCAATAGTTGGAAATTTATTTTAGTGTCCATAACATAGGAGAAGAGCAAAAGATTCCTTTTGCTAGATTGAAGTTAATGTTGATGATTGCAGCTATGTGAGACATTCTCCATCATACAAACATGTGATATGTTGACCATTGCAGCTATGTGAGACTTTCTCCAGTTTACAAACCTGAGAGAAAGCCCCTAAGAAGGGTACGTGGTTCCTATCTGAGACAGAGTTGGAACACAGAGATGACCTCCTCCATTCAGAGAGTTGAGAAGAACTCCAGATGATTATCCTGTGGGAAAGGCAATCTATTGAGTTGGACGTGCATGTCGTTGAGCACAAGGTGAACATGTGAAATCCAAAAGTGTTGGGTGCATCGTCATGAGAACAGAAATGAAGATGATGTATTAGCCTCCTCTGAGCAGAAGAGTCGACGAGAAACTTCAAATGACTCTCTTGTGTAATGCAATGGGAAAGAAGATCTGTTGAGTGGACATGCCTGTGGACGAGCACAGGTGAACGTGTGAAGAACTGGTTCTTCTGTGTAATGCAGTGAGCCAGAGATATGGACATCCCTATCGATGTGCTCCTAGTGGATGAGCACTAGTGGGTGTATAAGATGCCTTGCTATTTTGTTCAAGAGTCAAACCTACCTGTAACTCTAATTGTAATGTAAAGGGTACAAGTCGACGTCACCTTAATATGATTAATAATTAATGTAAAAGATAATTAATATGGAAATTATTAATTATATTTTGAGTTATTGAGGTCGACCCTATTACGCCAACAGACACATCATTTGATGTGACAAGTCTTATATAAATAAAGGTGAATCCCCATTGAGGAAACACACTTAACATTGTGTCATCTCAAGATTTCGGATGTTGAGGTCTGAAATTATGAGAATTGCAGCACCCTCTTGTGTGCTAGTTTTGGTGATGGTGTGGGAGGTCTTTCTCTTGAGGAATATAGCAAAGGATTGGTTGGGTTTACTTCCCTTGTTGAGAAGGGTTTCCAAGGATACTCCTTGTGTACTTGTGCATGGATCTTCTTCTTGTGATCTTGGTTTGCTGCAATAGTTATGGTTCAAGTAATTGTTGACAGGAAATTTAAAAGGAATACATGAGCCATAGCTCACTAAAAATCTAACATTGTATCAGAGAAGGCTTGAAGAAAACCATTGCACACTACAAATTGAAGGTAAGGTTTGTTGTAGGGGTGAAGAGAAGAGGGTCGAACCTCTCCTTGAAAAACTTGTGGTTGTTAATAAGGTCGGACCCCTCGTATCAAATCTGTGGTAGATGAGGAGGGTCAGATCTCCTTCCTGTGGTAAAAACCCTTGATCAACACCTATGGCATATGGAAAAAGAGGTCGCTTCCCAAGGGAAGGGTCGAACCCCTCCTTTAATCTTTTGTCGCAGCCTAAAGAGAAAGGACCAAATTCAAAATTCTGAAGATAACCAAGTCCCTCAGTAGACCACGGCCACTCTTTCTGGCTAGAACGAACTTCTGGAACAGCATGGGGGGGCAGCCACGTATCCAATGGTGGCTTAGCCCGTTAGATAAGAAAAGAACAACCGCAGCCTCAAGTCTTTTAGGACAGCCGCTAAGGAATAAAACCACAAACCTATGGCAGCATATAACTGAGGCAGAGTCTGATTTTTTTTATGAAGTTCAAGGCTGCTACAGCCAAAAGAACCCCCACAATAGACTTCCTAAAAGCATGACCGCTTGCCAAAGTTCATTAATTTTAAGTATTGTTGTAATACCTACAAAATTCTTGTTTCCTTATGACAACAGTGAGAAGATTTCATGACACAGCAGTGGTGCAAGCTATAAAAAAGTAGAGGTTTCATGTCACTACGTGGGCCTGATTAGAGTTGGTGAAGGTCCAGTAAAAACGATTTCTTTAGCCAATGGTGGCAATAAGATTGCAACCAATGTTTTAAAAACCGTTGAACCGGAACCGATCGGTTTGATGGTCGTTCAAACCGGTCATTAAACCGAACCGATCGATCGGTTTATGGCCAAACCAGTCGATTTGGTCATAAACTGACCGGTTTGGTCATAAATCGACCGGTTTGGTCCCAGAAACCTAAAACCCTCTAAAACCCCCTAAAACCTAAAACCTAAGTAACAGAGAAGTACTTGGCTCATGTTTTCTCATGCAAGTTGGAATTGTAAGGTGTTTTGGTGTGCAGCTGAGGGTTATTTTGCCTTATTAATGCTATTTAAAGAGGTCCCCACCCCCTCCATTTCACCCACCCTAGTAATTAAAATTAAAAGTGACAATCTCCTTTATCTTTCATTTCCATCCTTTTACTTAAATTTTTAACATTACCATTAATTGTTTCAGGATGTTTGAGAGTGGTTCCAACCTCATTGGACTTCATATGAAGAAAGTAGAATTTTAGGTCCTATTCAAAATTCAACAGACTTAACAGTTTTCAGGATTTAAAGATTGGCAAGATTGCAATGTTTCCACTGGATTCTATCATTTATGAGGGTATGGAACTGACATTTAATCAAGAGAACCAAGCCCTTTATGTACCTCGATGTTGGTGGCATTGATTGTTGAACTCTTTTGTCACGACCCTAGTAAAAATGTACCCTTCACTCAAGTATAAACTCTTCTATTGAACTCTTCTCTTTGTAGTTTGTCGTCGTGTCTGGTAACTTAGTAGTGTATGTGCACACCAACCTCTGTCTTATATACAAGCAGAGAGAAGAGTGGTTGAAGGTAAAGACAAAGATGTGGGATGTGTTTTCTGATGATAAGGGTTTGAACAAAAGTGTTGAGTTGGCATTAGCCAACTTGGAACTTAATGAACTAGTGCTAGAGCCGGTCACTTTTGATGATGGTGATCCTCTTGAGGGGTCATCCTCCAGAGTCCACATCAACAAATGCACGGATTGCATTGGATATAGGGGAGGAGGAGGAGGAGAGAGCAGTGGTAGTGATGCCAATCTTGATGATTATGACATGGAAGACTACTGACAGTCACGACTCATGAGCTATGAGATTCTTCCATCTACGGTTCTAGTATCTACCCTACAGCTATTTTGTATTTTTCATTGGCATTCCCACCTATAGTATTAGTGACTCTAACTTAGTATGTTATTTGATGTTGTAGAGGCCATTTAGAGCCTCATTGATTATGTATTTATGTTCTGATCTCTAGATATGTATTGCACTTGGTGTCGTTTTGATATATTCATGAGCATACTTTGGATATGTTGTCTCTAATGCTTTGGAAACATGATTTAAAATCTTAAAAATATATTTTTTTTGTTAAAATTTAAATATTTTATGTATTTTTTAAAAAACCGGTTCATTACCGATTCCGGTTCCGGTTGAGGTTGGACCCTCGACCGGTTCCGGTACCGGTTTCGGTTTTTAAAACATTGATTGCAACTGCATTTGATGGTATGACTATTAATATCTAGGATGCTAAGACCTACTCGGTGGAGGGTAATTTCATACTTGAGGACAGGATATCTCCTTCAGGTCGTGTCACTGCTTTAGATCAACTTGTTGTATGCAATACTCGGTCACTGTTGGCAGTTGCCATGCAAATGAAGTGTGAGTATATTCACAGAAGAAATATATATAGAAGATACACTTACAAAGTCTGGAGAAACTGAACATTTACACATTTAGAATCTGAAGGAGTCTCTAAGGTATAAGAGGACCAAGTCTAAGGTTTGTCCTGAGCATGCAGAAAGTTGCTACTAGACCAGAGTATAGGTGGCTACAAGACAAACAAGGAGAACCTCCATTGGTGTACACTCTTAGGTATGCACTTGTATGTATATATTATTTGTATCATTGTCATGAGAGAAATTGCAGGAGGAAGGAACCTTTGTTTTTTTGCTAAAGTCATGGATCCATAGGGATCTCAATGCATTCAAAGGAACAACACACTGGAAGTGAAGACACCAGGTTTGATTGTTGTAGTTGTCATTCCTCTAATCTATAATTCTAAAGTTTGATGCGTTACAAGTAAGTGTTGTAGTTGAGACAACAATCCATAAATTGCTTTGATTCTAGAGATGTACTCATTATTCTCCTTTTGGTTCCTCTTGTTTTCTTGTTCCAGACAGGTTAGCAACAAAGGAAAACATTTATCCTTCAGAGGGAGCCACTTGACTCGAGGGGAGTCAAAACTATCTGAGAGAGAGGAAGAATAGAACCATCATTGAGGAAACCAATGCAATAATGCATGATCAAAATCCTTCTATGATTCTTTGGGAAAAAACATGCATGAAACAATATATATTCAAAACAAGAGTCTTCACCAGACTTAAAAAAAAAGCATAACTCCCGAAAAAGCCTTCAGAGTGAAGCCTGAGATTGAACACTTCCGGATATTTAGGTGCCCAATGTATTTTCATGTACCCAAAGAGAAGAAGTCCAAGCCAGACCCTTCGGGGAAAAAGGCTATGTTTGTGGGATAACAGTGAATCTTCGAAGACAATCCAGATCGACATCCCTAGTCAGAGACAGATTGAGACAAGTAGAGATATTGTCCTTAAAGAAGAGATAGCCTTTCAAAGATCCAGAGAATCTCAGATGGAGATTGACAATGAGACAATGCCTTCTCCCCCTTCAGCAGTTCAAAGGGAGATAGACATTATTCCAGCTGATCCAGTTGATATGTTGAGAGACCAGAAGGAAAGTCTGTGATGACTTCCAAAGTGGATCTATAAGATCAAGCATGCAGCTAATAGAAGTGTCGAGAAATACAAAGTGAGATCTATAGCCAGAGGTTTCTCACAAACCGAGGGAGTTGTCTATGATGAGGCACTTGATCCAGTAAACCCGATACACTTCCATTTGTACTACCATCCATGAGTTGAAAACTATATCAAATGGATGGATTCTTGATGAGTTTGGATTTCAACAAGAGTATTGTTGATCCAAACCTATATTATTACAGTGTTGGTGACGAGAGCCTGATTTTGATAACTTACTCAGAAAGCCTTGTTGTTGAATACAAGTAAGCTTTGACTTCTGATTTCGAGATAAAGGATATGAGTATGATGCACTACTTCTTGGGACAAGAAGTATAACAGAGGACTAATGAGATTTTCCTGAGTCAAGGAAAATATACAACGAGAATATTAAAAAAGCTCAGTATGACAAAATGTAAATCCACAGTGATGGATTTGAAGAAAATAAAGATGATTCAGACGAGATTGATCCACAGTTGATTGGATCACTGATGTATCTAGTTAACACCAGACTTGATTCATGCTATACAGTGAATGTACTTAGTCATCCCATGAATCAGTCGAGACAGACTCAATGGATAACAATGAAGCATGTATTAAGATATATATGAAGCACAGTTGGATATGGCTTGAGATATGCCTCCAGAGTGAACTTGAGTTTGTCGGATACGCTAATTCAGATTGAGCAAAAAGTATAGTGGACCAAAAGAGCAAATCCAGTTGATGTTCTACCATGAAGTTTGCCATAGTTTCCTGATGCCGCAAGAAACAAAACTCTATGGCCTTGAGTACCACAGAGGCAGAGTATACAGCAGTGAGTGTGCGAAACTATGTGGCTTCACAAGCTTCTAACAGATCTACTTGACCATGAGATGGATCCTATGATAAAGCTCCTTGAGAACCCAGTGTTTCCTGATGGATCGAAACACAATGAGATGAAATATCCTTATATCGGAGATATGATGCAGAGGAAAATCATACACATGCAGTACCTTCCTACACATGAGCAGATTGCAACCATCTTCACTTGGTGAAGAATGCTTCCCTAATTGAGAGGGAGTATTGATGACTCCAGCCAAGACAAAATTCAAAGTACATCAGTGTGAGACTTGGCATGATGAAGAATGCCTCCCTAGCTAAGAGGGAGTGTTGATGATTACAGCTATGTGAGACATTCTCCAGCTTACAAACTTATGAGATGTTGACCATTGCAGCTATGTGAGACATTCTCCAGCTTACAAACCTGAGAGAAAGCCCCTAAGAAGGGTACGTGGTTCCTATCTGAGACAGAGCTGGAACGTAGAGATGACCTCCTCCATTCAAAGAGTTGAGAAGAACTCTAGATGATTATCATGTGGGAAAGGTGATCTGCTGAGTTGGACGTGTGTGTGGCTGAGCACAAGGTGAACATGTGAAATCCCAAAGTGTTGGGTGCATCGTCATGAGAACAGAAATGAAGATGATGTATTAACCTCCTCTGAGCAGAAGAGTTGACGAGAAACTCCAGATGACTCTCCTGTTTGATGCAATGGGAAAGAAGATCTGTTGAGTGGACGTGCCTGTGGACGAGCACAAGTGAACGTGTGAAAAATTGGTTCTTTTGTTTAATGCAATGAGCCAAAGATATGGACATCCCTATGGATGTGCCCCTAGTGGATGAGCACTAGTGGGTGTATAAGATCCCTTGCTATATTGTTCAAGAGACAGACCTGCCTGTAACTCTAACTGTAATGTAAAGGGTACAGGTCGGCCCCACCTTAATGTGATTAATAATTAATGTAAAAGATAATTAATATGGAAATTATTAATTATATTTTGAGTTATTGAGGTCGGCCCTATCGTGCCAATAGACACATCATTTGATGTGACAAGTATTATATAAATAAAGGTGAATCCCCACTGAGGAAACACACTTAACATTGTTCCATCTCAAGATTTCAGATGTTGAGGTCTGAAATTATGAGAATTGCAGCACCCTCTTGTGTGCTAGTTTTGGTGATGGTGTGGGAGGTCTTTCTCTTGAGGAATATAGCAAAGGATTGGCTAGGTTTTCTTCCCTTGTTGAAAAGGGTTTCCCAGGATACTTCTTGTGTACTTGTGCATGGATCTTCTTCTTGTGATCTTGGTTTGCTACAGTAGTTATGGTTCAAGTAATTGTTGACAGAAAATTTAAAAGAAATACATGAGCCATAGCTCACTAAAAATCTAACAGTTAGAGGGTCGTCCCCAAACTTGGTGGGAAAGTCACACAGAGATGCTTAGATTGGAGGGTGATCCCCTAGTAAATAAGTGGGACATGTTTAAAACCCTCATTAAGCCCCCAACTCTACGCTATTGGGTATGAAGAGGACCAATAGATCCATTGGCATTACTTTCAACAAAAGCAAGGGCAGTGTGTGTAAGAGTACACCACTAAGTTCAGAAAACAAGCCATTATGTTGGGTCTATCTCCTAAGAGCCCAGGTGTAGTCCTCAAGTATCTGGGAGGTCTACACAAACATATGAGAAGGCAAGTGATGCCTTTTAAACCTAGGAGAGTTGATGAGGCCTCTGTGCAAGCATATTATCTGGAGAATATGGACAAGAAGAAAGGACAACCAAGTGGTTCCAAGCAAAAAGACCACCAAGATGCTTCCAAGGAGGGAAAGAAGAACTGGAAAGGAAAGGACAAGAAGACAACAGCCACTCCACATCAATGCAAACATCCAAACAACCACTGCAGCCATTGTAATATTGATGGTCACATTGAGGATAAGTGTTGGAAGCTACATCCATAACTAAATCCAAGAAACCACAAGAAGGATGTTAAGAAGAAGAACATGCTAGCTATGGATTTAAGCAACTAGGCAAAGATCAACTTAGATATCAATGAAAAGATTGTTTGCACTACAATACAAAAGGAGGTGAATTTGAGTAGCTTCCATCCCAACAAAGAGAAGGAAATGACTAAACCCTTGCATATTAAGCAATGTTGTATATCTCGTCTCGACGAAAGTATCGATGAGGCACTGGAATGTAACTTCTCGGTGACATCGATGGAAAATATCGAAATATCTTGGAAAATATTGCAAGACAGGGGTCTAACTTGGAATATCTTGGAATATTTTGAATATATCGAACAAGTGTTTAACTTGGAATTTATCGAAATATCGGCGATATATCAGAGAGATATACAACACTGATATTAAGATCTAGGTCAAGAAGACAAAGGTTGATGCTCTATTTGATTTTGGATCATAGGCCAACCTCGTAGCAAAAGATATAGTTAGCAAGCTTGGAATTGGAAGCTTATGACCATCCTCACCCATATCCATTGGGTTGGATAAATAAGGACACATAGCTCAAAGTCACTAAACAGTGTAAGATCAAATTTGTTGTAAGTGCAAACTATATAGATGAAGTGGAGGGAGACATAGTACCATTTGATGTGTGTGGTATAGTGTTTGGAAGCCCCTACATGTACACAAGGGATGCAATCTTCATGAGGAGAGCAATTCAATACCGCCTAATCAAGGATGGGAAATCCTTCATCATCAATGCACACAAAGGTAAATCCAAGATCTCTCTCGTAAGTGCTAGCTAGGTTAAGAAATTGATCGATTCTAGTACGAAGATTGTATTATTCTTCTTAAGAGAGAATCGGCTAGGAGATCAATTGATTAAAGACAAGGCATCTCTGTGTTGAATTTTGATGGTTAGCTCATGCACATTTATTTTATTTCGGTTTAGCATAAGCTACAGCTATAACCACTGCAGCAACAATACACAAGCTGCAGTAAACCAAGATCACAAGAAGAATAACCATGCACAAAAGACACCAGAAATATCTTGGGAAAACCCTTCTCAACCAAGGGAAAAACCCAGCAATCCTTTGCTATACTGCCAAGAGAAGATCCACCATCCACCACCAAACCCTAGCACACAAGAAGGTGCTTCTATCACTGAGAAACTATTGCTTAGAGAAGTGCGAATTGCAATCCTCATAATTTCAAACCAAGCGTTGAGTTATGAAAGAGATATGATCCACAATGGGGATCTATCTCTTATTTATACAAAACTTAACTCAACGAATAGACATGACAATTGGCACAATAGGGCCAACCTGTACAACTTAATAATATAATTAATAATTACACAATATTAATTATCTTTGCATGGTGGGGCCGACTTGTACTCTTTACAACACAATTAGGGTTTTACCAAAGTCTCACTCTCTAACAATATAGCAAGGGATCTCACACATCCTCTAGTGCTCAGCCACTAGGGACACGTCCACCTGTGCTCACCCACAGGGATGTCACTCTCAATAAATTAACTCAACTAAGTCCACAGGCGTACCATCTGCAGATCCATCTCAAGCTGACTCAACCAAGTCCAAAGGAGTACAAGGCAGGAGACCATCTCAAGCCAACTCAACTCGGTCTAGAGGAGTACAAGGCAAGAGACCATCTCAAGTCATCTCAACTCAGTTCAGAGGAGTAGACAAGAGACCACACGTCATCACAACTCAGTCCAGAGTCTGACGCACACCCAACACATGGGCTCTCACAGATCGTCTCAACTCAGTCCAGAGGAGAACTACCTCGAGAATGTCACACGACGCTGCAATCATCAACACTCTGGAGGGATGTACTAAAGAGTAGAAACATCAATTGGAGAAGATTTTGCAAGCATAAGTTAATTTTGCAAGCCCATCAGGAACGATGCTTTATTTAATAATACCCAACCTCCTAGAAGCTTGACATGGTTTGATACTAATTTGTGCAAGTTTGTACCTATACATTGTGGAACAACTGCAAAAGGTGGAAATGGATGTGGCCCGCCTTAGGAAACTCCTTGATTTATAGGGAGGCAAACCCTATACCATGAGAAAATAAACTCCCAGTGCCTCTCTAGCACATTATGTACAATCCTAGTGATCGGCATAAGCTACACCATCTGATTAGTCATGAAGTCAAGGAATGAAGGAAATACCAACACAATTGGACCCCTCTGCGACACAGCAAATTGACAAGTTCCCCACACTCGTGATCACCATTTGTAATGGTGAATGACCACCTAACCCCAACAATGATGGTTGGGAACCTTGTTTGACTAATCTTGAGCCTATTGTCAATGGATGGGGTCTAACCCCCAAGGACCATGGCGATCCACCACCCAATGTTGGGCTCCTCCCCACTGATTTTTTGATGTTGGACTTATGTTTTCTGGGCCAAAGGTCATTTGATCTTATGCTTTGTTATGGGTTTCTTATATGACTATGTGTCCAAGGGATCGGATATAGTTTAAAGAGCGTTTTTGGTTGGTATCCAACCCAATTTTAGCTTTTGCTACTACTCATGGTGGCTTTATTTGTGGCCTGCTCTTTTGTATAAAGCTGCCTTGGCCCGTATTATATGAAAATCCAATCTTCATAATTTTTTCAAATGATTGTAAGCTCCTACTTTACGAATTGCTTTTATTTTGAAAACCACTCCCATTTTCCTAGAGGGTTTTGTTATTTTGAAGACAAGCTAGACATCTTATCTGATATAAACAATTTATATTATAATAACGAAGTTACAATCCCATGTAAATATGCTCCAAGCCTTTACTAAACTAATGTAAAGGAAGATCGTGAAGATAGCACAAAGATGTGAGGATGAATCAGTGGAACGAAAGAAAAGGGAACACAATTGTGAAAAAACTGAGAAAGAGCAAACAAAGAGGAAAAGACTGTCCACAAATCCCTGGATTTATTTTTGGGCCCGCCAAAAACCCTTCAAGCAAACAAGACTCACATTGTGCAGGCCCACAAGGGTCATACTATGGACACATGGGGCACTTTAAGTACCTTAAAATCCCAGATGGGTGGACACATGGATGCACATATTCGTCCATATATTCATTTTATGTGTGTGTATGTTAGCCCCAATATGAATGCTTTATCCGTGATGATTGATATCATCTACTTACTTGTGTTAAGGTGTGAAAACCACTAGGATGCCAACAAAAAAGCACGTCATGGATCTCTTTTAACAAATGGCATCCCATGTTAGGTTCGATGCCTTGCAGTCATAACTAAGTGACCATGAATCTCCAATGTTAAGTTTCTTTCAACCATGTTAATCAATAGCATGACATTACACCTATAATAGCATGCTAGCCCCTAACAATAAGAATTTCCATATAGCTCTCTTAAAGAACATTGTCCATGAAAGCTATCTACATAAATCTGTGATGAAAAAGCAAAAAGATGAACAGTTACAAATACAACACCTGTAAACAGTTTGAATGCAGTAGGAATGTCTCTTTTTTCAGCAACCCAAACAATGTCAGACTTCCTGGACATATACAGTCCAGGATCTATAATAATCGGTTTTGCCCTCTGATTCCTGCATTTATAATATAAATGTAAGCAATGAACTCTTAGAAACAAAACAGAACAATTTCTGCTGTGTGAAGTATAAGATGTACATAAAAACTCCACTTACTCTTTCCATCCTAAACTGCTGGTATGCTCAAGAAAATTTAGATTCCTAGGCAGCGATTGAAATGTATGAAGCAAATCTGCAACAAAGCAAAATGATCAAATTGTTTTATCAACATTTGTTAGCTAGCCATAAACAAAGTTCCAAGTCCCATTACTCTTCACAAAACCCCCCAACTAAATGAATGGAAGGAAGTTGTCTCAATCATCTTTGGGTGAGTGCTTATGCAACTCTTAAATCTTAGAGACAAATAAAACATTCAAAGGCGGATATGAGAAAATTAATTAAAAAATCCAGAGACCAAGAGATCCATAAAATAAAATTATTTCAATTCTTGGAACAGAACGCTAGTGTCTAGACATAAACGTTTTTTTGATAATTAATATAAACATTCAAAGGAGGATATGAGAAAATTAAAAAAAAATCCAGAGACCAAGAGATCCATAAAATAAAATTTATTTCAATTCTTGGAACAGAACACTAGTGTCTAGACATAAACGTTTTTTGATAATTAATATAAACATTCAAAGGAGGATATGAGAAAATTAAAAAAAAAGTTTCAAAGACCAAGAGATCCATAAAAGAAATTTATTTCAATTCTTGGAACAGAACACTAGTAACTAAACATAAACATTTTTTTCAACTGAAAAACCAAAAAGACTATTATTGCAGTAACAAATTGTGCGAGGTCATATAAGTCATCCTCCCGTTTTTAATGTCGGCATAGCATAAGGATGGATATAGCAATTTGAAGACCCCTTCCAGCTTTACTGTCCAAATTTACATGTTGGTTTCAGGGCCATTACTATAATAATGACAAAAGGAGTCTTAAGTTCAGGATTTTTAGCATGTTATATAGATTCAGATTGTATTTCTATATGAACGATTTGAACATAAGAATGGAATATGTAAGGTACAAACAAGAAGAAAAAAGCATACCATCTTGAGTTACAAGAGGATAGTCCGATGCACTGAGATTGATAAACCAATCCCACTCCTTACTTTTTCTCAGAAGAATAGCCGCAGCATGAAGTGTGTTTGAAACCATGGTGGGTCCTTTGTAAGTGATCATATTAGCCTTAGTAATCACGTGCACATTGCCCACCTCTGCAAAGATCGGATTTGATCTGACATGGTTGGCAAGGTCTACTCTTTCTTTCGGCAAACATTCCCTGTCCAAATGCACAACATATTGGTTCAAGGGATGGTAAAGAGATGCCAGGGTCCTTTTTAATTTCCCCCCGTCCCCTTTCGATCCTGAAATAAGGTAGGCAAATCTTGGAGAGCCTGGACGAGTAACAGGGGAAGGAAGCACGACCTTGGACTCTGCAAACACTGGTGGTGAAGAACCTAGGACATCGCCAAAATGGAAAGTGGCTAAAATAGAGCTTAATGTGTTCTGGGTATAACTGTTCCCCACGTTAAAGTCTATCACCAGAAGAAACAGAGATCCTAGGGAACAAAAGGCAAGAGGAATGATCCATTTTTTTTCCATACTCGCCAAACTGGAATGCATCTGCACCAATTGCTTCATCACATACGTTAAAGTTACAATAAGTATTTTGGCATAACCCAATCTAAAGAATCAACGTGTCAGCACCAATAGACATCTGGTTTCGTTAGATGCTAAGAAGTCCTGCAGTTTCCTCCAACTTCACCAAAAGGGGGTTTTCAAAATAAAAGTAACTAAAACATAATCAGAGAGAATACCTGCCAAAAAAAACAAAAAAATAAAAGAAGAAGAGTCAGCAAATAAATATTAGCAAATCTAAGATTTAAATATGCAAATTCAGAGGAATGAAAATTAAGAACAAAACAGATCAATTGAGATTAAAAAAACTGGAAAACTCCGAACCTACAGTTACATTCAGATATTTTTAGAAGATTGAAAATTTATTTAACTGGAGTTCATCCAACCACCCGTTATCAAATTTGTAAACGATAAAGACGGGTTATTATGAACAAAATCCTCGCTTCCTTAATTACTTACTCGTTCCATGAAGATAATCGGAATTACAGGAACATAACCGTCTGATCAAAACGGTATTCATTCAAGGCAGCATCGCCGTAATAAAATAAATCCATCGATCTGTGCTGACGGAGTTAATGAAAAAAGAATAAACAGCACTAATTTTACGGCCCGGGAGAAACAGATTTAAAGATCAACAAAAGCACCGAATTTACATTATTTTGACGGTCTGGGCAGAGGCCGGCCATTTCATATTAAATTACAGTAAATTAGCCTCTGCAAAATGAATTAAAGCAGCTACGTACAAGTTTCTGAGTACCTCCGGGAGTCACGAGCAAACTTCAATGGACAATGAAGTTTGTATGATTACTCAAATTCGCTTTTGGACTTTATCCTGAAATTTGTATGAATTACTCAAATTCGCTTGGACTTTATCCTGTGCGAAACCGACACGCAATTTATCTCGCAATTCAATCGACCTAAACGGCCCTAATACTCATGGAACCCATGACACTCGCGGGATTGAATTTGTAAATTGTTCAAACCCTTAGACATGCGTCCCTAGCCAGCTTGACTTTTACGATCAGATTAGTGCAAGGAAGGTCGCCAGTTAAATCCTAGCCATGTGTCCCAGATTGCCACGACCGGAAGTCTAGAATTATGAAATCCCCACAGCCTCTGCCCGGTCCTTCACAGCCTAACCCCAACCACAACGACACCGACAAAGACAAATTTGAAAGCCGTTTCACCGTCTCCCATAGGATCGAACCGTGAACCTGTACCTTGCAAGTAGCCTGAACTGCGAGGCTTTATAGTACGGTAAAGTAACGTGACAGTGTACTGGCCGTACTGGGCGCCGGAGACCACGTTTGTATGGGTGGCCGCTTCAGCCCGCCGTCCGTGTTCCTGCGGAAAAGCCACGTGGTAGACGTGACACGGCTTGGACTTTTTAGGTTTTTATTCTTTCGATAGATTTAGTTACGTGTGATGGTGCAGGGGGCATAGTTAGGCCGATGATTGCGCGATGGATTTTCATTGTAGAACAATGACGTGGCAAATGCTTGTTTGAGTGCTGAACATTCTTGGCGACGGCGAATTTCCCTTCGGATCGGACTGAATAAAACTCCGAAAAAGAATATATAAATATTTTTAACCACATTATGCTTCCCTGAATCCCTAGATTGAACAAAGGCTTTACATTCTTTACCATTTTGGCCCTCAACATTTATTGTACGGTATGCGTCTGGCTATGAAGGTTTTGGCGCACAACATTTGTTTTATTTTATGGATGTTTTTTGTTTTATTATCTGAGATCATTATAATTCATCATTTTGGCTTTTAACATTTATGGTACGGTAAGATTCCCCAACTTTCATCTTATAAAATCTATCTAAAATCTAAGTAGTATATAAATATTTTATGTGTTTTTATTTTATTTTATTTTGTTTTTAATAGACCTTGTGTAAAATTTAATTGGAAATCTATTGATACATTTGTAAAATCTTGATATTGTCAACACTCTTGTATTATCTAATTATAATGATAATTTTCAAGAAGTCAAAAACATAGAACAATTAGATTAGAGTACACCATAGATAACCATTCTATTAAGTATTATTAAATGTTATATAAAATTGTGTATATATTATTGTATTTAATTGTTTTAAATCCAACAATGTATATACAATCCTATGTAATGTTGCGTAGCAAGGTAATTGATATTACTATAAATTTTATAAAAAGTTATAATTTCATTTTATTTGAAAAGAATTTTCACATTAAATATTCAATCCATTTTAATAAAATTTAAATAATTAAAATTTCAAAAATATTAATGAAACAAAGTGGAATTTTACCTTAAAAAAAATTATACTAGTTCAAAAAAAATGTGTAAAAAGTTATAATTTCATTTTATTTTATAGGAATTTTGTTATTAACATATTTTAATAAAATTAAAATAATTAAAATTTCAAAAATATTAATAAAATAAAGTAGTCTATTTTAATAAAATTAAAATTTACAAAAATTTACAAAAATAACTCATTCAAAAAATTGATTTTATCCACTTTTTAATTCATTCTCGTTATTTATAATGAATAATTTTAATTGTAAATATTTATTGTATTGTATGGCATGAATATAAAAAGAAGTAAGTTAATAAGCGAGTAATGTTTTTTAAATTTTTTCTCATTAAGTAATATGAATTTTGTTACCTAATGGCTAAGAGGGTGGGGTGGGTTGGGTTGAGATGAAGTGGGAAAAAAAATTCACTTTATCCACTTTTTAATTCACTATAGAATGATTTGAACAGTATTGTATTGTATGGCATGAATATAAAAAAGAAGTAAGTTAATAAGTGAGTAATGTTTTTTTGGAAATTTTTCTCATAAATTAATAGGAATTTTGTTACCTCATGGTTAAGAGGTTAAAGTGTATTGTATTGTATGGCATGAATATAAAAAAGAAGTAAGTTAATAAGTGAGTAATGTTAATAGTATTGTATTGTATGGCATGAATATAAACAAGATTGTATGGCAGTTTATACCTGCCGCTATGCAAGTATAATAAAATAAAACAATAGTTGTATTGAATCCACCGCATGTGTCGAAATGAATAACAAATTCATTTGTTGAATATGGCTTTGTCAAGCAAGCGTCATCTCATTAAAGGACTTTGAGCATCATCTCATTAAAGGACCAACTAATAAACTATCAATAGCATATCCAATACTATATACCACCGCGGCAGGTATAATAATCAATATCCCTTCACATTATTTTGAATGATCTTAAAAAAACTCATTTTCATAAAACATTTAGATTATACATTGTAAAACGTTCAAACTTATATTTAAGGTTAACACTCAAAATTTGTAATATAAAAATAAAACTTATATTTAAGTTTAACCCTTAAAAAAATTGTGAAAAAAAAAATACAAATGCCATCAACTTTGAATTGTACAAAATATTATATTATTTTATTTTAACTTTAACATTCAAATAATTGTGAAAGAAAAAGTACAATTGTCATCCATTTGAATCTTACCTACAAAATATTATTTTATTTTATTTAAATGTGCCTAGGAAAAAGGTACCCATTAAATGAGAACAACAAAAAAAAATGCATATCCATGCCAAAAAAGAAAGGGTTATTTATTTAATAAGATGGGCCCCCAACTTTTGACAATATATATAAAAAAAACAAGAAATGTTTATTACAATTACATTGAGGGAAGTGAATGCAGCAATAAGACTTCAAAGTTTTTGGCCAATAAGATATCACATAAATGAGATTTAAAATTTAAAATAAATAATTATTTTTTAAAACTCTGAATAAAGGGATGTATATTTTATGGTCAACCATGAACTAATAGAAAGTCAAGCCTAACTCAAAGCTATATACCATACCTATGGACAGGTATAAAAAGAAGTAAGTTAATAAGTGAGTAATGTTTTTTGGGAAATTTTTCTCATAAATTAATAGGAATTTTGTTACCTCATGGTTAAGAGGTTAAAGTGTAACTAAAAAGCAAGCATGTATGGGACTAATGTTAAATGCTACTAAAAAACAAGCATGTGACCCCATTAGAGATAGCCTTAGCAAATCACAAGGGATAATGACTTTCTTGCGAATCTACCAAGGTTGAAACTACCTTTTGATCCTAGAGTAAAACCTAAAATTACTTCCAATTGGCTAAAAACTCATCTTCCTGGATGTAAGGAATAAGTTAATGGTCCAAGACCTAGAAGCATATTTGAATCACTTTCATTGAATAAGGGTGATGAATCAACATACATTTATGGATAGCCAATGATTGACAATTAAGTTACGATAGGGTTTGCCACCATTAAAAAAAATATTTTATAATAAAAATTTGGTTAGATTTGTAATTTATAATTCGAATACCTTGGATCCAAATACAATTTAAACAACAAATAATTGTGATTTCGTGCAGATTATGTTGCTTGATTCGGGGAAAAGGGTGAAAATGTAGAACAACAATGCCCTATAACTATGGCTAAGAGCTCATATGTTAAGAATGAAAATCTATCTCTTTCAAAAGCTATATTTTTTCTTAAATAATAATAAATAATAATAATGAGTTAAGAGAAATTTTCAATATCAATCAATAATAATAATTAACAAGGGTTGTATGGCAACACAGTCCCTCCCGAGTTAGTTGGGAAATACATATTGAAGAATGAAACTTAATATAACTAAATGCACAAGCAATGAATACTTTTTGTCAAAAGATAATAATTGATGGTTGTTTGTTATTCAAAATGTATAATGAACCTAAACTGAATGGAACTATAATATTCATAAATATAATATACATATAATAATAAATCATATATTAGATAATAAATATAATATGAATATAATAATAAATACATAGTACAAATTTTTATACTTAGATGTGGTAATTGATGAAATTCATTGATTATGTAATTAATTCTACATATTGAAAAACGTGAAGGGAGCAATAACACTTCAATTCTATCAACCAATTAAAAATGAGAAACACAAATATTTTTATTATATCCAAATATTATTATGGTAAAAGGTAAATTAATGTCCCATCAAAAACAAACTCATTGCTATAGTCCCATGGTAGGGACTAATAATAAATACCTTTAATACCAATTAACAACTAAATGATAATAAATTATATTAGCTTTAAATAAAAATAAATAATAAATGATAATAAATTATATTAGCTTTAAATAAAAATAAATAATAATGAGTTAAGAGAATTTTTCAATAATAATAATTAATAATAAATACCTTTAATATCAATTAACAACTAAATCATAATAAATTTTATTAGCTTTTAAATAAAAACAAGAACCAAAATCATGGAAAGAAACAACGATTGCAAGCGTTTAAGAAAAAAATGCAATATCGTGGAGAATGTATTCTACCCAGCAGAAAATGTTAAGGGAAATATTCGAACTAATGCTAGCATTAATCCACGTTCCACAAATGCATAACAAAATTTATGATTCAAAAAGACCATATACTACCAAATACTTTGGAAATACAAACATATTTTACATTGGGAATAG
>ML783474.1:439245-450316 GCA_009831015.1 Picea engelmannii | reverse complement strand
GCTCTCATGGGATCCCGGGGATGGCCACTTGATTGAAGTTGGACGAGATTGCATTCTGGATCTTGGCAGGAAAGCGATTCTCACCCCGTCGCTTCGTGCTCATCTACAACACAAAAATCTTGTTTTTTTACATCAATTCTTCAGTCCGTCCATTGCAGGTACTCTTGGCAACTCTTGCCTGAGCGGATTGGATCTGCATTTAAATCTAGATCTCAGAGCCGAATGGGATAACTTCGCCCAACTTCTCAAAGCAGCAGGCGTTTATTTGAAGACAAAACCGAACTCCCTAATATGGACGGGAGGCGATCGATCTGGCAGATTAACTGCAAAGAACGTCTATCAAGCTCTGGCCGACTTTATCTGGATCCCTTCAACAACAAAATGGAGACAACGGATCTGGAAAGACACTTGCCCTCTAAAATATAAATTGTTTGCTTGGCTCATGCTGGAAAATAGATTGTTGTTCTGGGACAAGTTACAAGCTCGCGGATGGGAGGGCCCAAATCGCTGCCCACTTTGTGCTCGAGACAATGAATCATCGCTACATGTATTTGTCCTCTGCTCTTTCACCCGAGCACTTTGGACAACAATTACATCTGCTCTAAAGATCCCTGCACATTGGAGTGGTAACTCTGTACATTCCTGCTTCCAATTCTGGATTCACCATTCCATCTCGCTTCCAATGCTTCCGCTACACATTTGCTGGCATATATGGCTGACCAGAAACGCAACACTCTTCAACGACAAGAAGCCATCTATTCCACACGTCTCTTCTCTCATTTTGACTGAAGCAAACAAACTTGCAAAGCCACTTTTTAAACCAACAGCGCGACGACCTCTACACATTCCATTGGATAGGGCGGTGGCCTGGTTTGACGGGGCCTCTCAACTTGGGGGAGCGATTTGTGGAGCTGGGGGGAGAATAGTTTTAAATTCACATTCGAGTATTCTCTRGACTTTGAACTGCAAACAGGGATCCAACACAAAGGCGGAGCTCATTGGTGCTTGGACCTCATTATTTCTAGCTAGTCGTCACACCGACGATTTGTTGCTCCTCGGTGACTCCAAGATCACTATTGATTGGCTGAACGGATTGGCAGACTTCCGTGTAGCAACTCTTAATTGCTGGAAGGAACGGACCAAAGAAGCTACACATCTTTTCAGAAAGCTTACTTTCCAGCACATTTTCYGAGAGGAAAACAATGTGGCAGACTCTCTCTCGAAAAAGGCTTTGCACCTTCCTCCGAATCAAATTTTCTTTTCATTTTGGGAGGACGGTCATGAAGGACCTTCCTACAAGATAAATCTTTGATTTGATTCCAGCATAGCTTATATCAGATCATTGACGGATTTGCTGTGTTTGTTGAACCATTGCTGGCTTCGATCCATGTATTTCGTGGTTTCATCTAGATTCTGCTGTTGTATAGGATTCCAACATATAGATTCGTTGTTGTATTTGATTCGTTGTTGTAAACTTTTATATTCTTTTGAATATAAGGAGCACTTTTTTCTCGTGGAAAAAACAATAGACAATAAAGCAATTTTTCTAATCAACACACAAGCTAATACCAAGTCGACAATTTATCGATTGCTATAGTCCCTCTATGCTCACAACAAGAACTAATAAGTAATATTATTAAAGTAGCTCCAATGTGAAAATGTATGAATATATTAAAGTGGCTTTTGAATTCCGATTTAGCCCGTTCAAATTTATTCTTCTTTCATGAGTGAAAATGTATGACTATATTAAAGCGGACTTTCAATTCCGACTTAGCCCGTTCAAATTGATTTTTCTTCCACTTTAATTATTTGATGGGACGCTGCACATAAGTTAATGGTTTCGTCTTCCCATTTACTGCAAACTTGTCCTGCAGTTGGTCAGGTGAGGCGACTACTTGTGTATTTTGCATGTCGTGGTATATACGCAAACGTCTACCACACGCTAAAAACAAAAAAACGGGACCTTGAAATGTTGTTGCGGTGTTGACTACAAGTGACGTGAACACACCTCCTAGCCGTCTACCGTGGGGTCCATACCCATCCTAATTATTGTTAATTTTCCACAAATGGATATGAAAACCCAAATACTTATTGAGGAAGAAGCCCGTACTCCGGACCCCGGTATCCACTAGAGCGGGGTCCTTGAATTATGATGGTGGAGGAAGCAAAATTGAAGTTGTGAAAGTGGGTAGAAAAATAAATTCATGACCAACTGACTACCTAGGGGTTAACATCATGCATGGGAGTTCAACAATAATAAATATGACTTAAATACTTTTTGACATGAGTTCACATTGTAAATCTTTTTGCGATCTATTTATTTGCGTGACTTTCAATGTTGTCTAATCATATAATTAGAAAAGTCTAATCATATATGATTAAAAAATAAATAAGAGATTTTGTGTGTTCGGTTCGAGAATGTGTAAGTTTGACATCTTATTACAATATTTGAATATGAGTTTTATATTCACAAAATATAGAGGATCTTTATCTTTAAAAAAGGAAAAGAAAAAGATTCGAGACACTGTACGGTCAGCAGAGTCTTCTTTTCTCGAGAGTTGCGAAAAGAAAATATTTTCCCAAACTTATTTGTCAATCATATGTTTGCGTGAAATTCACTGATTAAGAGTGACAATTTCACCAATAATACCCGTAAATTCCTCTTGGGCTTTCCTATAAAAAAAAATTGAGTATTCAAAGAGTCTTAGAGAGTCACTCTTCATACATTGTATGTTAAAACTTTGGTTTTTTAATTTAAGAAACGAGTTTTTCCAAGAGTATTTGATTTTATTTTTTCATAGGGATATGTATTAGTTTTCTCTAATTTCATTGGTAAACTTTAATTTTAATGAAACATTTTAATATTTAATTAATTTCAATTAAATTCTCCTTAAAAATTATAATATGGATTATGCATTCCACTATTATACCATGTTGAGATTGTTTAGTAGTAGGTTAAAAGTTTTACAAAATGGTTTTTATTTGGTCATATTTTCTTGGTACATTTACTCGAAATCTGGTGAGAAATAGTTAAATTAGTAGTTCTAAGTGATTATTTTGTATAATACAAGTGCTCCAAGGGCTTTTTAACATTTTGAATCCATTTTTGTATTCATTTTTGTATTCAAAAATGGATTTAAAACAACAAAAAAAGGTGATTTCGTGCAGATTTAAGTCGTCGAATTCTGGTGAAAAAAACCATTTCGTAAAACAAGTAGACAGCGTCGATTGTTTAACTTAGATTTATAGTCTTTTGGCTTATAAGAATTAATAAGTTGAATTAGTTGTAAAAACTTTGAGACTTGCAATGTTGTAGTTTTAATTTTCTTAGGTATATTGCAAATTGAACTATGTTCTATATGTTAGGATATTTAGACACTTAGGAGTTATTTAAGGTCAACTTGGTTTAATGTGTCGTTAGATAAAAGTGTGTTTCTTTAGTATGAATTTGTAGTTATGTAATCCGACGGTCACAATATGTTCCCAACATAGAGTGATCTGACGGCTCATATTCTCCTCGATCTTAACAGTTACATTGATCCATGGCTTAACACTTTATTCGTCCATGATCTCTATTTAAAGAGCATGGAGGGTCATTTGTCGATGATTGATTGTGAGAAACTCTCTTGTAAATCTCCTATGTAATAATTTATTTTGCATTAATAAATTGCTCCAAGTGACCATGTTGGTTGGGGTCGTGGATATTTCCCCGCAGGGGTTTTGCCACGTAAAAACATCGATGTGTTGATATTTGATTTGGTTGTGTGAGTGGTTATTGAAGGTGTTCATCCTCTATTGGAATACATGTGTTTTTGAACATGGTATCAAAACGCATTTGAAGACCCACTCTCATTGTAGATCGAGATCTTGAAGCAGTTGTCGCATCTCTGGTTTATGTCATTTTCATACATTTTGGGGTTGAGAGGACTATTTCATTGTGTCTGGAATGTTCGTTTCAGTTAGGAACATTTTTCATTTCACTCGAAAAGGCTTATGTTTTCCTGAGATACGACCATTTAAGTCAGATCCAGAGGTATAAAGTCTGAATACACCCTTTTAATTTTTTACAGAGATAATATTTCAGTTCTATTTTGGTTTTTTGTTTTTTATTTCTAAGTTGCTACTCTTTTCGATCTATGTATGCTCTTTTCCCTACACTATGTGCGATCTCAGCAAATCAAGAACAGAGCGGAAATGGTTTTTATGTCTACGTATATTATTTGTCATGCGATCTCAGTAAATCATAAGTCGTCGAATTCTGGTGAAAAAAACCATTTCGTAAAACAGGTAGACAACATCGATTGTTTAACTTAGATTTATAGTCTTTTGGCTTATAAGAATTAGTAAGTTGAATTAGTTGTAAAAACTTTGAGACTTGCAATGTTGTAGTTTTAATTTTCTTAGGTATATTGCAAATTGAACTATGTTCTATATGTTAGGATATTTAGACACTTAGGAGTTATTTAAGATCAACTTGGTTTAATGTGTCGTTAGATAAAAGTGTGTTTATTTAGTATGAATTTGTAGTTATGTAATCTGACGGTCACAATATGTTCCAAACATAGAGTGATCCGACGGCTCATATTCTCCTTGATCTTAACAACTACATTAATCCATGGCTTAACACTTTATTCGTCCATGATCTCTATTTAAAGAGCATGGAGGGTCATTTGTCGATGATTGATTATGAGAAACTCTCTTGTAAATCTCCTATGTAATAATTTATTTTGCATTAATAAATTGCTCCAAGTGACCACGTTGGTTGGGGTCGTGGATATTTCCCCGCAGGGGTTTTGCTACATAAAAACATCGGTGTGTTGATCTTTGATTTGGTTGTGTGAGTGGTTATTGAAGGTGTTCATCCTCTATTGGAATACATGTGTTTTTGAACATGGTATCAAAACACATTTGAAGACCCACTCTCATTGTAGATCGAGATCTTGAAGCAGTTGTCGCATCTCTGGTTTATGTCATTTTCATACATTTTGGGGTTGAGAGGATTATTTCATTGTGTCTGGAATGCTCATTTCAGTTAGGAACACTTTTCATTTCACTCGAAAAGGCTTATGTTTTCCCAAGATACGACCATTTAAGTCAGATCCAGAGGTATAAAGTCTGAATACGCCCTTTTAAATTTTTACAGAGATAACATTTCAGTTCTATTTTGGTTTTTTGGTTTTTATTTCTTAGTTGCTACTCTTTTCGATCTATGTATGCTCTTTTCCCTACACTATGTGCGATCTCAGCAAATCAGGAACAGAGCGGAAATGGTTTTTATGTCTACGTATGTTATTTGTCGTGTGATCTCAGTAAATCATAAGTCGTCGAATTCTGGTGAAAAAACCATTTCGTAAAACAAGTAGACAACATCGATTGTTTAACTTAGATTTATAGTCTTTTGGCTTATAAGAATTAGTAAGTTGAATTGGTTGTAAAAACTTTGAGACTTGCAATGTTGTAGTTTTAATTTTCTTAGGTATATTGCAAATTGAACTATGTTCTATATGTTAGGATATTTAGACACTTAAGAGTTATTTAAGATCAACTTGGTTTAATGTGTCGTTAGATAAAAGTGTGTTTATTTAGTATGAATTTGTAGTTATGTAATCTGACAGTCACAATATGTTCCCAACATAGAGTGATCTGACAGCTCATATTCTGCTCGATCTTAACAGCTACATTGATCCATGGCTTAACACTTTATTCATCCATGATCTCTATTTAAAGAGCATGGAGGGTCATTTGTCGATGATCGATTGTGAGAAACTCTCTTGTAAATCTCCTATGTAATAATTTCTTTTGCATTAATAAATTGCTCCAAGTGGCCACATTGGTTGGGGTTGTGGATGTTTCTCTACAAGGGTTTTGCCACGTAAAAACATCGGTGTGTTGATATTTGATTTGGTTGTGTGAGTGGTTACTGAAGGTGTTCATATTCTATTGGAATACATGTGTTTTTGAACATGGTATCAAAGCACATTTGAAGACCCACTCTCGTTGTAGATCGAGATCTTGAAGCAATTGTCGCATCTCTGGTTTCTATCATTTTCGTACATTTTGGAGTTGAGAGGACTATATCATTGCGTCTGAAATGCTCGTTTTAGTTAGGAACACTTTTCATTTCACTCAAAAAGGCTTACATTTGCCCAAGATACGACCATTTAAGTCAAATTCAAAGGTATAAAGCCTGAATACACCCTTTTAAATTTTTACAAAGATAATATTTCAGTTTTATTTTGGTTTTTTGTTTTTTATTTACGAGTTGCTACTCTTTTCTATCTACGTACGCTCTTTTCCCTACACTCTATGTGATCTCGACAAATCAAGAACATAGCAGAAAGGATTTTTCTGTCTATGTATGCTCTTTGTCATGTGATCTTGATAAATTAGAAACAATGGGAAAATTTGCATTTTCTGGGTAAGCTAACCAAAATATAACCCTCGTTGTTGTCAAGAAGCGATTTTTTTGTATGTGTGAATGCATGAAAATAAGTTTTTATTGTGCATGCACTCCAAGGTCATCTTCAACAACAACGCCCTCAATCCTCCTTCTTAAAACTATAATGTGTTTTTCACTAGCTCACTCGGTTGAAAGTTACTTTACTTAGTAAGAGGTCTTGAATTCAAGTCTCTTTCTTATTTTTTTTGTTTTTTTTTAGGTTCATGATTCTCGGTTATTCTATAAAAGTGGGTCACTTCATAAGTAACTTATTTAAAAGTGATCTTATAGGCACAATTAGGAGGACCATCACCATGTGGACCATCTTCCACTTGCCACGTGGCTCTTTGGTTACCATTTATGCATTTTTTCAAAAGGGCATAACTTTCACATCTGAAATTCGTTTTCAATGTCGGTTTTTTTAAGCAACTTATTTTTTCAATAACTTTCCATCAAGATCATCAATTACAACCTTTAAATTCATATTCTCTGCATATTTAATATGGATTCTCCCAGTGATCTGTTGCTTACCAGTATCAACTAATTCTCATGGAAATCTCATACGGAGGATGTGTTAAGAAGTAAAATATTGTATTGGATTACCTGGGGAAAAGAACAAAAGCCAATTAATGATGAAAAGAAATTCCAATGGACTAATAAGAATGATAAAACAAGTGAACTAATTGGAATGTCCATCTCTCTTGATTTAAGGTTTCACCTTCAAGGAATTGATGGCCCAGATAAATCTTGGGAAAAGCTTGAAGTTGTGTTTGGTAAACACAATATTATTCGAGTCCACCAAATAGAAAATCAATTAATGAATTTAATTCCCGACGATTTTCCTTGCATTGAAGATTATTCATCTAAGTTCAAAACACTTAGACTTTTATGTATAGATTGCAAAATATATATGAAGGAAGACTGATGCATCTATATTATTCTTTCTAAGATTGGTAGTGCATATTTTGTGTTTGTATTTACCTTTTATGCCACCAAAGAAGCTCTAGGGAGTGCTTACCAAAATCCCTCTCTTGAGTCTTTTTGTGATGCTTTGATTAGGGAGAAAAATAAACTTGTGCAACTTGGAGTGATCAACACTATGGATACCTCCAACAAAGCCTTAGTGGCTCATTAGAAAGATAAATCCAAGCATGCCAAGAAGCAACATCCTCGCCGAAAAAACAAGCCAAACAAGGGTCTCAAACCCTCTCATCTAGCTTCTGCTCCTAATGGTGACAAAGGAGAAAAATCTAAAAGTAAAAAAATTGATAGGCAATGCAACTTTTGTGGAAAAGATGGTCATGTGGTGTCCAAATGTTTTAAGAAGATGGAAGCTTTAGAAGCAACGATGAAGAAGCACAACATTAATATTGATTCTTCTTCCTCTAACTCTTTTTCAAATGGACATGCATTTTCTACTTATGGGTTCTCCTTCAATGCAACTTCTACTTCTTCTTCTTATGAGTGGCTTATTGATTTTGGAGCATCTTATCATATGGATAAAGATAAAGCCATATTTTTTTGCTCTATATGAATGTAACACCAGGAAAATTTTCACAGAGGTAAAAATTAAATTTTACAGAGCAAAGAAATCAATGTTTATTTCTATGGAAAAGAATTAAATGGGGAAATGCACGTGAACGAAAGATTTGGATAATTGTTTATCCAAAGTTTTTACAGAAGCAAAAGAAGAGGATTAAAAATATTTTACCAAACATGGTTGAAAACATGGTTTTCAAAACCACAGGAAGCAAGCAATAACCACGGGCATGAATTAAATTATGGAAATGTAATTGTACAGGATAAAAAATATTTGGGAATTATTTTTATTTAAATATATTATTCTCAAATATTTAAGGAGAACATGGATAAATAAAATTAGATTTGAAAAAAGTACAAGTGGCATTTCAAAGAGAATGTGGCAGCCAATTTCCGCAGTAGTTGAAGAGCAAAGCATATTTACAGGATGATTTCCAGGTGAAACAGAATGAATTTTTAAAATTCAAAGGAGGTTATTGTCAAGCACGGACCTAAGAACATTAACCTTGTTCATTTTTTACATAGGTGTCACAGATTGGGAGATTCGAAGGAATCTTGGGGCCCTATTTTTCAGTTTCATGATTTCTTGTTCGAGACATGTTTTTCTGACATGTATTCTGGCCAGCTGGAAATGAATCTCAAGAAACTGAGAGAGGTTTTTCTTCAGAATGAGCTTATCTACAAAAACTGCTCCCATATTTTACACAGTTATTACGGTTTGAGAATTACATGTGGCATTTTGAAACCTATTTTTTCTCCTGAAAAGCAGGAGATCAGTTAAAATGTGTCATATTCTGTTTGTAACTGTTTATATTTTGGAAAAGGGGTTGGTGTTCAAAGTTGTGAGCTGGAAGAGGCCTTTAGTGCTATATATTTCATTGTAAAAGAGTAGAGAAAAGGGGGGGACTTTTAGCCAGGAAGGCGAAGGGACTGTGTGTAAATTTCTCAGAATGTCCTTATGAATTAATACAGTGGTACAATGCTCTCTAGCAGTCGAGATTCATCACAGTGTATTCTTTAGTGTGTTTTCCTCCATTTCACATTCATTTCACTTATGTTATTTATTCTAAGCATAGCTAAGAGTACATGATTGGAATTCATCCTTGATAGATGCTCCTTTCATATGGTTAATGCAGTTATTGTGTTTAATGATTACAGGTCCAGAATTCGCTCTATGTTAAGTGCTTTGTTCATTGTAGTCAACCTTATGTTATTTCTTCTAAAGTTACAATTGAGAACTCATCTTTGTTTGATGCTCTCATTCGTAATGGGATTTTTTGTTTTTTGTCTTGCCATCATCTGAATACTATTAATTGTTGAAGGATATGCTTACTTTGCCTCTGTTCCCTCAAGAGTACATTAGTTGTATTAATATGCATAGTATATTTCAGGATTTGACCCCATTGCCCAATGTTTTCTTCCTCTTATTTGTCCTACCAACCCTTTTAAAAACTAAAACTAAACCTATCCTATTGCATAATCTGACCTCTATGTGTTCATTGCCAAATCGTTTTTTGAGTATTTTCAGTCTTTACATGTTTGAGAGAGCCTTATTTGGTTGGAAGGGTCAGAATCCAACCTAAAGTTGGCTTCAAGTTACCTTGGCATATCTTTGATGCAACCCAGAGAAATTACCGAGTGATAACATTTTGGCGTCGTTGTCGGGGAGCGAAGGTGAAATCTTTCCTGGGATAAATGACAAAGTTCAGATCTTAGTATTGATGGTGAAAAGTAGTCAGACATAGAAAGGTTGTACATCATTCACCTGGCGGCTCCATTTTCAAGAATCTAGAATTCAAAAATTTTATGGCGACTCCCATGTCTAAAGACTCAGTAGCCTAATGATTTTATTGATGACTCCACTGCTTCAAGATGGATCACAGATCTGCAAGGTATGCTCCAATGAATTGCTCTTATATTCATGTCTTTCCAAATCGTATTCCTCACATAGATTGGCAAAAATATTTTCCTAAATTCAAAGATGGGAAAGGAAATGACGTTGTCTTGCACTTGATTAGATTTCACATGCACATATGTAAGTTGGGGGTTGAATTTCATAAGGATTGTTTGATGAAAATGTTTATGGCTACTCTAGAGGGGGAAGAAAGATTATGGTATGAAGGTTTAAAACCAGGTAGCTTATACTCTCTTAAGGATTTCCATATAACACTTTAAGTATTATGGAGAATCTAATTCTTCATTCTTGGTGTTTGAAGATTGTTGTGAATTTTGTGAACATTTCATTAAGTACCTTGAAAATGATTTTGGTAATGAAGAGTGTATGAATGATGAAATAATAGAAGCTCTTTATGAATATTCATCCCAACAACAAATAGTAGCCCCTCCTTTGGTTGAAGATGAAGTTGATCAAGAAATTGTTGTTAAAAATCATTTTCCTTCTCCTGAACTTGAAGAAGATATTCAACAATATTTCCACCAAGACAAAGTGTTTCAAAGTTGTCTTTCTTCCCCTGTGAATGATGTGGTTGTTCAAATTCTAAGTGGCCTAGACATGGATGAGGGTTCTAAAACTGCATCTATGGAGACTTCAAGCAGTGAACCAACAAATGAAAGAGTTTCACGAAAGCAACAAAAGCGTGTATGCCACTTTTCAATCAGAAATACAGAAAGATAATGAAGAGGTAGTTGTTTTATTTGATTCCTTTGAAAATCACGGTTTTGAAAATGCATCAATGGGAACTCTAGACTGTGAAATAGTTCATGTTGTTAGCTTTTCACATTTGAAAAAATATTATGAGCAAGAACTTATTTCCCTTCATTCATTTGAAAGTCAAAATGACAATCCTGAAGAAAAATTCCCGAAGATTAATAAAACCAAATCAGAATTGTTTGATGAACAAGAGGATAGCCTTGATACACATAATATGGTTGTCATATTTGAAGATGTTTAGGGATGTATGAATGTTTTTGTTGATATGCATGGAAGAGTAGACAAACCTATTGTTGCCATTTCATTTGACAATGTTCTCAGAACTGAAGAAATAGAGCAAGAACAACAAACACTTATGAAAGAGGCTTGTCTTTCTATTTTTGTTCATCAAGAATAAATGATTTTTCATGGTTTTCAAGATC
>ML783474.1:395388-439195 GCA_009831015.1 Picea engelmannii | reverse complement strand
TTATAAATTATTAATATAAATATTTTATATTAAATATTTATATTAATATTTAATCCAAAATAATTCACGTCAAGTCATGGGCACAAATCTCAATTTTTATTGTTGAAAAGTCAAAGAGTGGATGGAGGGCGCATATCCATTGTGGAGGTTGAAAGTGGTTGGGGATTGTTTTTTTAAAGTGGTCCCGCAATCCAAACCATTGTTTTGGTGTTGGGGTGCATGCCATCTCCTAGTGGATTGAGGGAGATGGAGTGGTGTGGATTAAAACCACTCTTCCCAAGTCCCGCAATACTATTGAAACCATTTACTATATGGTTTAGTTTCATAAATGTGCAACATATGAGGATAGGTTTTCCAAGAGTGGGTTTCAATACAAACCATGGAATTTCCAATAAATGAAATTGTTCTCATGGTGGAAAATTTTCAAAGAGGTAAAAATTAAATTTTACATAGCACAGAAATTAATGTTTATTGATGGAAAATAATTAAATGGAAAAATGCACGTGAACGAAAGATTTGGATAATTGTTTATCCAAAGTTTTTACAGAAGTAAAAGAAGAGGATTAAAAATATTTTACCAAACATGGTTTTCAAAACCACTAACCACGGGCATGAATTAAATTATGGAAATGTAATTGTATAGGATAAAAAATATTTGGGAATTATTTTTATTTAAATATATTATTCCCAAATATTTAAGGAGAATATGGATAAATAAAATTAGATTTGAAAAAAGTACAAGTGGCATTTCAAAGAGAATGTGGCAGCTAGTTTCTGCAGCAGTTGAAGAGCAACGCAGATTTACAGGACGATTTCCAGGTGAACCAGAATGAATTTTTAAAATTCAAAGGAGGTTATTGTCAAGCATGGACCCAAGAACATTAACCTTGTTCATTTTTTACACAGGTGTCACATATTGGGAGATTCGAAGGAATCTTGGGGCCCTATTTTTCAGTTTCATGATTTCTTGTTCGAGACATGTTTTTGTGACACGTATTCTGGCTAGCTGGAGATGAATTTCAAGAAACCGAGAGAGGTTTTTCTTAAAAATGAGCTTATATACAAAAACGACTCTCATATTTTACACAGTTGTTACGGTTTGAGAATTACAGGAGGCGTTTTGAAGCCTATTTTTTCTCCTGAAAAGCAGGAGATCAGTTAAAACATGTCATGTTCTGTTTGTAATTGTTTATATTTTGGAAAAGGGGTTGGAGTTTAAAGTTGTGAGCTGGAAGGGGCCTTTAGTGCTACATATTTCATTGTAAAAGAGTAGAGAAAAGGGGGGGACTTTCAACTAGGAAGGCGAAGTGACTGCGTGCAAATTTCTCAGAATGTCCTTATGAATTAATACAATAGTACAATGCTCTCGAATAGCCGAGATTCATCACAGTGTATTCTTTAGTGTGTTTTCCTCCAATTCACATTCAATTCACTTCTGTTATTTCTTCTAAGCATAGCTAAGAGTACATGATTGGAATTCATCCTTGATAGATGCTCCTTTCATATGGTTAATGCAGTTGTCGTGTTTAATGATTATAGGTTCATAATAATTCACTCTTTGTTAAGTGCTTTATTCATTGTAGTCAACCTTATGTTATTTCTTCTAAAGTTACAATTGAGAATTCATCTTTGTTTGATGCTCTCATTCATAATGGGCTTTTCTCTTTTCTGTCTTGCCATCATCTGAATACTATTTATTGTTGAAGGATATGCTTTCTTTGCCTCCGTTCCCTCAAGAGTACATTAGTTGTATTAATGTTCATAGTATATTTTAGGATTTGACCCCATTGCCCAATGTTTTATTCCTCTTGTTTGTCCTACCAACCCTCTTAAAAACTAAAACAAAACCCGTCCTATTGTAGAATCTGACCTCTGTGTTCTCATTGCCAAATCGTATTTGAGTATTTTCAGTCTTTACATGTTTGAGAGAGCCCTCTTTGGTTGGAAGGGTCATAATCCAACCTAAAGTTGGTTTGAGGTTACCTTGGCATTTATTTGATGTAGGCCAAATAAATTACCGAGCGCTAACAAATTACATACCCCAGGAAGTTGACGTATCAACTACCCCCATCGGGGCCTGCAAACCTTTTGGCTTTTCATCTTCCAGGGTTAGGGTTTTGGATTTTCCTTATGTTAAAAATCCCTTTAGAGCCTTATTGTAACAATCATGTTCTTGAGAATGTGAGTAGTCATCACATCTCTTCTTAGAGATAAGTTGTCACCATTCTAACGAGTCTTTCACTCTGTATTTTTATAGTCTCTATACATTTCTTTCATTAATAGAAATAATGTATTATTGTATTTCTCTGTTTCTGACAATATTTATATGTATTTCATTGTAATATTTCTTCTTTCATTTCGTTCTAAAAAATAATACAGATCAATGGTATCAGAACAGGCTGCTCTTGATCATTTTTCAGTTCATGTCCTCGACGAGGTCCGAGTATAGCAAGTTGGGTATCGAGCTTGTCTCTCTTAAGGACAATCTATCTCGCACGCCCAAAAAACCCTCCATGGCAAAAGAAAAGAAAAACGACGGAGTAGAAGATTCTATTAATATCTTGCTTGAGAAAACTCTCATGAGACAGAGGGATGAAATGATGGATAATTTTTCCCACATCCTTCAATGCCAACCAATAACAACAAGCATGTCTTTATCAAGCGACCACTTTGGAGGCACCTCACCTTTCAAGGAAAAAGTTAATTTTTATATTCTCGTATTTGAAGGACATATAGATGCAAATGCCCAAGAAAAATGGTTAAATATGCTAGAAGGTTATTTCTCTATTCACAATTTCTCCGATAGAAAAAATATCACCTTCGCACTCATTAAGGCTCTCCCCCATGTCAAAAATTGGTGGGAAACTTACTGGGAGCAAAGTTCCATAGAGGAGTCCAGAATATATGGGGTCAAGCCCACTTGGAATTTTTTTATGGATACGATCAAGGAACAATATTACCATGTTGGTAACTATGACAACCAATACATGAGATGTACCACACTGTGGCAAGAGAGGGGCCAAACAGTGTCAGAGTTCACAAATAATTTCCATACCTTGCGCACCAAGCTAGGTATCAAAGACTATGAGCGACATCTGGTTTTGAAATACCATGGGGCTCTACATAGGTACATCCAAACTGAAATGGATTTCTTGGATATCTCATCACTAGGAGCTTCCTATCGATATGTTGTCAAAATCGAGCAAAAATTTAGGCACCAGAATAAAAGGGAGTTCGGGTCTGCAAATCTGTAACAACCAAGGTATGATAAAGACAACCCTAACAACAGCCTCACGAAAACCAATCCAAACCACATGAAAAAAAGGGTCACGGGAAGATGAAGAAGGACACTGGAAAGTGGTGTGATTTCCATAAAACCCCCTGGCACAACACGAATGAATGTCACTCAAAACAATCATTTGTGGTCGAGATCAAAGAAAAGGATCCGAACCTAGATTCAGAATCTAATTCAGAGAGAAATGGGAGAAGATAGATCATCGACATAGGCACCATTGCTACCATTGTGACCACAACAATTCAACCAGAGGAAACAACATATCCTAAAGAGGGGGATATGTTGTTTCAATTTTCAGTCGAGAGCAGTGTATAGAATTGGGTTTTCAGTGGATACTGGTGACAGGTCAGAGCAGGGTACACACATGTTTTGGGAGCAGCCCAATGGATCAGGCACCGGGTCTACGAGTTCTTTGCTACTTCACTGGGAGGATAACATCCCCATTGGAGCCAATGTTATGACATGCTAATTTGTATTAATTTTTCCAAAGCATCTTGTCCTTGTGCTATCTTTGCACTAAGATTTTAAAACTTTTTCACCAGCTTCGTCAAGCTCCCATCGCATAAATTCTTCACTCAACTAATCATCCAAAATAGTCATGTCCTCCATGAGTCAAAATTGGCAAATATCCCAAACCTATATCTAGCCCTAATGCTTATATAAATTCCTTGGTCCCATCACTTCATTCATTTTTACCCTTATTATCATATTCCCGTTGAAAATTAAAAATATTCCTTTTATTAAGCTTAAGCTCCCTTATCCTGTCCACAAAGTCATGTGATAAACCTCACATGCCCAAAGTCCTTAGAAAAATAGATTTTTTTTTATAAATTATTAATATAAATATTTTATATTAAATATTTATATTAATATTTAATCCAAAATAATTCACGTCAAGTCATGGGCACAAATCTCAATTTTTATTGTTGAAAAGTCAAAGAGTGGATGGAGGGCGCATATCCATTGTAGAGGTTGAAAGTGGTTGGGGATTATTTTTTTAAAGTGTTCCTGCAATCCAAACCATTGTTTTGGTGTTGGGGTGTGTGCCATCTCCTAATGGATTGCGGGAGATGGAGTGGTATGAATTAAAACCACTCTTCCCAAGTCCCGCAATACTATTGCAACCATTTACTATATGGTTTGGTTTCATAAATGTGCGGCATATGAGGATAGATTTTCCAAGAGTGTGTTTCAATACAAACCATGGAATTTCCAATAAATGAAATTGTTCTCATGGTGGAAAATTTTCAAAGAGGTAAAAATTAAATTTTACAGCGCAAAGAAATTAATGTTTATTGATGGAAAATAATTAAATGGAAAAATGCACGTGAATGAAATATTTGGATAATTGTTTATCCAAAGTTTTTACAGAAGTAAAAGAACAGGCTTAAAAATATTTTGCCAAACATGGTTTTCAAAACCACTAACCACGAGCACGAATTAAATTATGGAAATGTAACTGTATAGGATAAAAAATATTTGGGAATTATTTTTATTTAAATATATTATTCCCAAATATTTAAGGAGAATATGGATAAATAAAATTAGATTTGAAAAAAGTACAAGTGGCATTTCAAAGAGAATGTGGAAGCTAGTTTATGCAGCAGTTGAAGAGCAACGCAGATTTACAGGACGATTTCCAGGTGAACCAGAATGAATTTTTAAAATTCAAAGGAGGTTATTGTCAAGCACGGACCCAAGAACATTAACCTTATTCATTTTTTACACAGGTGTCACATATTGGGAGATTCAAAGGAATCTTGGGGCCCTATTTTTCAGTTTCATGATTTCCTGTTCGAGACATGTTTTTATGACACGTTTTCTGGCTAGCTGAAGATGAATTTCAAGAAACTGAGAGAGGTTTTTCTTAAAAAGGAGCTTATATACAAAAATTGCTCTCATATTTTACACAGTTGTTACGGTTTGAGAATTACAGCTGGCATTTTGAAGCCTATTTTTTCTCCTGAAAAGCAGGAAATCAGTTAAAACGTGTCATGTTCTGTTTGTAATTGTTTCTATTTTGGAAAAGGGGTTGGAGTTTAAAGTCATGAGCTGGAAGGGGCCTTTAGTGCTACATATTTCATTGTAAAAGAGTAGAGAAAAGGGGGGGACTTTCAACTAGGAAGGCGAAGTGACTGCGTGCAAATTTCTCAGAATGTCCTTATGAATTAATACAGTAGTACAATGCTCTCGAATAACCGAGATTCATCACAGTGTATTCTTTAGTGTGTTTTCCTCCATTTCACATTCAATTCACTTCTGTTATTTCTTCTAAGCATAGCTAAGAGTACATGATTGGAATTTCATCCTTGATAGATGCTCCTTTCATATGGTTAATGTAGTTGTCGTGTTTAATGATTATAGGTTCATAATTCACTCTTTGTTAAGTGCTTTGTTCATTGTAGTCAACCTTATGTTATTTCTTCTAAAGTTACAATTGAGAATTCATCTTTGTTTGATGCTCTCATTCGTAATGGGATTTTCTCTTTTCTGTCTTGCCATCATCTGAATACTATTTATTGTTGATGGATATGCTTTCTTTGCCTCTGTTCCCTCAAGAGTACATTAGTTGTATTAATGTTCATAGTATATTTTAGGATTTGACCCCATTGCCCAATGTTTTATTCCTCTTGTTTGTTCTACCAACCCTCTTAAAAACTAAAACAAAACCTGTCCCATTGTAGAATCTGACCTCTGTGTTCTCATTGCCAAATCGTATTTGAGTATTTTCAGTCTTTACATGTTTGAGAGAGCCCTCTCTGGTTGGAAGGGTCATAATCCAACCTAAAGTTGGTTTGAGGTTACCTTGGCATTTATTTGATGCAACCCAAATAAATTACCGAGCACTAACAACTTACATACCCCAGGAAGTTGACGTATCAACTACCCCCATCGGGGCCCGCAAACCTTTTGGCTTTTCATCTTCTAGGGTTAGGGTTTTGGATTTTCCTTATGTTAACAATCCCTTTAGAGCCTCATTGTAAAAATCATGTTCTTGAGAATGTGAGTAGTCATCACTTCTCTTCTTAGAGATAAGTTGTCACCATTCTAATGAGTCTTTCACTCTGTATTTTTACAGTCTCTGTACATTTCTTTCATTAATAGAAATCATGTATTACTGTATTTCTCTGTTTCTGACAATATTTATGTGTATTTCATTGTAATATTTCTTCTTTCATTTCATTCTAAAAAATAATCCAGATCAGTGGTATCAGAACAGGCTGCTCTTGATCGTTTTTCAGTTCATGTCCTCGACGAGGTCCGAGTATAGCAAGTTGGGTATCGAGCTTGTCTCTCTTAAGGACAATCTCTCTCGCACACCCAAAAAACCCTCCATGGCGGAAGAAAAGAAAAACAACGGAATAGAAGATTCTATTAATATCTTGCTTGAGCAAACTCTCATGCGACAGAGGGATGAAATGATGGAGAATTTTTCCCACATCCTTCAATGCCAACCAATAACAACAAGCACGTCTTTATCAAGCGACCACTTTGGAGGCACCTCGCCTTTCAAGGAAAAAGTTAATTTTTATATTCTCGTATTTGAAGGACATATAGATGCAGATGCCCAAGAAAAATGGTTAAATATGCTAGAAGGTTATTTCCTATTCACAATTTCTCCAATAGGAAAAATATCACCTTCGCACTCATTAAGGCTCTCCCCCATGTCAAAAATTGGTGGGAAACTCACTGGGAGCAAAGTTCCACAGAGGAGTCCAGAATATATGGGGTTGAGCCCACTTGGAATTTTTTTATGGATACGATCAAGGAACAATATTAGCATGTTGGCAACTATGACGACCAATACATGAGATGTACCACATTGCGGCAAGAGAGGGGCCAAAAAGTGTCAGAGTTCACAAATAATTTCGATACCTTGCGCACCAAGATGGGTATCAAAGACTCTGAGCGACATTTGGTTTTGAAATACCGTGGGGCTCTACATAGGTACATCCAAACTGAAATGGATTTCTTGGATATCTCATCACTAGGAGCTTCCTATCGATATGTTGTCAAAATCGAGTAGAAATTTAGGCACTAGAATAAAAGGGAGTTCGGGTCTGCAAATCCGTAACAACTAAGGTATGATAAAGACAACCCTAACAATAGCCTTCTGAAAACCAATCCAAACCACATGAAAAGAAGGGTCACGGGAAGATGAAGAAGGACACTGGAAAGTGGTGTGATTTCCATAAAACCCCCTGGCACAACACGAATGAATGTCACTCAAAACAATAATTTGTGGTCGAGATCAAAGAAAAGGATCTGAACCTAGATTCAGAATCTGATTCAGAGAGTAATGGGAGAAGATAGATCATCGACATATGCACCATTGCTACCATTGTGACCACAACAATTCAACCAGAGGAAACAACATATCCTAAAGAGGGGGAGCACCTCTTCCATTCACAGATGTGGGTGAAGGGGACCCCATTTCATTTCATTATTGATAGTGGAAGCTAGAAGAACCTCATCTCAACAGAGGTCATCAAACAATTGGAATTGTCAACAACAGCACACCCGCATCCATACAACATCGGGTGGCTTCGTCGGGGATGAGATCTTTGTGTCAGCCAATAGTGTCGATTGGCATACGACATCCAACCCTTCAAGTATGAGGTATTATGTGATGTTTCCCCACTGGATGTATGTGATGTTCTTTTAGGCCATCTATATATGTGGAAGCACCACGTTATTTATGAGTCTTGACCCCGTAGTGCCATTATTACTCTGGGGGTTCATCTCTAGACTATACTAGAGGTAGTTCCAACTACCGTCCCACCTAAACAGTGCCGCAAGGTAGTATATCATACTACAAAATTCAACTTCTTCAATTTTCTTTCAAAAGGTGAACAGAAGGACACTACAACCTTGGCCCAAGACCTTTCTTTCCAACATAAACATATTGTAGAAGAGAAAGAAGTTAGTGTTTCTTCACCTACAAGGGTGCCTACACACTGCCCAGTCAAGCCAAGATAAAACAGGTTGGTTGAACAGATTCAACCCTGCCAGCAACAGGTTCATGACAACCTTCAACATGATAAGAAACACAACTTCTCCAGTAAGGTAAGCATCTCACCAAGATTTAGATTCAACAAACGCTTTTCCCTCTCCCCCGGGAAATCAATGAAATGGAGACCATTGCTTCCTAAGGAGGGAAGATTGATCCAGATGGATATCGGTGGCCACCCACCTATTCCAGTAGCTCAAAATAGAGTTTTCCACCTCGACAGTTTTTTGGGTCCCAAACTTCTGGGGCCATTTTGAGGCCCTAAACAACGTTTTTTGGGGATTTCGGGTCGAGGCAATTGCAAAATTCACTTGCTTGGGCCAGTCAGAGTAGGTTCTTCTCAGCTAGACCTTTCCAATGGTGTATTGAGCACCCCAAACGTAGATCGTATGAAAAAGTTATGCCCTCGGGAAGTTGACATATCAACTACCCCCATCGGGGCCCACAAACCTTTTGGATTTTCATCTTCCGAGGTTAGGGTTTTGGATTTTCCTTTTGTTGAAAAGTTCTTTAGAGCCTCATTGTAACAATCATCTTCTTTTGAATGTGAGTAGCCGTCGCATCTCTTCTCAGAGATAATTTGCCACCATTCTAGCGAGTCTTTCACTCTATATTTTTATAGTCTCTATACATTTATTTCATTAATAGAAATCACGTGTTACTGTATTTCTCTGTTTTTGACAATATTTATGCGTATTTCATTGTAATATCTCTGCTTTCATTTTGCTCTAAAAAATAATATGGATCAGTGGTATCAAAGCAGGCTACTCTTGATCGTTTTTCAGTGAATGTCCCCGACGAGGTCTGAGTATAGAAAGTTGGGTTTCGAGCTTGTCTCTTTTGAGACAATCGCTTTCGAACGCCCAAGAAAACCCTCCATGGTGGAAAAAAAGAAAAACAACAGAGCAAAATATTCTATTAATTTTTTTCTTGAGCAAGCTCTCACACGACAAAGGGCTGAAATGATGGAAATTTTTTCCCACATTCTTCAACACCTGTCGATAACAACATGCACGTCTTCATCAAGAAACCACTTTGGAGGCACCTTGACTTTCAATGTACAAGTTAATTTTTATATTCTCGTATTTGAAGGACATATAGATGCAAATGCCCAAGAAAAATGGTTAAATCTGCTAGAAGGTTATTTCTCTGTTCACAATTTCTTCGATAGGGAAAATATCACCTTCACACTCCTTAAGGTTCTCCCCCATGTCAAACATTGGTGGAAACTTACTCAGAGAAAAGTTCCACATAGGAGTATGGAATATATGGGGGCGAGCCCACTTGGGATTTTTTTGTGGATGTGGTCAAGGAAAAATACTACCGTGTTGGTAACTATGACGATCAATACATGAGATGGACCACATTGCAGCAAGAGAGGGGCCAAATAGTGTCGAAGTTCACAAATAATTTCCATACCTTACGCACCAAGCTCGGTATCAAAGAATCCGAGCAACACCTGGTTTTGAAATATCGCGGGGCTCTACATAGGTACATTCAAACCAAAATGGATTTCCTGGACATCTCATCACTAGGAGCTGCCTATCAATATGTTGTCAAAATCGAGCAGAAATTTAGGCACCAGAAAAAACAGTAGTTCGAGTTTGCAAATCCGCAACAACTAAGGTATAATAAAGACGACCCTAACAAATAACCTCCCGAAAACTAGTCCAAGCCACACAAAAAGAAGGGTCACGGGAAGACTAAGAAGGACACTGGAAAGTGGTGTGATTTCCATAAAATACCCTGGCACAACACTAATGAATGTCGCTCGAAAAAATCATTGGTGGCCAAGATCAAAGAAAAGGATCTAAACCCCGATTCAGAATCTGATTCTGAAAGTAATGGGAGAAGACAGATCATCGATGCAGACCCCACTGCTACCATTATGACCATAATAGTTCAACAAGAAGAACCAACAGATCCTGAATAGGGGGAGCATCTCTTCCATTCATAGATGTGGGTGAAGGGGACCCCGTTGCATTTCATTGTTGATAGCGGAAGCCAAAAGAGCCTCATCTTAGCAGAGGTTGTCAAACAATTGGTATTATCTACAACACCACACCCACAACCATACAACATCGGGTGGCTTCATTGGGGACAAGATATCAATGCCAACCAGCAGTGTCGATTGTCATACGACATCCATCCCTTCAAGGATGAGGTATTATGTGATGTTTCCCCACTGGATGTATGTGATTTTCTTTTGGGCCAACCATATATGTGGAAGCGCCATGCTATTTATGAGTGTCTACACCGTAGTGTCATTGTTACTCCGGGGGGTCATTTCTACAGGATACCAAAGGTAGTTCCAATTACCGTCCCACCTAAACAGTGCCACAATGTAGTGTCTCATACTACACAATTCAACTTCTTCACAGTTTTTTCAAAAGGTGAACATAAGGACACTGCAACCACTGCAGCCTTGGCCCAAGAAATTTCTTTCCAATAGAAGCAGATTGCAGAAGAGAAAGAAGCTATTGTTTCTTCAACTACAAGAGTACCTACACACTTCCCAGTCAAGCCAAGATACAACAGGTTGGTTGAACAGATTCAACTCCGCCAACAATAGGTTCATGACACCCTTCAACAAGCTAAGCAACACAACTTCATTAATAAGGCAAGAAACTCACCAAGATTCAGATTCAGCAAACCCTTTCCCCTCTCCCCGAAAGCAATGGAGACCATTTCTTCCTAAGGAGGGACAATCAAGCCAGATGGATATCGATGGCTACCCACCTATTCCAGTGGCTTAAAATAGAGTTTTCCACCTTGATAGTTTTTCGGGTCCCAAACTTCTAGGGCCATTTTGAGGCCATAAACGCCATTTTTGGGGGGATTTTTGGCCTAGGAAAATATTTATACCACTTGCTTGGGCCAGTCATAATGCGTTCTTCTTGGCTAGACCTTTCCAATGGTGTATCAAGCGTCCCAAACAAATATTGTATGCAAAAGTTATGCCCCCGGGAAGTTGACATATCAACTACCCCCATCGGGGCCCGTAAACCTTTTGGATTTTAATCTTTCGGGGTTAGGGTTTTGAATTTTCCTTATCTTAAAAATGCCTTTAGAGCCTCATTGTAACAATCATACTCTTGTGAATGTGAGTAGCCATTACATCTCTTCTCAGAGATAAGCTCCCACCATTCTAACGAGTATTTCACTATGTATTTTTACAGTCTCTGTACATTTCTTTCATTAATAGAAACCATGTATTATTGTATTTCTTTGTTTCTGACAATATTCATGTGTATTTCATTGTAATATCTCTTCTTTCATTTCATTCTAAGAAATAATCTGTATCAGTGGTATCAAAGTAGGCTGCTCTTGATTGTTTTTCATGCATGTCCCCAATGAGGTCCGAGTATAGAAAGTTGGGTCTCGAGCTTATCTCTCTTGAGGACAATCACTCTTGCACGCCCAAGCAACCCTCCATGGTGGAAGAAAAGAAAAATTATGGAGAGAAATATTCTATTAATCTATTGCTTGAGCAAACTCTCATGCGACAGAAGGACAAAATGATGGAGAATTTTGCCCACATCCTTCAATGCCTATTTTTGGCACCATGTCAAAGTGGAAAGAAGGATGATCATGGAAAAGAAAGCGTGCAGAAACTGAAGTAACAACTGGAGGATGAACAACATGCGCACATGCAAGAAAGTGTTTACAAGGAAAGCGATAGCTGGAGGAAGAACAACATGCGCACATGGGAGGAAGACCTAAAGCCAGTAGGGTTAGGGTTTTGGTAATATGATTGTAAATGGATGAAGAGACCGATATATATAAACATATATATACAGGTATCATAGAGGAGTTAGTTCATTCACTTTTGAGTTAGTTTGTTCACTTTTGAGTTAGTTCAGCTTTTGTAATACTCCATCGTAATATGTACAAGTTGATGCGTTTTGTAACACTATTATGAACCAATTTTGTAAGTTGTTGAGCTGAGAACAGAGGAGAGAAGGAAGATCTGAGGATTAGATTGCAAGCTGTGGAGCCTGGTGCGATCTAGTTCATCTCATACAAATCTTACCAGCCCGAGGAGAACTGTAAGCGCGAGGCACTGGAGATGCATCACTACCATAATAAAAGAGACAAGAGCCAAATCTTTGTGGATGTAGCCCAGGAGGGGGTGAACCACAGTAATACCCGTGTAATGTGATGAATGCATGTATATCTTTGTTTGCTTTCAACCATTAATTGTTATGCTTAGTGAATGAGTTAATGCATTGTTATGGAATACGATTGTGTTGTTCGGGAATTAAACTATTAGAGATAAATACGCACCTGTGAGTAATAATAGATTGCAGTCACAATTCGTAGTATATGGCTCTAAATAATCATCCCCTATGTCATACTCAATCCTAGGCTGTAAACACCTGAGTCTTACATCCACCCATTTAAAGCTATCTCGAGTGAGATTGCATAGTGCATTCCGTGCATTGTGTTGCCTTCTGGTTTACGAGGAAGGCCGATAGTTTTAGAGGCTTTGCTGGAAACCCAAAAGACATGAACTCTGGGTCAATAAATTAGATGGTAAAGAAAAGTAGTAACCAAAAAATGGTTCCATTGTCGTGTTAATAGGAACAAGAGAGGACTAAGTAGATGAGATAGATTGAACGAGAAAAGAAAGAGAAAAACAAGAAGCGAAATGAGCCATTAGAAGGGAATGTTGAGACCTTGGAACCCCATGAAAGCAGAAATCAAAGGCTGGTTGAGAACCAAAGAGTTAGAGTTTGCACAGAAAGACAATAGAAACCCTAGGCTCACACCTCGCAAATATCTGGATAAATACGTATTTACTGATTTACACGAAGTCTTTTTCTGTGATTTTCCACATCTACTACATGACTGGATACTAAGGTTGAAGGATAACCACACGACGAACCGGATTCGACAACTAGATTGGACTCCGATACAGATTGAGCAGTTAGAGTAGGTGAACAACAAATTCACCCGTGTAGTAGAATTTTCGCTTGACAATATTGTGGCAGGTTTCATCACAGAATTAGCAGTTGACACAACGAAGTCATACAGTGCAGCAGAACAATAATTCCTACGTGGACCTCGAGGAAGGTACATTCAATCCTTGTATACTTCTATTAAAATATTGTTATATGAAAAATGTGTAATGAAAATGGAGTCAGACAGCTAAACTTCCCTGCATGCATGGGGGAAGGGGGGAAACACCGATAGAGAGAGGATAAATGGAAGGAGGAAAAGATAAAGGTAAGAAGGAGGAGGAACCCTTGGACCCGATCATGATGGATGACGACCAACTCAAGTGGATCTTGGCATCATCGGGAATGACGCATAGCGGAGTACCCTATCAATATAAGGTGAATACCAAGAAGAGAGTCGTAGCCACGAGAGAAGGCTTGGTGAGTGATGAGGAAGAGGCAGAGGATCTTCGAGCTGTGGAGCAGATTGAGGAAATCTTGTGCGCAACATATGAGAGGAAGAAGAGAGGTCCAAGAATGGGAGGAGAAGGCAACCATCCTATCCATATCAATTTTAGTGTGGAACCCATAAACCCATGTGCGACTAATACACCAAAGAGAACACCACCATTTAGACAACCCAAGTTCGGAGGAAGCCCGACAACAGGAAGTACATCTACACAAGGAGCAACAATTGAGGGATCCAATTCAGGCAACACTAGTCAAGTATCTACACTACGTGGAGCAGGTAGTAGTTCAGTATTCAGAATGGCAGGACACGATCCCACTATCATATTACCAGAATTTTGAGGAGAAGTAGCGGAAGACCCTAAGAAGAATTTGTTCATTTGTGCAAAGATCTGGTAAGTAAAGCAGATCATTGATGAAGATACCAAACTCGTGCATCTAGCGATTACGCTCAGAGACCGTGCACTAGACTGGTGCATGAGTCTAGACACAAATAATGCCCCTGGGATGACAAGGACACTGGCCAACATTAAGAAGCTATTGATTAATGAGTTCCAGAAGATGAGCTCAGAGGATCAATACATGAACAAGATGATCGATATAAGATAGAAACCAGGATAGTTTGTATGGAAGATTGATCAGAGATTCAAGTGACTAAAGGGAAAACTAAAATACCTTATGACTGAGATGCAGCATCGACACTTGTTTGTCAACTCACTACTTCCACACTTAAAATATCCCTTATGACAACAAAAGTTTCAGACGTAGGCAAAGGCTCTGCAGGCAGCCTTACAACTGGAAGAGAACCAATACCAACAGACGGACCCAACTATCGAAGAACTGAAGGAGGATTTGAAGAATTTAATGTTTCAGTTGAACCAGAATAAGAACAAGGACAAACGAGAAGTTGTTTGGTGCACCACATGTAGGACGGAAGGACACCACAAGAATGAATGCCCAACATTCACACAGTATATGGAAATAGGTATGCCAAATCCACTACCACGGGGAGGATTATGGTGCGAAATATGCAAGAAATTAGGTCACGACCCTTATCACTGCACGATGATGCAGAAATACCAGACAGTTCCAAAGAATTCTTATTGCACCTTTTGTAAGTCAATGGGCCACAACGACAAAGATTGCAGAACTATAGAGCTGATGCAGAAAAGAACATCAGATGCATACAGGGTACAGGCCGAAATGATGACTGGGCAAGTAGTGCCATAGTTCAATCAAGCTCCAGCTCCATACAACATTACGCAACAACAATACAATACTGTGCAACAACCCTACAATAACGTGCAACCACAGTACAACCCGATAGAGCCCCAATACAATATCGCACAGTACAATCAAGCACCACAGTGTAAAGCACTGAGAGGTGATCGAGCAGGCTACCGAGGAGGAGGACGATCCAGAGGAGGTTTTAGATGTGGTAGAGGACTAATCACATGTCACAATTGTCAACAACCAGGACATTATGCACGGGAATGTCCACTTCCGCCAACAACTTGTATGTATTGTCACGCATCAGACCACGATACAGAGGAATGTCCGACACTACTAGTAAAGATTCAGGAAAAGAGGAACCAGAAAAATCAGAACATCCAATGGATTTCAGTCGAAGCAAGGGATGACAGATGAAACATCAATATAGTCACTCATGGAGGAACGAAAACAGGAAACGGCGCAGTTCGACAGGAACCAGTGCAGAACCAATGGGTAAAGAAGAACATTGACCCCAAGAAGAAGTTCAACGTGCAAAAGGAAAATGAGATCTTTAAAGAAGCCCAATAAGAATTCCAGAAGGAGGACATAACGTCGAATGCACAACAAAGAAAACAAGCCCTAGAATATGAGATGCCGCCCTCACTGGATCATACCAACGGAATGCAACCCAAGGGACAAGTAAGTACAATCAAAGACTTTTTGAAATCATGCATAAAAGTATTAAATGATCCTTCATTTGTGAAAATATTGCAAAACATACTAGAGAAATGTAGCAGCGAGACGAAAGAAAAGCTAGAACCAAAAACGTTAGCCACCTACACACAAGAAGAAGAACAAATAGGGAATTTAGACTAAATTCTAACATTGGGGATTTCAACATGGGAGACATCATACTAGATCTAGGATCTGAAGTGAATGTATTACCAAAGAAGACATGGAAATGCATGGGAGAGCCAACACTGGGATACTCAAATGTCCAATTGAAACTAGCAAATCAGCATAGAGTCCTACCAATAGGTAGACTGAAAGGAGTGACAGTAGATCTTGATGGAGTGCGCACTAAAGCAGACTTTGAAGTCATTGACATAGTATATGGCACAACACTTTACTCGACACTTCTTGGTCTAGATTGGGCGTTTGATAACCAAGCCATAATCAATTTAAAAACCCAGAAGATGACATTTGAATCCAGAGAATACATGGTCATAGCACCACTAGATCCATCGGAAGGGGAGAGGTTCGTAGAACCCACTTGCTTGGACTTAGAGGAAATCGACCAGTTGTACAAAACAACTGCGCGTGATGAGGATTACGTCAACCCAACTGCAGACGAGGTACTCAGTGGCATAGTATTACTTCATGCGCAATAGACTCAGACACCGGGTTAGAAAACTGGCAGTAGAGACTACACAAAGTATCCATGAGAAGATGTGCAAGAATAGACCACGCAGTAAGATGGGTAGGCACATAAATCAGATAACCACCCAGTTTCCACAGACTAAATGATTTGGAAACATTCTTGACACAATATGAAGATGAAGTATTAGAAAACCAATGACTGTTATCACTTGACTTATCACTCAAGGCCACACCCGCAAGATGGTGGGGCGCACATAAAGAGACCATCACAGACTGGTATCAATGTAAGAGGTTACTGTGCATAAGGTTCGTCACAGAACAGGAATACAACAAACAACATAAATACGAAGGACAAGAGGCACCGGCGAAACACTTGACGAAGTGCAAAATGCTGTGGAAAATGACACCATCATAGGAATGGCCTCATCACTTCATACATACTTTAGAGGGCATACCAACGAACTGGTATACAGACCAGGAACTGCGCAAAGGAACTACAACATGGAGGAATTTGCAATAGAACTTTACAATCACTTTCTCATTCGAGCATGAGAACCCCAACATAGATGCAACCCTCAAACGAATCAGAGGAGTAATATGCATCAAAGAACCGGAAATAGAATTTATCACATAAGAGAAACAACGAAATAAATAGACATTCAAGGAACTACTGTCATGTGACCATGTACATGAATAAGCACCAGATGAAGATAATCCACACGATATTCAAATCGAAGAAGTAGAAGGCGAACGAGATGTGGAAGGACCACCCATAGAATCATAAGTCATATCCACGCCAATCAAGGTAAAGAATGTTAACATCGAGACAGTTGAGCAGCCCAAAATGGCCAGTATTGGAGATTACTGGGATGAGCAAACAGTAGAAAGCATCACAGAATTGTTGCGCGAATATAGCGACCTTTTTCCCACAACATTTACAGAGATGAAGGGTATAGTGGGAGAATTAAGAGAGATGAAGATACCACTCAGACCTGAAGCAAGACCTACCAGACAACGACCCTACAAACTAAACCCTATATATAAACAAAAAGTTAAAGAGGATATCGACAGAATGCTCGAAGCCAGCATCATCGAACCAGTCGAGGAATCAGAATGGATAAGCCCAATGGTAGTACAGGACAAGAAACAAGGAAGAGGAATCATGATATGCGTCGACTTGAGGAAGTTGAACGATGCATGCCTACATGACCCATTCCCTACAACGTTCATGGATGAAGTGTTAGAGAATCTGGGGGAACATGAAGCTTACTCATTCACTGATGGATTCTCAAGCTACCATTAGATTAACATAGCACAAGAGGACAAACACAAGACCACGTTTGCGACGGAATGAGGATCTTATCAGTACATAGTCATGTCATTTGGACTGAAGAATGCACCCGCAATATTCTCCAGAGAGGTCATCACATCATTTAAACAATTCATCCATCAGTTTCTTGAAGTATACCCAGATGACTGGACAATTTAGAGTCTATTGAAAAACCATGTGGAAGTTTTACGAATGATGTTAGAGAGATGTAGACAATGCCAGATATCACTGAACATCAAGAAATGCATATTTGGAACACCATTTGGGATACTATTGGGCCATATAGTATGCAAACAAGGCTTGCTAGTTGATCTGGCAAGGATCACAATCATTGTTATCTTACCAGCACCAAAAACAGTCCGCCAGCTAAGAGCAATGTTAGGGCACACAGGATACTACAGGAAATTTATCAAAGGATATGTACATATCATAACACCAATGGAAAAGTTGTTAAGGAAGGATACTAAGTATCAATGGAATGATGAGTGTCAACACGGTCCAGATACCCTGAAGGAAAAGATGGTTACCGCACCAATACTAGTATTTCTAGACTGGGAAAAGACATTCCATGTGCATGTAGATGCATCAACGATAGCACTTGGAGCTATCTTAGCGCAGCCAGGAGCGGGATATTTGGATCACCCGATAGCGTTCACAAGCATAAAGTTATCAGACTCAAAACAAAATTACAACACGGCAGAACAAGAAGGCCTAGCCATGGTCTATGCACTATATAAGTTTAGACATTACCTGTTGGGAAAACGCTTTAAGATGTTTACAAATCACTCAGCCCTGAAATACCTAGTCAACAAGCCAGTGTTGGGGGGGAGAATCTGTTGATGGTTACAGCTATTTCAAGAATTTGATTTTGAAGTAATAGTTAAACTAGAAAAACTGAATGCAGGGCATGACCATCTGTCCAGGGTCACAAATGGAGAAGAACCTACGAATCTAGAAGACAACTTTCCGGATGCACAGTTATTCTTAGTATAGATTGCTGATGAATACTTCACATGTATCATTCACAACTTGACTACATGTATGGCGCCGCAAGAATATACCACAACGCAGAAGAAGAATTTGGTAGTCCGTGCGACCGACTATCAATTGATTGCAGGGCATCTATACAAAATGGGTGCAGATAGCATCTTGCGAAGGTACGTGTTAGAGCACGAATGACCAATAATTTTAGCAGAAGCCCAAGAGGGAATCACGGAAGGGCGTTATGCAGGAAAAGATACCACGCAGGACTATGGTGGCCAACGATTCACAACGACTCGAAAGAGTACTGTTAAAGATGCGATGTCTGTCAAAGGGTAGGCAAACCCAACAGAAGGGACGAGATGCCACTACGACCACAAGTAACATTAAAATCATTTGAAAAATGGGCAATAGACTTTGTGGGACCAATTAATCCACCAGCCAAAAGAATAGGGGCAAGATACATTATCATAACGAAGGAATACCTAACAATATGGGCGAAAGCCGCTTCAGTAAAAGATTGCAGCGTAGAGACCGCTGCACACTTTTTGTTTGAAGAAGTAATCACTAGATTTGGGTGTCCAAGAGTTTTGATGAGCGACCAAGGCACACACTTCATAAACAACACCATCCGCGCGATGACTAACGAGTTTGAAGTTCATCACCAAAAGAGCACATCGTATCATCCACAGGCAAATGGCATAGTAGAAGCTTTCAATAAAATGCTGGAGAACGCACTGACAAAGATCTGTAACATCAACAGAGACAACTGTGACCTCAAAGTACTAGCAGTATTATGGGCGTATAGGACCACATGCAAAAATTTTACAGGGCACATACCATTCAAACTAGTCTATGGCCAAGAAGCAGTAGTGCCATTAGAAGTTTTAGTACCCAACTTAGGCATAATAGCTATCACACAAATGACAGAATGAGGCATTGTATAGGAGAGACTGGATTAGCTAGTGTCAATGGAGGAAGACCGAATCTTAGCAGGATTTCATCAACAAGTGTAGAAATCAAGAGACAAAGCTTGGCATGACCAACACATCAAAAAGAAAACGTTCAAGGAAGGAGATCTAGTATTGCTCTATGACAACAAATCGTTTAAGCACCTAGGGAAGCTTAGAATGCATTGGTTAGGACCATACGAGGTAAAATATGTCACAGATGGAGGAGCTATACAATTAAGAAATTTAACAGAAACAGACCTTAGAGGAATGATCAAAGGGAGCCAACTGAAGCTATACAAGGACAGTCGACCACCCACTGCATAGTTAAAAAAAAAAAAATTCAAAAAGAGAACACAAAGGAAACACGACTAAAAAAAGCGCAACACGCCAGAGATAGAAAGGCTATATGAAGTTCGAAACACAAATTTGGAAAAGGCACGAACAACAGTTACATACAAAGGGAAAATAAGCGGGAAACGAAAAGTCGGCAAAAGCAGAACGACAAGACAACACTAAGTGGAGTTAAAGCACGACAAGGACTGATGGGACATCACATTAAACATGCCAACGAGAGACGGCAAAGCAAGTGTAATGGAAAGTATGAAACTGCCACAGATACATTGAACCCACATTTACGATGCATTAAACGCATAATGGAGGAAGCATCCTCGACAAGCTTCATGACAAGCCCATACAACACGCGAGCACGGGAGCAACTAGTCTATTCATGAAAAGAGCACTGTTGTGGGTGGGAAATCCCTCCTACGGACGAGCACTAAAGGTTTTATCATGCATGCAGAAATGACCTAAAGATTCTTACTTTTTACTATCATCCCATGCCTAGACCCCCATTACTCATATGTAAATACAAGGCTCAAGAGATTAAGTTGATGTACCTTATTCTTCGTGTTTGATGTCGATCTCGTTTCGTGCTTGGTCATTTTTTGACTGCAACTCTCCTCCCAATGCTGACCTGCATTCACTAAAAACAAACAAAGAACTCCACATGCATTTGATCTATGAACTAACGGGTTAGAGATTTAATCAATCATACAATCAATATTCCAATAATGACAATATCATATGGCGGGACGGGAAAAGCAATTCTTTTATTAACTTCACAATGATACCTTATAATGATAAAGTCGACTACTGCTCCTCGATCATGGTCCTGGGCTCTTCTTCCACTATCTTCCAACTGCTTTTCTCTATACTTCTCTTTGCACAAGGATGAATAAAGGTTGGGACAAATGGAATGCTCAATCGGGTATAGTTTCTTCACTATGATTCTCCTCCTCCAAATGGGACCCCTACCCCTTCTTTTATAGGTTAGAAGGAGCTAGGTATTTGGTCGAATGTTCGGCCATGCATGGCCAAAAGGTTTAGTTAACTTACCCAAAGCTGTGTGTTCCATCAACAACTTTCCTTTTTTCGTGCTTTTGTAGGTACACACGGGCTATCTTGGGTAAGCTAGCGTGTACACGTGTGCAATAATGGAGCAGGGCGCGTGGGCCTTTATAAAAGGGGTTTTTAAGAAAAGTTGTTCAACATTGTTTTGGAAAAGAAGGAATATGATATGGCTTGATGCCAGGTAAGCATGTCTGGTGCAAATTAGGGTTATAACAGATGCCCCCTAATGTGTGAGGTCAGAAGAACATCTGATGGCCCAAAACACATTAACAATCTTCACCAACGTTCCAAACAAGTGAGCCCAGGGACCAGAAATCGGGAGGTGTCATCTGCAAAATAATAATTGTCTCACCGAGGCGGGCATACCCATGCTCGGGATAAAATAAAACCATGGCTACCAATCAAATACACTATAGATCCATGTAGTATAACTATATAAAGTGTAGCTGAGAGCAATACACAGTGGAGCTACATCTCGAAATTAAAAAAATATACGTGTAGAGTATCCATATTCTAGAAGCTGATAATGCCTGATGGCTAGAGATGAGGTCATCAGATCTTGAGAAACAACTTCAAAATCTTCAAAACTCGGGTAGGAGTGTAATATGAGTGTACGACTTCACTACCCAGAGGTCTTCGACGGCTCGTCGGTCATGGACTAGAGAATCTTGATTATCATACTGAAGGCTTCATTGACTTCGAACAAAGATTTGAATGGACTTTCGGGATGGTTGGGCATGAGGGAAAGAGACAAACTGCAGAGGGGTCGACTCAGGCTTGGTAAAAACTTCCCTTGGACAATAGCACGATAAATGATGAGACTCAGGCAACATGGCATTAACATAAGTTTACGAGGCAGGAAGAAACACAAACTCTCCATATGTTTGGAAGAATAACAAAACGGAGGAGGACACAACTCAATGTAGTGGGAAGAACTTCCTAAGGTCATATTAAATCCTAGGGTTTGACGAACAAACATATAGATGTGCTTTATCCAAGGGTGACTCATTGTGCTGTCAATAAAAAGAAAATACTTTTCCCTTCCTCTTTTTGGGGTATATTTGATTTTTTTTTTTTGTCTTTTTCGATAATTTTGGAAAAAGAATAAAAGAATGTTACGTTACAAAGGAGGAATGAGTGTCACAAACATACAAGTTCAAGGCGCAAGGACAAGACTGATGTTCAAAGAAAGGACACTTGGGAAAAATCCCTCGTAGGACCAAAGGTGTCAAGACGTAGAGGCAAAGTGCTACAGGGCTTGCGTATAAGGCATGCTTCAGATGGTTCAGTTGAGAGCAACATGGAGCCGACATTAGACCAAAGACGCAGTTATGAAAACATGGTTAACAAAACACACAATGGTAACATCCTTCGATGTAAGTTTAACAAGCCCAGAGAAGGTAAGCTCGACGATTTTTCATATTTAGAGAGTCTGAAAAAATGTAAAAGGAGACTCCAATGGGGTACCTTTTTCAGAGGTAGTCTAATCGGTTTGAAAAAGGGGTAAACTAGCACCGACAAGACGTCTATTCAAAACCATTTTAACGAGTGTGATAAAGACAAGATCACTCGACGATTTTTTCATTTTTAAGGAGTTTGAAAAAAGATTAACTATGGACTCCATCAGGAATGTTCTTTTGGACCATTTTAACGAGTGTGAAAGAATAAGGTCACTCGACGATCTTTTCAATTTTAGGGAGTCTGAAAAGAGCTTAACTATGGACTTTGTGGGGGTTCCTTTTTCATAAATTTAGTCCCTCAAGCCCAAGAAAGTGTTAAAATTATACCTGAGAGTACTCTTCCAGAGATTTGAGGCCTCTAGAGTATACCTTTGTTCGTATAGTTGACCATCCAGACCGAAAAAGGGGTAAACTATCACCGGATAGACATGACTTCAAATTTCAGTTTAACAAGCGTGAAAGGCCACAAGATCGCTTGGCAATCTTTTCATTTTTAGAGGGTCTGAAAAGGGCTTAAAAGAAGACCCCTTGGGGGCTACGACTCAAGTATGAAACTGGTTCAGGTAGAGCCCGTTGTTAGGCTCAGACCAAGAGTCTCTTAGATAGTCAACTTGGGAAGTCTTCCAAAAGGGAAGAAAACACAAACCACGGTGTAAGTCCTCCTGCGGTATAGAAACCGTAATGATGGCTTTCAGGATATCCTCATCTGAAGGAAATTCAAACTCTAAGAAATCACGCAAACGAGGGTCAAAAGTCCCAAAGGGTGAAGTAAATTGATCATACTCCATATGACGATGGAGGTTATGGCCAGGACTAGCAGAGTCTATTAGCGAAGAATCACAAGCACGAGGGCTTGAGGATCTACAAACAACGAGATCAGACTTAGAAGGATACTCAAGCCTACTTGGACCAAGAGGGGGAAACAAGGGCTCCCATGCCCCCATTGGATAAACCAATGGATCAATTGCTAAGACCAAGTCTCGGGAAGGCCAACATGATTTCATAGGTTCTTTCTCAGAAGCAATTGAACATCGAGGATAAGATGCCACATAATTAACCCGTGGCGGGGTAGAGTCTACACGAACGCTAGGAACATATAAAGGGGAAGGCTGAAATAATGTTGAATTAGGATGGTGATTATCAGATGCCAACTGGTCAATAGTGACAATTCTTCCATTGTGAGGGAAGTGCATCACCCGGAAGAGCATAGATACCACAACGTTCATAGCATATACATAATCACACCCGAGAAGCATATTGAAATCTAACGGGCCTTGCACCACTATAACTTCGACATGGACAATATTCCCACCTAACGAGATAGGAAACTAAGGAAGAACCCCCAAATATTCACTGGGACATCTGTCAAAAGCCAACAACTCATGCGAAGTAGACAGAAGCTTGGGAGATCCCAAGACTTTCCAAACCGAGGAGGATAAAATACTTGCAGAGGCTTCCTCATCCACAATACATCGATAAATGTTTGTTGAATTAACTTCAACCCTTATTTGAAAAGGTTTGGCAGAAGGAAGACGAGGCTCAACAAGGTCATTCCAATTAAAGGAAACCATCCTAGGGCTTGGAGGGGGTGTGCTCAGAACGAGCAGAATGCCCCCTTGTTCTGAAAGTACTGAACCGGAAATTCTAAAAACATAGTCGGTAGACATGTCACTCCCCAAAAGAAGAGTGGGATCATCCGATGACTGCATCGACATGACCACTTTCGCAACCAATGGCTGAATAGGCTACAGGACTACATGGTCTACAAACACCTCACCCCGCAAAAGAGGAGTGGGATCAGCCGAAGACTGCATCGGCATGACCACTTTCGCAACCAATGGATGAATAGGCTACAAGACTACATGGTCTAAAGGCACCTCCTCCCCCAAAAGAGGAGTGGGATCAACCGACGACTGCATCGGCATGACCACTTTCTCAGCCAATGGCTAAATAGGCCGAGAGACTACATGGTCTAAAGGCACCTCACCCCTCAAAAGAGGAGTGGGATCAACCGATGACTGCATCAACATAATCACTTTCTCAACCACTAGTTGAATAGGCTGAGAGACTACAAGATCTAAAGGCACCTCACCCCTCAAAAGAGGAGTGGGATTAGTTGATGACTACATCAGCGTGACCACTTTATCAACCAATGGTTGAATAGACTGCGAGGAAACCTCAAAAGACTTAGAATAAGAAGAGCTTGCAAACAGGGACCACAATCTTTGTACCTCTGGAATGCTAGGGAACAAATGAGTAAGGTGATCTCCCTTGCAAAGCTTACAAGGGAACTTAGGATTACGTCCTATCTGTCTAGGTTTCTCAACAGAATTAATGCCCCCGGCATGAATAGCAGTGGTTGGTTGCACATCTCCAACATGACTTGTAGAGGTTAGTGATGGGTCGATAACATGACTTGCAGAGGCTACATACCTATTACCAGTATGACTAGCAGTGACTGGACTTTTTCCCCCAGCATGACTTACAGAGGGTGAGTGTGTGCCCCTAGCATAACTTGCAGAGGATGGGTGTTGGTATTCAACGTGAATTGTAGAGGTTGTCGACCTATCTCCAACATGACTCGCAGAGGTTGGTGATTTCTTCTTCCTATTCTTCCTCTTTCTATTTCATTTAGACTTCCGGTTACTAGTAACTGTACTTTCACCAGAGGCGGGAGAAGGAGGAGAAGACTTTGCTAACGAAGAAACATCAACAGGGTGCCCATGACATAAGGTGCTTAAATGAGAAGCGTCAAGAGCATTTGGGACATTTGGAATGGTACCTAACCAAACCGGTAGTCCCACATTCAACCCAGGAATGTACAAAGTAGCCATCAAAGGGACACCAACATTTCCAAAGAAGGAAAAAGCACAAGAATACCCTTGTGAAGGGGCTCCTTGGTTGGTATCATCGGGAACTTTAGCCATGAAGATCCTATGCACAGGTTCTCCCCTTGCGAGATCGTTCAAGTCCGTAAAAGTCTCACGCACCGACTCTGGCAAACCAGTGGTATCAAAACAACGCCTATAACGAGGTAGCTCCACGTTTCTAAGATGAAGACCGAAAAAGTCCTCACGACCGACAGAGTGGGAGGTCCACCACCCTAGTTCAAAGACCCAAAGCCATGATTGACTAACTCACTATGGAAAACTAGGGAGCACGGAGCACACACTAGAAAAACTCCTAAAGGAAAATCATGCAAACAACTAACTAGTTGGAAGAACAGTTACACCAAACAACACTAGAGTAACTTACCGGTGCAAGTGAAACTCGAAAACGGAAGAACCCTCCGGGTATACTATGCAAAGCGTGGCCCGATGTCTGTCCTAGGTACTGCGGTATACCCCCACAGTCACCTGTGTATGTCACTAGAAATATAGGCAACTAGGTTTCCAACGCACGAACAATCACTAGGCTGGTACAGTGGACAGTCGGGTAGACCACAATGAGCAGAGTATCAAGCCCAAAACTTGCCAATTGTATCGAAAGAAAGTGGTATGGAAGACAACTGAGGATCTCGAATGGATTCGAGACCCACAAATCTCCGTGGAAAATGCAATCGACGGAATCCCAAGACAAACCCTCTATATGTGTTCTCCACTATGATTGGTCCGACTTTGGAGGGGTTATCTCCGCTACCTTTCCGCATGCGACCTCGTGTTTAGCCCCTGTGTTAGAGGGGGGTCCCAGATAACTTTCATGATACTAGACTTCTACACTCCTTAGCATATACTCATATGTTTGTTTTATAGCCTTGAAGGGTTTCCTCTCCAACCTAAATCAAGGCTCTAGCCTAATCTAGTTGATGGACCCTACAAACATAAAGTCTAGTAATTTTTAATTAGCGTTCTTTTTAAGGCTTGATTTACTCAAAAGGGGTATGGTAGTGAAACTGATGTTGTTAAGACTCTTGCGAAAAATGATGAAACTTATATGAACACTGGCAAAGAATGATTATATTTCTTATTATTATTTTTGAAATGCTTTTAAAATTAGAAGAAAACACAACGCTATGCTAATTTCTTTTTCTTTTTCAAATAACAATGCAAAGAAAATGCCAGGAAAGAAAGAGATCTAACAAACTAGGTTTTTTTTTTAATATTTTCTTCCAATCAAAGCAGAAATAACAAAAGATTTGAAAAGAAACTGATGAATGCACGATTCATGGCCAATTCATTTTTCTTAAAATTTCAAGCTAAAAATAAGTTAAAAAAGCTAGGAAAAACAAGAAATATTCTAAATGAAAAAGCAAGCTATAATAGAGTCCAAACCTAGGCTAAGATGCTATGACAGAGGCCACATTCAGACAAAAAAAACCCTAGGAAGTAAAAACTTGACAGGGAGGAGGATGACTTCCTCCAAAAACTTTTATGGACAGGTACACAATTGTCTCTTCAACAGCTAGGGTGCATACGCGGGTTGTAGAAGGGCAGGGCGCGTGTGCACGCGGGCAAGCCCTCTGCAGGCCACGTGTGCCTCTGAAATCCTTCAAAAATGAAAAAAGAAAGCAATCAAACACTGGTAGAGACAACTAGTATTGAGAACCAGAGTCCCTTGAAGACTCAGAAACTTACTTTGACAGAAAAGAAAAAACAATTCAAGAAAATTTCATAGCACAAACCAATCAAAGGTGAAACCTAAGATATAAACTGCAAACAACAAAGACTAGAATGAGTTCCAGAAAACCCCTGAGAAAATTACTTCTAACAGGGGAGAGGATGACTGCCTCTCTAATAAAAAAAATTATGAATCTAGCCACACTACTGTTATTTCATCAACTAGCATGTCCACGTGTGCTGTGTGAAGATTCGGCACGTGTACACGCATGCAGGCCACGTGCACCTCTGTGTCTTCCCGTAAAGAAGATGTAGCCAAGAAAAGAAAGTAGGGAGTACTGGTATGGAAGACTAGAATCCCTGCTAGCTCAAAATTTTTCAGAAACTCAGAAAAAAGGTGATGAAACCAATTTTTAAAAATACCCAAAAAATACTCCTGGAAAACCCTAGAGATCCCCAGTACGGTCACCAATTCTGTTGTGAGTGGGAAATCCCTCCTACGAACTAACACTAGGGTTTTTATCATGCATGCTGAAATGACCTAAATATTCTTACTTTTTACTATCATCCCATGCCTAGACCCCCATTACTCATATGTAAATACAAGGCTCGAGAGATTAAGTTGACGTACCTTATTCTTCGTGTTTGATGTTGATCCGTTTTTGCGCTTGGTTGTTCTTTGACTGCAACTCTCCTCCCAATGCTGACCTGCATTCGCTAAAGACAAACAAAGAACTCCACATGCATTTGATCTATGAACTAACGGGTTAGAGATTTAATCAATCATACAATCAATATTCCAATAATGACAATCTCATATGGTGGGACGGGAAAAGCAATTCTTTTATTAACTTCACAATGATACCTTACAGTGATAAAGTCGGCTACTGCTCCTTGATCCTGGTCTTGGGCTCTTCTTCCACTGTCTTCCAACTACTTTTCTCTATACTTCTCTTTACACGAGGATGGCTAAAGCTTGGGACAAAGGGAATGCTCAATCGAGTATAGTTTTTTCACTATGATTCTCCTCCTCCAAATGGGACTCCTACCCATTCTTTTATAGGTTAGAAGGAGCTAGGTATTTGGTTGAATGTCCGGCCATGCATGGTCGAAATGTTTAGTTAACTTACCCAAATTTGTGTGTTTTGTCAGCAACTTTCCTTTTTTCGTGCTTTTGTAGGTACACGTGGGCTGACTTGGATTAGCTAGCGTGTACACGCGTGTAGTAATGGAGCAGGTCGCGTGGGCCTTTATAAAAGGGGTTTTTAATAATAGTTGTTCAAAAATGTTTTGGCAAAGAAGGAATCATTGATGGCCTGATGCCAGGTAAGCATGTCCGGTGAAAATTAGGGTTATAACAAGCACAGAGAGAGAGTATTAGCAGCCAGAACGAACAGAGCAAGACCACAGAGCTCACATAAGTTATTCAAACTCTGTAAACGTTCGACAATCACTACTATGGCACCACTGAAGCTAGTAGAAGCAGTCAGACAACCAGACCAACCAGGGTTCAAACTAGGTCACGAGGACTGTTGGAAGAAAATGAACAGCAACAGCCGGAAATCGTCGACATCGACGAGATCCCATCTCCAGAGACGCTATCGGAGAACTCTACATCAATTGTGGAAGAGATTCAACAACCACAAACAGAGGCCATGAAAGAAGATACGCCAGCAGCAGTGCAGGCGTCTCAGAACGGGGAACTAAAAACCCCACAGGAAGTGCACCCAGAAAGAACCAAAGCAACCCTAGAAGTTAACAGAATGACACAAAATTTGGAACCAACAGTGCAACCAGACAAGTCGCAGATGACCATCTCAGGTCAATAAGCAGAAGAGACTGCTACAAATGCCTCGGCTTGGCCAGAATGGCTAATGGGGGAACAACCATAAGTCACTGGAACTTCGAACCAACCACAACAACATGAAGATAGAGTTCAGATACTGAGCTCACCCTGCAATAAACTTGTAGTAGAAATTGTTCTACCATGCATACCTGTTGGAGTACAGGTAGAACCAGAACTACTGAGTCATGTTGGGAAGCTCAAGTATTCCGACCATGACGTATCAGATGAAACCAAGTTCCCGGAACTTGCGCAGTGGGTCTTTATGTAGACCATAAGTGTAACCCGACTTGGAGAAATGATCAACCAACCACACTAGTGGGCAGATGGGCTAGACAGAACAAGAATCTTAGGGTTGTTGAAGATACCACATTTTGGTAGAGGCCAATACGCGACAACGTGCATCAAGCAGTTGTTAGAAGTCACACATGGAGGGGATATATGGTTGGACAAACCCGTCCCCATAACAATTGAGCTTATTGCGCAAATAACAAGATTACCAATCCGGGGTATGGATCTCGCGTTGATTCTGGACGACAAATCCAAGGAGAAAGAGTTGGTAGAAGAAATGAAAAATAAATATGGCATTGCCAAGGGAACAAGAGGCATCATGATCAAACAAATCAACAACACAGCTACACAATTGGGCACAAAGATCTTAGCTGGCAAATTGCTCAGAAAATGCCGCAAAGAGGAAGTACCAGCAAGAGTCATTGCAATTGCAGCTCAATGCGTAGAAGGCACCTCTATGAGCTAGGTGCCATATTTACTAAACTTATTTCAAGAGGATTGCAAGGATGCGTAGGACCTAGGCACATAGTTCCATTACTCATGGCTGATCACCCTAATAGCCTTCATGGGATGGCGAGAACTAGGGTATGTAATGTTTTGTACTAGACCACAGCCAGCGGGAGCAAGATACCTATTATTGAGATACGGGCTGCAGGCTAGGCATAAGATGGAGAACAAAATCATATTCGAAGCATACCTACGCGACATACTTGAAGCTATCAACTGATCATGGAGAATAACACTAGAGGTTGTCGCGTGATATGCAGACATTGCCAACTTCTGGGCCACATGCCAAACAATGTGGATACAACCAAGGCAGGATCCAGATAAATAATGGCTACAAATGCACTATTGCATCACAGAGGGTGATATCGATTTGGTCATCAGTGAATGGTTTGATGAATGGAGGATCCCAACCATTACCCGAGAAGTACCGAAAACAACAACAGAAGGAGAGGCAGAACATGCGAAAACGCAGCCTTCAGAAATCCAAGTGCCCAAGAAACCAAGAACGGGCCAAGGCAAGCAGATTCAGGCAGAAGAACGGTCAAACAAGATAGGAACCCAAAAAGGCTAGAAAGAGAGTACACAATCAACCAACGGACAAACAAAACAAGTTAAGGGAGTGTAGGAGACTTCCCCAAATCCCAACACACAGGAATCAGGGGGAAATAAGAGACCAGCCATGCAGGCAAGAGGTGCGCGCAAGAAATCAAAGGCATAATGAGCATCACCAAACTATACGATCAGGGAGGACGATGGGGAAATGATCACCAGAATGGGCCAGGATTTCCTAGCAGAAGACCTCGATATGCAACACATCACAGGGATAAACTGCAAAAATAGCTGGCAGAAACGGGACAGTTCCTCAAGAAATTTGTGGAAGCACAGAAAACAAGTAGTAGCAGAGGCATAGAGCCATCGAAAATACAGACCAAAGAAAGAGTGGAGGTAGAAGAATGAGACCCAATCCACTCCATGCCACATGCAAACACAACAATTTACATCAAACCTAGCATGCTGTGCATGGATGAAATCGTGGGGCAGATACCCTTGAAGGATTTAGACCACATCCAGTTGGTCCTGACACGGATGCCTTCAAGGGCACTACACAAATTGCAAGTTAGCATCGACCACGAGGTACAGTCTCGTGCACATAAAAACTTAGTCGAGCTACAACAAGCAACAAAGAAGCGGGAGGCGTTGGAAAAAAATTGTGAGCAGACCAAGCTCGAAACTCAGGAGGAAAAAGAACGCAGGAAGGAACTGGAACGAAGAGTGGGAGGAATTTTCAAGAAACTCCCAAGCACCGCACAAGGAAATGAACTCCTAGTAGCAGAAAAGATCAATCAGATTGCGCAGGTAATTGATCAATATCATAAGGAGATTGAGAATTTCTGGGAACAACTCACATCAACCACTCCACCAGCAGTGAAGGAGCAAAGGAAGCAGGAATAAACGACACAACTGCAGAAGATAGAACAACAGGTTAGTACAACAACTGAATTGTTCGATAAAGTAGCACAACTTTGGAAAAGGTTGGAGGAGGATCCACAGATACAACATTGGGACAAGGAAGAGGAAAGGATCAATGCAGTGATACAAGAACTCAAACAGAGGCAAAAGGCCATACCAATCCCAGAATGAGTCAAAGGGACGCAAGAGATGAAGAAAATGCAGACATAACTTATCACCACGCAAATGCAAGAACAAGAGTGTCAGGCTCAAATAGAGCCATTACAAGAACGAGTAGCATAAGTACTCGCATAGACAAAAGGAGCTAAAACACAGATAGCACAGACCCAGACATAATGTGCAGGATTTCTTAGTGACAAAGTGGCAGTTCAAGTAATGGACACCATCAAGGAAAAGACCGCGGAGGCACTGATAAAAGAAACAGAGCTCAAGGAAAAGTTCTAGATGATCACCAAGGAGATCGAGTTAGCTCAGAAGGATTAGGTGACTTGGGACGAGTCACATGTCAGTGTTGGGGTCCTGTTGGCACCAGGTCAAAGTGGAAAGAAGGATGATCGTGGGAAAGAAAGCGTGTAGAAACTGAAGTAACAGCTGGAGGAAGAACAACACGCGTGCATGCAAGAAAGCATGCACAAGGAAAGTGACAATTGGAGGAAGAGCAACACTTGCACATGGGAGGAAGACCTAACATCGCTAGGGTTAGGGTTTTGGTAATATGATTGTAAATGGCTGAAGAGCCCGATATATATAAATATAGATACACAGGTATCATAGAGGAGTTAGTTCGTTCACTTTTGAGTTAGTTCAGCTTTTGTAATACTCCATCGTAATATGTACGAGTGGATACATTATGTAACACTGTTATGAACTAATTTTGTAAGTTGTTGAGCTGAGAATATATGAGAGAAGGAAGATCTGAGGATTAGATCGCAGGCTGTGGAGCCTGGTGTGATCTAGTTCGTCTCATACAGATATTACCAGCCTGAGGAGAACTATAAGCGCGAGGCATTGGAGATGCAGAACTACCATAATAAAAGAGCAAAGAGCCAAATATTTGTGGATGTAGCCCAGGAGAGGGTGAACCACAGTAATACCTGTGTAATGTGATGAATGCGTGTATATCTTTGTTTTCTTTTAGTCGTTAATTGTTATGCTTAATAAATGAGTTAATGGATTGTTATGGAATACGATTGTGTTGTTCGGGAATTAAACTGTTAGAGATAAATACACACCTATGAGTAATAATAGATTGTAGTCACAATTTGTAGTATGTGGATTTGAATAATCATCCCCTATCTCGTACTCAATCCTAAGCTATAAACACCTGAGTCTTACAACCACCCATTTAAAGCTATCTCGGGTGAGACTGCGTAGTGCATTCTGGGCACTGTGTTGCCTTCTGGTTTACCAAGAGGGTCGATAGTTTTAGAGGCTTTGTTGGAAACCTGAAAGACATGAACCCTGGGTCAATAACTCAGACGGTAAAGGAAAGCAGTAACCAACACCTGCTGATAACAACAGGTGCGTCTTCATCAAGCAACCACTTTGGAGGCACCTTGCCTTTCAAGGTACAAGTTAATTTTATATTCTCGTATTTGAAGGACAAATAGATGCAGATGCCCAAGATAAATGGTTAAATCTGCTAGAAGGTTATTTCTCTGTTCACAATTTCTCTGATAGGGAAAATATCACCTTCGCACTCCTGAAGGATCTTCCCCATGTCAAACATTGGTGGGAAACTTACTGGGAGCAAAGTTCCACAAAGGAGTCTGGAATATATGGGGCCGAGCTCACTTGGGATTTTTTTGTGGATGTGGTCAATGAACAATAATACCTTGTTGGTAACTATGATGACCAATACATGAGATGGACCACACTGTGGCAAGAGAGGGGCCAAACAGTGCTGAAGTTCAAAAATAATTTCCATACCTTGCACACCAAGATGGGTATCAAAGACTCCGAGCGACATCTGGTTCTGAAATACCACGAGGCTCTACATTGGTACATCCAAACCAAAATGGATTTCCTGGACATCTCATCACTGGGAGATGCCTACCGATATGCGGTCAAAATCAAGCAGAAATTTAGGCACCAAAACAAATGGGAGTTCGAGTCTGCAAATCCGCAACAACCAAGGTATGATAAAGATGACCCTAACAAACAACCTCCTGAAAACCAGTCCAAGCCACATGAAAAGAAGGTTCATGGGAAGACGAAGAAAGACACTTGAAAGTGGCGTGATTTCCATAAAATCCCTTGGCACAACACTGATGAATGTCTCTCAAAACAATCATTAGTGGCCAAGATCAAAGAAAAGGATCTGAACCCTGATTCATAATCTGATTTAGAAAGTAATGGGAGAAGACAGATCATCGACGTAGACACCACTGCTATCGTCGTGACCGCAACAGTTCCACTAGAAGAACCAATAGATCTTGAAGAGGGGGAGTGCCTCTTCCATTCACAGATGTGGGTGAAGGGGACCCTGTTGCATTTCATTGTTGATAGCGAAAGCTAGAAGAACTTCATCTCGACAAAGGTCGTCAAACAATTGATATTGTTGATAACACCACACTCAGAGCCATAGAACATCGGGTGGCTTCGTCAGGGACAAGATTTATTTGTCAGCCAATAATTTCGATTGTCATATGGCATCCATCCATTCAAGGATGAAGTATTATGTGAAGTTGCCCCGCTAGATGTCTGTGATGTTCTTTTGGGCTGACCATATATGTGGAAGCGCCATGCTATTTAAGAGTTTCAACCTCGTAGTGTCATTGTTACTCTGGGGGATCATCTCTACAGGATACCAGAGGTAGTTCCAACTACAGTCCCACCTAAACAATGTCGCAAGGTAGTATCTCATACTACAAAATTTAACTTCTTCATAGTTTGTTCAAAAGGTGAATAGAAGGACACTACAACCACTGCAGCCTTGGACCAAGACCTTTCTTTCCAACAAACGTAGAATGTAAAAGAGAAAGAAGCTATTGTTTCTTCACCTACAAGGGTGCCTACACACTACCCAATCAAGTGAAGATACAACAGGTTGGTTGAACATATTCAACCCCACCAGCAACAGGATCGTGACAACCTTCAACAAGCTAAGCAACGCAACTTCGCTAGTAAGGCAAGCAAATCACCAAGATTTAGACTCAACAAATGCTTTCCCCTCTCCCCTGGGAACTCAACGTAATGGATACCATTGCTTCCTAAGGAGGGAGGATTGATCCAGATGGATATCGGTGGCCACCCACCTATTCCACTAGCTCAAAATAGAGTTTTCCACCTCTGTATTTCATTGTAATATCTCTGCTTTCATTTCGTTCTCAAAATAATCTGGATCATCTACATTCTTGTGTTCAGTATTTTGGTGAATGGTTTGGTTTATTCTTGTTGATATTGTGGGTTTATTTTGAGATTTATCTTCAAAGCTATTTAGTTACTTAACAGGTCCCTTGTCCCACAAACAAGTGGGTCTCATACACCAAATTGATGTATGGCTTGACCGTAACCCAAAAATTAGATTATTATTATTATTATAAAAAATGTAGCCCAACCAATAGATAACTTGTATTTTGTTAAAAAATTGTTTGAAATAACAAAAGTTGAAATTACTACCTCATCTCCTAAGAATAAGGCAATTATCTTTGTAAAAAAGACATCAATTTTCTCTTCTCCCTTTAATCTCTAGGTTCCCCGTTGTGCTTTGGTTCTCCTCCATTCCCTTTTAGCCTCTCTTATCCCTCTTTTTTCTCTCCCGCATATGTTTTTATTTTCCCCTCTTGATTCATCCCCAATTGTCTTTTATTATGTTTCTTCTTTTTAATTTTATGTTGTACTTTACGGTTTAGATATATATATATATTTAATTCTTTTTTCTATTTTAATTCTTTTTCTTATTTTTACATAATTAGTTTTACTACTGCATTTTTATTTAGTTATTATTTTATTTTATTTAAGTAATTTATTTAATATTTTTGTTGTTGTTATTTGTGATATATATTTGTAGTTTAACCCTTTTAATATTGTTTTTTTATATTCTAATTTGTTTAACTTATTTACTTTTTCAATGTATATATAATCACTTTATATACTCTCCTTTTCCCTTTATCCAAATTTTTCTTCCTCACTGTATAAATAAGCTTCCTTCTTTTCTATGCAAATTTGTGCACTACTCTTTTCGCTAGCCTAGATGGGGAGTAATTTTCCTCATTTAAACTACGTCATTTCACTAGCCTAGATGGGGAGTAATTTTCCTCATTTAAACTACGTCATTTCAAAAAATTGTACTAGTAAAACCAAAATTTCTATGACAAATATGTCTAACTACAAAAGTCTCCATCATAATAAAAATTAGTCTCCATCATAATAAAAAATAGTCTTTCAACCAAAATACTTTTAAATCCCTCGTGGGGTTTCATAGAATAAATGAGTGTTCACCCCCTCTTGAGTTCGTGGTTTCACCCCCTGACCCTCCCTCCCCTCCCTTACCTAGACAACCTGAACCACTAACGACTAAACTATTTTATCTTTGCCCCTCACTTTTTAACTCTCTCACTGTTGCCGAAAAGGAAACCATCAACCGCTCACATTGGCTCTCTTCCTCTCGATCAAAATCTCCCCCTCTTGAAGTAGAGTTGCCACAACCACCCTCTTCACTGACTCCAACGCTCGTCAGCTCCCTACGCATGACCAGTGAATCTACACTTCTCCCTACCCCATCTCCCCCATCGCACCCACTTCCAACTTCCCAACCGACCTGTCAGCATAGTTCTCCTACCCTTTTCACTGACCCGATAGACTCCCCAGCAGTACTCCCCGGCATTAGCCAGCCGGTCGAAAGCAAGGATACTCTGCTAGCAACACTGAGCTCCTCGACCCCTCCATAGTTTATCCCGGAATCCACAACTCAACTACAAATCTTCCGGGGAAATGAGCTCATCGCTCCTTCTACTGTTGCTGGTACTTCATCTACTCAACAAATGGACAAAGACCCAAAAAATTTTGCTTGGTCACGAGGTTTGGGCATAGAGCTCTCCCCTCTCCAAACGAGAAGCTCCAGAAAGAAGAAGGAAGTTCTAAGCACACAACAATCTGCTCCTATCGTCCCTGCACTTGATGGAAAGGCCCTTAGAGATTTGAAGGCCATAGCTCGTTCCAAATAATGATTGTGCTCTCTTTAAACATACGAGGGATCAGAGGTAACCTCAAGACTTCTTCCTTCCGTAAACTGCTCGAGCACACCAAACCGGACGTCATCTTTCTCCAAGAAACCCTCTCGTCAGATCAAAAATCCAGATCTTTCTTGCACTCTTTTTGCTCTTCTTGGGTCACTGCGACCGTTAACTCCATTGGCAATTCTGGTGGCTTTCTAGTGGCTTGGGACCCCGGTCACTTTGACTTGGTACCCTTCCTGACTTGTGGAGGCTTATTGTCGATAGGTCGATTCTTAGCTACCAACCAGGAGCTGGCGTTTTTAAACGTATACGGTCCCTACCAGGACAGACTGCAGTTCTGGACAATTCTTTCTAACAGTGGTATTCTGTCCATCTCCAACCTCATACTTGGAGGTGACTTAAACATCACACTCTCAGCAGATGAACACTGGGGAGGAGCTTTCTCTCTTGGTCCAGGTGAAGCCTTTTACAGGGACCTCTTCTCGTCCAAGAACCTCGTCAATGTTTTGTCGACCAGACTTGTCCCCACTTGGCGTAACGGGAGATCTGGGACTGAGGCTATTGCCAGATGACTCGATCATTTTTTAATCTCTGATAGTTTCATGTCCTCCTCATGTTTCCCAAGCTCATGGGTGGAGCTTCCTTACTTTTCTGACCATGCTCCCATTCTCCTAAAGCTGAATATTCCCCTCCAGCATAATTCTTTCCCCTACAAATTCAATCATCACTGGCTCTCCTCCACTGACTATTCCGAGCTTGTCCATTCTGTCTGGAAAAACCCATGTTTTCAAAGAAAAATTAACCCACAATTGAGAATTGTATGGAAACTAAAGGTTCTGAAAGCTCACTCAAAGTCCTGGAGTAAAATTAAGAAGGAAACAGAGGCGGCCCGTCTAAATAACTTGGAGTCTGAGATTAAAAATCTCATTTCATTATCAACCACAACCGCCCTATCATTGGAGGACTCCATTTATTTAAGGGCGCTAGAGAGGAGCAGAGAATACATTCTATGGGAAGAGGAAAAGTGTTGGAGACTTTGCAGTCGAGCGACCTGACTTAAATGGGGAGACTCCAATACCAATTTTTTTCACAATTTAGCAAGTTTCAACAGAAACAAAAAACTAATCTGGTCAATTCAAAGCGATAGTGATGAGACTCTCCGTGGCCAAGAGGTAATCAAAGCAGAGGCTGTCACACATTTTGAACAGCTTTTCAAAGCCAACAACAGTCATAATCTTCTAGAGAAAGTTGCTACTGCCAGCCTTTATCCAAAACTGGTAACGACTATTGAAGCTTCCGACCTCTATAAGCCAGTCACTCTTCCGGAGCTTAAGGAAATTTTGATCCACTTCAAAAAAGAGAGAAGTCCAGGGACCGACGGCTGGACGACAGAGTTCTTCACCTTCTTTTTCGATCTCATTGGATCGGATCTCCTCTAGATGGTGGAGGACACTCGCATCAAAGGTAAGATCTCAAAAAGTCTTAACTCCACCTTCCTGGTATTGATCCCTAAAGAAAACAATTCACTCTCCTTCAATGACTACAGACCAATCTCCTTGTGCAACCTTATTTACAAGGTAGTTTCAAAAGTCATCTCTAACCGGATGAAGCCGTATCTGGAAAGGAGTCTATCAGCTGAACAACTTAGTTTTTTAAAAGGTAGAAAAATACAATATGCCATTGGTGCTGCCCACGAAGCATCCACTCCATCAAAAAAAAAAATTTAGAGGCTTTGATCATGAAAATATACCTCAAAAAGGCTTTCGACAGCATTGATTGGGTATTTTTGAGACTAATCCTTCACTCAATGGGTTTTGGTGACAAGTTCACGGACTGGATTTTGTCCCGTGTCACTAGTGCTAATTTCACGGTGCTGATAAATGGGGAGGCATCTAGTTTCTTTAAAAGTGAGAGAGGGCTCCGACAGGGATGCCCGCTCTCTCCATACCTCTTCATCTTAATTATGGAAAGCCTTAGCCTTCTCCTCGCAAAATCCATCTCCGAACACCGAATCTTTGGTATAAAGGTATCAAGCCTCATCAAGATTGTACATCTCATGTTTGTTGACGACATTCTCCTAATGTCAAAAGCAGATCTTACGGAGTGGCTTGTTATTTTGGACGTACTTCAACTCTTCTGCACAGTATCGGGTCTGACCATAAACTCCTTAAAATCCACTGTTCATTATTGGGGATTATCTGAGGCTGAGCTTTCGCTACTCAAAGATTCCATCCCCTTTTCTTTTTTTGATTTGAATGAAGGCTTCAGTTACCTGGGCTACCGGCTGAAACCGAGAGCCTCCTCCTCTGCAGATTGGAGCTGGCTAGTGGCATTATTCGGAAGGAGAATAGGCTTTTGGTGTAATAAGTGGCTGTCCCTGGGTGGGTGTTTCATTCTAGTCAAAACGGTGCTTGAAGGTCTTGCCGTCTACTAGATGACACTTGAGCGGATCCCAAACAAGATCATTATTTTACTTCATAGGCTCTCGCTTAATTTCCTGTGGAACGAACTTCCTGGAAAACGCTGCTTCCATCTTTGCAGCTGGTAGTCTCTATCTAGACCGCGAAAGGCAGGGGGATGGGGGCTCAAGAAACTTTCTATCTTCAACACGACACTCCTGGCTTGTTCATTCTAGAGAGCGGTCACACATGATAGCATTTGGCACCGAGTCATTATGGATAAATATCTTGACTCCCTTCCCCTCCTCCATTGGTTGCGAAAGACTTCACATGATCAGAGAAGGGCTTCACCCTTTTGGAAGGGCCTGTCATCCACCTCACCGGTGATTTTACACTGGCTTCGATGGAAGCCCGGATTGGGTATTGAGATCTTACTTGGGAGGGATAAAATTCTCGGTTTGGAGAACCGCTCGATCCTCTCGCCACCCCTCATAACGCAGCTTTCTTCATTAAATTTCGGGTGCTTGGCGCAGGTGAAAGTGGCTGCCTACGCCTTCCCTCTCCCCGACCTCTGGTATCACAGTAGCGATTTACAGCTCCGGGGACCGCTGGCCATGGAATGGGATGCCTACACTGCGGCCTTGAAATCATCCAGGATCGCTCTCAATGAATCGCAGGACACTCTCCTATGGGCCGGAGGAGATGCCTCTGGCATCATCACCGTTAAAAACGTTTATGCGACCCTCCTTCAACCATTGGCCACTGGTGCGGATATCTCGTGGCTTCTAAAGGTTTGGAAGTGGTCGATACCACTTAAAATTCAGTTTTTTATATGGCTTTGCGTGAAGGATAAATTTCTCACATGGGAGGCGCTTCGTAAGAGAGGCTGGCATGGGCCCGGGATTTGCCCCCTTTGCAACTGAGCCTCAAAAGATATCCATCACCTCATGATCCACTGCAATTTCACAACTTATGTCTTGAATCGTTTAATACTTCACTACTCTCTTTCACTTGCTTGGAAGGGCGACACCATTACAGATTGCTTCTCATATTGGCTCTCGGATAAATCGGCTCTGCATCCCTTGGCTGCCCATGTTTGCTGGAAGACTTGGAAAGAATGCAAACAGGTGATATTTGAGGGATGACCTCCCTCCTTTCAAGCGGTTCTTCACAGAATCTTGTCCTCCTTCCATTGGCAACCGACCTCTGTAAAGGCCATCCAAATCAAAGCTTGTGAGTTTTCGATGGTGGAAGGCTCCACTTTAGTTTGTTTTGACGGCGCTGCACATTCAAACGGACTTTGTTGTGGGGCTGGAGGCACCTTCAAATCTCATCCGGCGAGGATCACAAAATGGTTCTTAAATTGTGGTGCGGGATCTAACACCAAAGCCGAACTCATGGGCTTGTGGGCTTCTCTCACCCTTGCTTCTTGTTGGTCCTTAAACCACTTACTTGTTCTAGGAGACTCGAGAGTAATAATTGATTGGATTAATCACAAGTGCAATCTCCATTCAGTCCACATTGAAGGCTGGAAGCAAAAAACGATGGAGTTGTCCAATATCTTCACTGACGTAAACTTCCATCATATTCCCAGATCCCATAATACAGAGGCAGACGCACTCTCAAAGAGGGCTCTAAGCGAAGTGGTTTGGAGGCTCTCGGTCTATCACTGTGATAAAGGAAAAGAGAGCCCTATCACCTTTTATAATATCTTCGAATTATAATGCCCACCTCAAGTATTTTGTTGACGTCATAGTAAGTTTTACTTGTTTCTTCTACAATGATTCCTCTAGCTAGAGTGGTCATAACATTTTCTCCTCTTTGAAAATCAATGGTAATTGTATGTAATGGTCCTTTCTTTGGCCAGCACTGAATATGCTCTCTCAGCTTGTTGCTGATTTTGTAAACGAATTTATACCCTATATAAATTTGAGAAAAGTTTTTCTTGGAAAAAAGAGTCTAAGATAGTTAATGCTCATAAAATACATGAGAGTAATATTTAGTTGTCATAGGTAAAGTTTGAGGTTAATGTGTATTCATGTACTATGCATTTCATTGTTATATAATGTTGGGGGTTGTTCAACCTAGATTTGTGGTTTCTTCGATGTTGTAGTCTACAAATAATTAGGAAGCTACAATCTATTGTGTGGATTAACTATAAACTTATTAACACTCATAATTTTGTTTTAATAATATTTTTAATTATAATGCAAATTGAGTTTGTGTTTTATAATTAATAATTTTTTGAAATTTGGATTCATTTCTAGTTTAGTTTGTGTGGATTAACTATAAACTTATAACACTTATAATTTTGTTTTAATAATATTTTTAATTATATTACAAATTGAGTTTGTGTTTTATAATTAATAATTTTTTGAAATCTGAAGTCATTTCTAGTTTACTGATGATTTTCACAAAGTTGACCATTTTTAATAGACCTTAAAAAGTCTCAATTTTCATGACATTGAGATTTTTTAGTAGATCCAAAAATAGTCAATGTTCACAAATTTGGCTTTTTTTTTATTAGACCCCCAAAACTATCTATTTTCATTAAGTTAGCATTTTTTACCAAAACCCCAAAACTATTGATTTTCACGAAGTTGGCATTTTTTCATAAACCCCCAAAAGTGTCAATTTTCATGAAGTTGTCATTTTTTTAGGAGACTCGAGAATCTATCAATTTTTACAAGGTCTTTGTAAATAAACCCGAAAAACTATTAATTTTCATGAAGTTGGCCTTTTTATAAACCTCTAAAACTGCCATTTATTTTTTATGAAGAATGACTTTTTAAATGTACCCCAAGACTACCAAATTTTACAAAGTTGTCCTTTACTATAGACCACAAAACTGTTAAATTCACGAAGTCAATATTTTTTATAAACCCCAAAATTGATGACACCATAGCACAATATTTTTAAGGATTCAAATATTATACCTAAGTATAGTATTATAGGCGACTATTTAAGTTTGAAAAAATAACACATATAGATATGTAGCAAATATTCCATTAAGTGCATACAATTTACTTTCAAACCCTATAAATTTTGGTGAATATTATCAACCTAAGAATATTTATGTAAACAATAAGCAATTAAAAAAAAATAAAAATGGTCAATTGGAAAATATATTATTTGAAAAATATATCAAGAAATAGCCAATTGGCAAAAATCCACCATTCAAAAACCCTATACCATAGATGTCGTGAAATTGTTTCACACTTGCATCCCCTAGAATGATTCAGATTATGTTGAGAACGAAATGGAACACACAGAAAAATATAACAGAGAGTACAACAATACAGTGAAACCGAACTTCTATTAATGAATAAAATAGTAGAATATTGTAGAACACAAACTGGCTAGAATGGTGGTAGTTTATCTATGAAGAGAAAGAGATGTCGACTATGCTCATTCACAAAAATATGATTATAAAGAGGTCGAAAAGGGCCTTTATCATGAAGCCTAAAATAAAAAGAGGCAAAAACCCTAAACATCAAAACCCTAACCCTAGAATATAAAACACCAAAATATTGTGGGCCCCAAGGTGGTTAGTTGATACGTCAACTCCTAAGGGCGCAACTTTTGCATACGATCTCCATTTGGGGCACACGATATCTTGTTGGAAACAACTGTATGAGGATTACAAATTTTGGCTAGGGCAAGGTATGCCATGGAAATCATTGCCCCCCTGAATGCCCAAAACATCGTTTAGGGCCTCAAAATGGCCCCAGAAGTTTGAGACCCGAAAAACCATAGAAAAACTGCCAATAAGATAGAGAATCATTGAATCAATGGAAGAGGTGGGAAGCCACTGATATCCACCTAGATCAATCCTCCCCCCTTAGGAAGCAATGGTCTCCATTGCGTTAAGTTTCCTCATCATACGGGGAAACTTCTGTTGAATTTGGCTCTTGGTGAGCCACTTGCCTTGGTGAAGATGCTGCCCTTCTTTGAAGATCACTTGGTAGAGCTATATGTGTTGTTAGCAGGTGCCTTTCATATATGTATCCATGATTTGATCAACTATAGCATGCTCAAGGTAGTTAGGGTTGAGTTCTATAAGGACCAAGTGCTCAACTACCTCTGAGGTGTCCAGTAGAGGTGGAAAATATGGGCGAAGTAGCTCCACATCAAAAACTGGATGCAGATCAAGGAATGGGGGAATACTTAATTCAAAATCATTCTCACCTACAACCTTGGTGATGGTGTAAGCCCATATTGAAGTGGGTAAAGCTTGCATTGGGGTCCTGCAAGGTGCTCTTTCTGCAAATGTAACCAAATCTTATCACCAACCTAAAACTTGTGTGGAACCCGATGTTGGTCATGTCATTTCTTGTACTTGGAATTGGATTTCTGTAAGATGTCATGGAATTGTTGGCGGATGTACTGAATTTGTTCAACAAATCTTGTTACCTTATCAACCTCAGTTTAAGCATGGGAAGATTATTCCCGTGTGGATGCAATGGGAAGAGCTACGTCAATTTGGGGCCAATGGATGGAACCCCAAGCACACCTGAAAGGGGTTGTGGCCAGTAGAGCCATGAAGGGCTCGATTGTAGCTATGTTGAACATAAGGACTATTCTCATCCCATGTGCGAGGGTGTTTGGAGTTGTACATTCTCAGGATATCCACAATAATCATGTTGACTACCTTCGTTTTTCCATTGGTTTGGGGGAGGAAGGCGATTGATTTGGTGAGATTGGTGTCCATGAATGACCACAGACTGGACCAAAATGTACTCAAGAACCTGCTATCATGATTTGAAATAATAGTTTGTGGTAACCCAAAATGAACCCAAACACACTCGAAGAAGAGATTAGCAATGACCGTGACTGTGATACTCTCACAACTACATTTGAACCCTAAATCTGACAACATCCTTCGACACCACCTAAAAAATTGGCCTTGTCATCGGATTTTACCTTTAACAATTGTAATTTTGTTGTCTTTTTTCAAATTGGCCCCAACGATCGTCGGATATTCGACTCATAACGATTGGCCGTCGATTTTTCTACGTCTAGGCGTCAGATATTCTACGAAAATGGATGAAATAGGTATGGACTTGAAGTGTACGAGGTATGCCTTAATATATATATATATATATATATATATATATATAT
>ML783474.1:384501-395251 GCA_009831015.1 Picea engelmannii | reverse complement strand
TTGATTTAATATTGATACAATTATTAACTTGTATTGGTATATTATTGTAGAAATTAGTGTTCAAGTTTAATTATGCCATTTTATAGTATGTCAGTATATATTGTACGAAGAGTTTCTTAATTATGAAAAAAAACACATTCATTTATTTTCTAGTACATAGATTTTGTTGGGCTTTGGGGAATTGAGAGTGACATGAAGGGGGCAGGGGTGCATATGAGCTTCCACCTTCACGTGGTTGGCCCCATTCAATAGAGAATATTAAATAATTCTTGAAACAAAGAGAAGCTTATTAAGGTTAATGCACAACTATTCTTACTTCACCTAGTTCGGTATTGTGTATTATTCAATAACTCAAAAATAAGGTGCACCTGCTCATGTACTTGAAACTGGTGCATATAAATGACATGTGAATGGGGCCAATGTTGAATTTTTTTCTTTGTGCTTGTATGGACTGAAATTTGACATGGTTAGACTAGATGCATGCATTGACGGTATGGGAGGGTTTCCAGACTCAAATGTGACTTGCACAAAAAATCGACAATCAAACAATAAACCTATAAACTAATTAATGTTATTGGGGCCAATGTTGAAATTTTTTCAATTTGTGCTTGTATGGACTAAAATTTGACATGGTTAGACTAGATGCATGCATTGATGATATAGGAGGGTTTTTGGACTCAAACATGACTCACACAAACAATTCGACAATCAAACAACAAGCCTATAGAATAATTAATGTGAATGGGGCCAATGTTGATTTTTTTTCAATTTGTGCTTGTCTGGACTGAAATTTGACATGCTAGGACAACACACATGCATTGATGATATCAGAGGGTTTCCAGACTCAAACCTGAATCATACAAACAATTCGACAATCAAATGTTTTTTGGTTATTCTATCAAAACCTAAAAGTAAGGCGCACCTGCTCCTGTACTTGACCCTGCTTATAAGTGACATATGAATGGGTTCAACTTTGAAATTTTTTCAATTTGTGCTTGTATGGACTGAAATTTGACATGGTTATACTATACGCATACAATGATGGTATGGGAGGGTTTCTAGACTCAAACATGACTCACACAAACAATTTGACAATCAAACAACAAACCTATAGAATAATTAATGTGAAGGACTAGATGAATTAGTACATAAATCTGACATCAAATTTCAATATGAATATTCCTGAATCCTCTACGAATATAAAGGATCAAATTCTATTTCATCAAATATTTGGTTATTTGATCATAACCCAAAAATAAGGCACACCTTCTCATGTACTTGAAATCGACGCATATAAGTGACACGTGAATGGGGCCAACGTTGAATTTTTTTGAATTTGTGCTTGTATGGACTGAAAATTGACATGGTTAGACTAGATGCATGTAGTGACAGTATGAGAAGGTTTTTGGACTCAAACTTGACTTGCACAAATAATTCAACAATCAAACAACTAGCCAATAGAATAATTAATGTGAATGGGGCCAATGTTGAAATTTTTTCAATTTGTGCTAATTGTATGGACTGAAATTTGATATGGTTAGACTAGATGCGAGCATTGATGATATGGGAGGGTTTTCAGAATGAAACATGACTCACACAAACAATTCAAAAATAAAACAACAATCCTATATAATAGTTAATGTGAATGGGGCCAATGTTGAAATGTTTTCAATTTGTGCTTGTCTGGACTGGAATTTGACATGCTAGGACAACACACATGTATTGACAACATGGGAGGGTTTTCGAACTCAAACATGAATCAAACAAACAATTTGAAAATCAAATATTCTTTGGTTATTCTATCAAAACCCCAAAATAAGGTGTGCCTTCTCATGTACTTGACCCCGCTTATAAGTGACATGTGAATGGGGCCAACGTTGAAATTTTTTCAATTTGTGCTTGTATGGAATTAAATTTGACGTGGTTAGACTAGACACATACAATGATGGTATGGGAGGGTTTCCAGACTCAAACATGACTCACACAACCACTTTGACAATCAAATAACAAGCCTATAGAATAATTAATGTGAAGGACTAGGTGAATTAATACATAAATTTGACATCAAATTTCGATATGAATATTCCTGAATCATCTACGAATATACATGATAAAATCCTATTTCATCAAATCTTTGGTTATTTTATCATAACCCAAAAATAAGGCGTGTCTACTCATGTAGTACTTGAAACCGATGCATATAAGTGACATGTGAATGGGGCCAACGTTGATTTTTTTTCAATTTGTGCTTATATGGATTGAAATTTGACATGGTTAGACTATACACATGCATTGAAAATATGGGAGGGTTTCTAGACTCAAACATGATTTACACAAATTATTCGATAATCAAACAACAAGCCTATAGAACAATTGATGTGAATGGGGTCAATGTTGAAATATTTTCAATTTGTGTTAATTGTATGGACTAAAATTTCACATGGTTAGACTAGATGCATGCATTGGTGGTATGGGAGGGTTTTTGGACTCAAACATGACTCAACCATGACTCAACCAAAAAATTTGACGATCAAATGTTCTTTGGTTATTCTATCAAAACCCAAAAATAATGCGCGCCTGGTGATGTACTTGACCTTGCTTATAAGTGACATGTGAATGGGGCCAACATTGGAATTTCAATTTGTTCTTGTATGGACTGAAATTTGACATGGTTAGACTAGACACATGCAATGACAATATGGGAGGGTCCAATTCGAAGATAAAAAAACAAGAAAATTACAATTTTTAAAGGTAAAATCCGATGACAAGGCCAATTTTTTGGGTGGCATCGGAGGATGCCATTGGATTTTGGGTTCAAATGTAGTTGTGTTAAGGATTCTTAGTTGTGATAGTTATTTGAGAACTGCCATAAAACGAATGCCCATAGGCATCCATTACCACCTGGAATGATCTGTAAATGTCATCATTGTTGTCATAGTATTATTGCAACAAATTTCGATGAACATGATGTTCGTCATTGTTATAGCATCTTTGTCAAAACTGTTCGAAAACATGGGACTTTGGCCAATGAGTTTGGTGGCAAGAAGAAGATGCTAGATGACATTTTGTATTTAAATAATGATTCTGTACTAATATTCTTTATGGAGCAAGAAATGGAGATGGTAAAACATCAAGCGATTTCAACATCCTAGAATCCCAAGGGAAGCCAACTTGATCAAGTACACCAATAAGAGTGAAAAATTTGTGCAAATTGAGAATGTGATGGAGATATTATGCAAAGACTCGTACCTATTATAAAATGACACCTATTAGTGCTCATGAGCAATACAATTAATTAAAAAAACTAAAAAAATGTTCAATTAATAGAAAGGTGGTAAATTAGTTGTTGCATGCATATAATCAAATCTTCAAGCTTTGACATCTATCACAAGAAATATCCAATGTTCCAAGTTCATCAAATGCTTATTTTGATGGCATAATATAGAAGAAAATACTTCGAAGAAAAAAAGGTGTTTCTATTGGGGACACTGTTAGTGCTAGGGCATCTCAAGTGTGACAATATCATTGGTCTTCAATTTATTATAACCATACTATTATGCTAGAGGATTGTAGGGAGTAGGATGTTTCATGGGCTAAGAAGACACATATAAGTCCCTAAACTATAAGACATGCTTTGTAGATAAAATGTTTTTCCCAAGGGTGGAATACAATCCAAATTTGAAGGAGTAGGTGTAAAAATGATGGCCCTTGTTGGGCACACGCCTATTTTGGGTAGAAGCCTATTTTTGGGACAAAGATCTGTTTTGGGACAGACCTATTTTTGGAGAGAAAGTCCTAATTTTGGAGTGTGTGCAATAGGTGGCAGGAAAGTAGCATGCGGTAAAAGAAGGAAAAACAACATGTAGGAGGAAAACCAACATGTCGCCCAAGCAGACAAGCCTAACCATGATAGGGTTAGGGTTTTTGACAGATATTGTAACGACTATAAGCCTATAAAGTAGTATAAATAAATACCTAGGAGGTCTAGGAAAGGGGTTCAATAGGTTCAAGAGTTCAGTCGATAATTGTAAGCAATTTTATTATGATTCTTGTAGTAGAGTTGAATAAATTAGTCCTTGAGGGTTAGGTCACAGGATGAGGAGCCTGGTGTTATCTAGTCAACGTCACAGAGGGTACTTACCCTCATTTTGATTGTATTACTAAATATGTAAAGTGCACAACACAAGATTTTGCAGCCAAATAAATAAAAGAGCAAAGAAGCTAGATCTTTGTGGACATAGCCACAGGAGGGGTTGAACTGTGGTAAACCTTGTGTTCTATGATTGTTGTTGAATGCTTTACTTTTCTGTTGATCATTATCTTAAGAATGAATGGTTAAAGTAGCTAGATCAACATGCATTCATATGGTTAAAGATGAATGAGTAATAGAAGTAGATGAATGATTAACAAGGATAATGTATAAGGGAGAAAGAACCCAACCATAATGCCCACTCATTCCTAGACTGCAAACACTTGAGTATTGCAGTCCCCCATAAAAGCTATCTCGGGTGAGACTGCACTGTGCACCCTGTGCGTAGCATTGCTTTCTGGTTTACCAGGAGGACCCGTAGTTTTGAGGGTTTTGTTGGAAGCTTGTTTGAGATCAAAACCTGGGTCAGCTAAGGAAGAAGTAAGCCAACAAATGCTTTCGTTGCCGACTGGAACTACACATAATTAAGTGGATGGGATCTGTGGAAGAGAAGTGTGGAGGATGAAAGTATAGAAGGGAATGTTTCGACGGAGATTGAAAGATGGTTGAAAACAAATGAACTTGAGTTTTCACAGAAGGACAACATAAACCCTAAATTAACACAGCAGAAATATCTCAACAAATACGTGTTTAGCGACTTGCATGAGGCATTTTTCTATGATTTCCCACATTTGTTGCATGAGTGGTTATTGAGGTTAAAGGAAAACCACCCTACAAATCAGATCAGACAACTAGAGTGGAGATTGTGCATTTACAAGAAGTTAATAACAAATTCACACGCAATAGATTTCTGGTTAGACAATATTGTTGCAGGGTTTATCATTGAATTTGTAGTAGATACCGCAAAGTCCTACACCACAGTAGAGCATGATTTTCTTAAGGGACCCAGAGGTAGGTACATTAGATCATTGTATACTTAAATAAAGATTTTATTATATGACAACAGTGTGATCACCATGGAATTATACAACTAAACTTCCCTGCGTGCATGAGGGAAATGGGGGAAGCATTGACACGAGGTTGAGATATGGATAAGAAAATACTAAAGAGGCCATTGAATCAATCATGATGGAAAAGGACCAGATAAAGAAGATAATGGAAAAGGATGGAAAGACGTGCATCGAAATACCTTACCAATATAAAATAAATAACAAGAAGAGAGCCATAGCCGATAGAGAGGGCTTGGCGAGTGATGAAGAAGAGGTAGAGGATCTCCAGGCTGTAGAGAAAATTTAGGAAATACTGTATGCAACATATGAAAGGAAAAAAAGAGGCCCAGGGTCGGGAACATAAGGCAGAACTCCAATCTAGATCACCGTCAATGTGGAACCTACAACCCCATGTGCAACTAATACACTAGAAAGAACACCAATGTTTAGAAAACCAAATTTTAGTGGAAGAAGAACAACATAACATGGATCCAATCAAGGAAAATAAACCAGGGGAGAAAATTTAGGAAGTAACAGTCAATTATCTACACCGTGCAGAGGCAATAACTCAACACAGTTCAAAATGGAAGGACATGATCCCACGATCAAATTACCAAAATTGTAGGGAGAGCCATCAGAGGACCCTGAAAATCACATATTCATCTGTGAGAAGATCTACGAAGTAAAGAAAATCACAGATTATGATACAAATCTCACACAATTAGCTATCACACTAAGAGAGTGTGATGGACTGGTACATGAGCCTGGATGTAAATAATCCACAGGGAGTACCAAAGACTATCGAGGACGTGAAAAAACTATTGGTAAATGAGTTTTAGAAGCGAAGCTTAGAAGACCAGTACATGAATGAAATGATTGAAATCAGGTAGAAACCAGGTGAGTTTGTTTGGGAGATTGATCAGAGGTTGAAACGTCTGAAAGGTAAGTTGAAATATGCAATTACTAACATGCAACATAGGCACTTATTTGTGAACTCACTGTTACCACACTTGAAGTATCCTTTAAGACAACAAAAGTTCCAAACTCAGGCAGAGGCTCTGCAAGCAGCCCTGCAACTAGAAGAGAACCAATATCAACAAACAGCTCCAACAATAGAGGATTTGAAGAATCTAACGTTTCAACTTAACTAGAATAAGGGAAAAGAGAAAAGAGAAGATATTTGGTGTACACTATGCAGGACAGAAGGACACTATAAGAATGAATGTCCAAATTTTGCGCAGTACTTGGCAACAGAGGTACCAAAACCCTTGCCAACATGAGGACCATGGTGCGAGATTTGTAAGATGAATGGGCATGATCCATATCATCGTCTAATGATGCAGAAGTATAAGACAATACCAAAAAGTTCATATTGCATTTTTTTCAAATCAGTGGGTCATGATGATAAGGATTGTAGAAGGATGGAATTGATGAGAGAAAGAACTTCAAACACTTACAGGGTGCAAGTAGAAATGATGACAGGACAAGATGCACCTCAGTTCAACCAGGTTCCATCATAGTACAACAATACGCAGCCAGAGTACAATAACACACAACAACAATATAACCCTGTGCAGTATAACCAGGTACCCCAATACAACACACCGCGAGGAGATCAAGGTGGATATAGAGGTGGAGGATGAGGCAAAGGAGGATTTAGACGACACATAGGAGGATTTGAATGAGGCAGAGGACCAGTAGTGTGCCACAACTACTAATAACTTCCAACAACCAGGACATTGTGCAAGGGTTTGTCCACTTCCATCGACAACATGTATGTACTGTCGCGCAACAGACCATGACATAGAAGACCGCCCAACACTCTTGGGAAAGATCCAGGAAAAAAGGAACCAGAACAACCAAAATGTCCAACGGATTTCTATATAAGCCAGGGATAATGGGAGAAACATCAATATAGTCACTTGAGGAGGAGCCAAGACAAGAGTTGATGCAACAAAACAAGATCCATCCCAACACCAATGGGTTAAGAAGAATACCGAGCCACATAAGCAATTTGACGCATGGAAAGAAAATGAAACATTTAGGGAGGCCAAACATGAGCTTCTCAATCATAATGTTGCATCTATATTAGTCACACAACAAACTCAGAACCCACCAATGTATGAGATGCCATCCTCAATGGACCATATCAGTGAAGGACATCCTTTATAGCAAGTAAGTACCATAAAGACTTTTATTCAATCCCGTGTTAAGTTATTGAATGATCCATCATCCATTAAGGTCTTACAAAATCTGCTAGAACGATGTAACACAGAGGTAGAAGGGAATTTAGAGCATAAAACAACTAGTCATCTCCATACAAGAAGAAGGACAAGCAGAGAATTCAGACTAAATGCCAACATTGGGGATTTCAACATGGGAGATATTATACTCGATTTAGGTTCTGAAGTAAATGTCTTACCTAAGAAGACATGTCAGTGTATGGGAGAACCCACATTAGGCTATTCACCTGTCCAGTTGAAACTAGCAAATCAACACAGAGTGTTACCAATTAGAAGGCTTAAAGGTGTGACAGAAGATTTGGATGGAGTGCACACTATGGTAGATTTTGAAGTGATAGAGACAGTAGATGGCACAACACCTTACCCAACATTACTTGGATTGGATTATGAATTTGATAACCAGGCTATAATCAACTTGAAGACGAGGAAAATGACTTTTGAAGTAGGAAAATATAGAGTCATTGCACCATTGGATCCCTCAGAAGGAGAAAAATTTGTAGAGGCGGCTTGTTTGGATCTAGAAGAAATAAACTAGTTGTACATAACCACTACGCGAGAAGAGGCTTATGTCAACCCAACTGCAGACGGGGTGCTCAGCTAGGGAAGCATTACATCATGTACTTCTAAATCAAACACAGGTTTGGAGAATTGGAAACATTGATTACATGAAGTCTCCACAAGGAGGTGCGTAAGAATAGACTGCGTAGTAAGATGGGTTGGTACAAAGATAAGAGAACCTCCTAGTTTTCATGGGTTAAACGACTTAGAGGAATTCTTGAAAAAATATGAGGAGGAAGTGGTGGAAAATCAGAGGTTGTTAGCCCTAGATATTTCACTCAAGGAAACACCTGTAATATGGCGGGGTGCACATAAAGAAACAATTCAGGACTGGTATAAGTGTAAACAACTACTGGGCATTAGGTTTGGCGTAGAACAGGGGAGTAATACAATGAAAAAGTATGATGGGCAAGGAACACCAGCTGAACACTTACATAAGTGTAGAACACAATGGAGGATGACACCACCAGAGGAATGGCCTCATCACTTTATTCATACATTGGAAGGGATCTTAAAGAATTGGTACATAGACTAGGAGATATGCAGAGGCACTACAAAATGGATAAGATTACAACATAATTTTGTAGTAACCTTCTCATTCGAGCATGAGAATCCCAACATTGACTCAGCACTGAAGCTGATAAGGGGAGTGATACTTTTTGATGAGCCAGAGGTTGAAATCATAACAAAATATCAACAACAACATAAATAGACAGTTAAAGAGTTACTCTCATGTTACCATGTTGAAGAGGAAGCACCAGATGAAGATGATCCGCGCAACATTCAGATCACAGAGATTAAAGGAAAAAGAGAGGTGGAAGGTCCATCTTTGGATTCGAAGGAATTTGTTGTACCAATCAAAGTTAAGAAAGTCAACATTGGGATGAATGACAATCCTAAAATGGCAAGTATTGGAGACTATTGGGATGAGCAAACATCATAAAGAATAATAGAGTTATTGCACGAATACAGTGACCTGTTTCCATCAAGCTTTACAGAGATGAAAGGAATAGCAGGGGAGCTAGGTGAGATGAAGATACCCCTCAAACTCGAGGCTAGACCTGTCAGACATAGACCTTACAGACTGAATCAAGTGTATAAGCAGAAAGTGAAAGCAGAAATTGACCGAATGTTGGAAGCTGGCATTATAGAACCAGTAGAGGAATTTGAATGGATTAGCCCCATGGTAGTCTAGGAAAATAAGCAAGGGGGGATAAGGATTTGTGTATATTTGAGAAAAATCTATGATGCTTGTTTACATGACCCTTTCCTTACCCGTTTAACAGATGAGGTCTTGGAGAATGTGGGAGGCCAGGAAGCATATTCATTCACAGATGGATTCTCAAGATACCATTAGATAAAAATAGCTCTAGAGGACATGTATAAGAGTACTTTTGCTACAGAATGGGGATCCTACCAATATACAGTCGTGCCCTTTGGATTGAAGAATGCGCCAACTATCTTTTCAAGGGTAGTCATAACTGCTTTTAAGGAATTCATAAATCAGTTTCTAGAAGTATATCTAGATGATTGGGTTGTGTATAATTTTTTGAAAGACCATGTAGAAGTGTTAAGACTAATGTTGGAAAGATACATGCAATGTCAGATATCATTAAACATCAAGAAATGCACTTTTGGTACAGCTTTTGGGATATTGTTGGGACATATAGTGTGTAAACATGGTTTATTGGTTGACCCTGCTAAGATTGCAGTCATTGTGAATTTACCACCACTAAATTTAATGCGCTAGTTAAGAGAAACAATGGGACATACATGGTACTACAAGAAGTTTATAAAGGGGTATGCGCAAATTACTGCACCAATCGAGAAATTGTTAAAGAAGGACACCAGATTTCAGTGGAATGAGGACTGTCAGTAAGGATTGGACACTCTAAAGGAAAAGATGGTGACAAAACCTATATTAGTATTTCCAGATTGGGAAAATGCATTTCATGTGCATGTAGATGCATCAACGATAACACTTGGAGAAATTTTGGCACAACCAAGAGCAGGGGACTTAGACCATCCTATAGATTTTACAAGCAGGAAGTTGTCAGAATCAAAGCAGAATTACAACACCACAGAAAGAGAAGGCCTAACCATGGTATATGCACTTCATAAATTTAGGCATTATTTACTGGGTAAACACTTTAAAATGTTCACAGATCATTCTGCCCTCAAATATCTAGTCAACAAGCCAATGTTGGGGGGGGAGGATCTGTAGATGGCTATTATTATTTCAAGAATTTGACTTTGAATTAATAGTCAAACCAGGGAAGTCGAATGCAAGACCTGATCACCTGTCAAGGGTAACCAATGGAGAAGAACCTACTAACTTGGAAGATGACTTCCCTTATGCACAATTATTTTTCAGTACAGGTAGCTGATGAATACTTCACTGATGTTATTGAATACTTAAGTACATGAGTTGTGCCACATGACTTTAGCACTATGTAGAAGAAAAACTTGGTAGTCAGAGTTGCAGACTATCAACTCATTGCAGGGCATTTATACAAGCTGGGAACATATAACATTTTGAGAATGTGTGTATTGGAACATGAACGTCTGAAGGTTTTAGCAGAAGCTCATGAAGGTATAGTTGGAGGACATTATGTTGGAAAATCTACCGCACATAAGGTATTGTGTGTAGGATTATGGTGGCCAACAGTTCATAAATATGCCAAGGAATATTGCCAGAACTGTGATGTTTGTCAGAGGGTTGACAAACCCAACATAAGGGATGAGATGCCCTTAAGACCACAAGTAACTCTGTAGGTATTTGAGAAATGGGAAATATATTTTGTTGGAAC
>ML783474.1:371723-384496 GCA_009831015.1 Picea engelmannii | reverse complement strand
ATATATATATATATATATTGTTATTGCGACCAAATACTTAACAATATGGGAAGAAGCAACACCAATCAAATATTGTAGCACAAAGACAACATCACACTTCTTATTTGAGCATGTGATCACCAAATTCAGATGTCCCAGGATTTTGATGAGTGACCAAGGAACTCATTTTATTAATAATACCCTCAGGGCTATGACTGAGGAGTTTGAATTCTATCACCAGAAGAGTACACCATATCATCCTCAGGCAAATGAGACAGTAGAAGCTTTCAATAAGGTTTTGGAAAATGCATTGACCAAGATATGAAATGTTAACAGAGATGATTGGGACTTGAAAATACCAGCAATACTATGGGCATACAAGACCACATGCAAGAAGTTGATAAGACAGACACTATTCGGATTGGTGTATGGACAGGAAGCAATGGTGCCATTAGAATTTCTGGTACCCAATCTGCGCGTAGAAACAATTACCAACATGACATAAATAGCCACAGTACAGGAGAGGCTAAGTCAACTAATGGAAATGGAAGAGGAAAATATTATGGCAGGATTTCACTAGGAAGTATAGAAAGTAAGGGAAAAATCCTGGCATGATAGACACATTAAAAATAAAAGCTTTAAGGAGGGAGACTTAGTTCTTCTCTATGACAACAAATTTTTGCAATACCTTGGTAAGTTTAGAATGCATTGGCTAAGTCCATATGAATTAAAGAATGTCACATATGGGGGATCTATGTAGCTAAAGTATTTGGGAGTAATAGAACTAAAAGGAATGGTCAACAATATTCGACTAAAAATGTACAAGGACAATCGACCTATTAACTCTTAAAAGTTACATTGCAGTAAGAAAGTCATACATATAGTGTACTATAGTAGATATTAGGAAAGAAAACTAATAAAAAGGAATACAAAAATAGAAAAAGAAGAAAAACACAAAAAGAGGCAGAAGTTGATTGAACAACAGGAAAGTGGGAAAAAAGTCACGTGCAACAATTACTGTGACAACATAAAAAGAAAATGCCCAGGAAAACTAGGACTTGGCGCAAATGCACATAAAAAGTGAAAAATAATTATGACAGGGTCTATAAAGTGTGGAAAGCACATGTTAATTCAATACTTAGTGATTTTTTAGCACATAGCAAGATAAAAGTGTGTTCCCTAGATATAATTGTGGGAAGAAGAGAGCGAGTGTTCGAATCGGATAAAATATGACACCACTAACGTTTGGCACTCCAGGATAGTACGTATGGTTTACTCGACATGTACAAAGGAGGAAGGAAAGGATGGGGTAGCCTGAGAATGTCGCTGAGCTCGAAGATGTCACCACGTCTGAGACAGAGTCACTTAGTCGGACACGAGTTGAGGAGAAAACATCGACAACAACATAGGGGGAAGTAGGGCACTGCTCCAAGACCCAAGATGATATTACAAACCCTAATCCTAAAACACTAGCTAAACTTGATGAAATGAAGGGTCAACAATAGGGCCAGGATAAAGAGGCGGTTTTGGTCGAGGACATCACCAACCAGCCAGACTCCGAAGGGGAAGAATATGATGCAGAAACAACAGAAGCAGGCCCATATGTTGTCGGTCATAAAAGAAAGGCGCAGGACGCCATAAACGTTACACTTCCCTACCTCCCAGACGCAGTGGTCATTGTGGAATACATGCTCAGAAAAGTACCTAAACTAAGGTAATCGGACCACGATGTGCGCGATGCAACAAAATTCCTAGATTTGGCTGAGGAAAACTACCTAGAAAACAAAGGGGAAAATGGATCCCTAGGAAAACCAATCATGGAGCCCACATAGTGGATAACAGGGCTTTACAATTTTGGGATAATGAACCTCCTGGACATACTGCACTTCGGGAACGGTAAAAATGTTGGGCTTTGCGTCAAACAATTGCTATCTCGGGTACATGACGAAATCCTTTGGATGGATAGGCCGGTACAACTTGATGTGGTGTTGATCTCCAAAATTATAGGATTACCTACAGTAGGCGCACAACCAGATGAGTACTTGAACAACAAAGCAGCAAGAAGGAGATCGTCGAACTGGTCAAGGCATAATTTGGTACAAGAAGAGAAAAAATGGGCATTGTTCTTAGAGATATCAATGAAAACACGACAAGGTTCTCTAGCAAGCTCATGGCTTGCAATCTGCTGAGGAAATGTAGGAAAGAAGAGGCTCTAGCAATAATCATCACAGTAGCCGCGTAATACGTGAAGGGAGTAATGTTAAGTTAGGCACTGTACCTCCTGAACCAATTTTTGATCGATTACAGAGATGCGTTGGATAATGGAACTGAGTTCCATTATTCTTAGCTTGTTATTCTTATAGCTTTGGCAAGATGTCAGTGGCCAAGATTTTCATCCTTTCTGGATAGGAAAGGAAAGTGCTATGCGGCCAGATATGAGTCCCTATGGTGGGCCAAGGACAATAAAAATCAATAGACAAATAACACAGTATTTGTGATGCTGCTAGAAGAGATACAACAACGCACAACCAATGTGTGACACATTCCTATGGAGGTGGTCTAGGAAACTGAAGGGATAGCCAGGTTTATGGAATCTAGACACCACATGTGGATCCAGGCTGCAAGGGATCCAAAGAAGGAATGGTTGGAGATGCAATATTGCGTCACAAAGGAAGCGATTGACTGGATAATCAAAGACTAGCCAACGCAGTGGAATATTCCAGTAGAAAAACCAACAACAAAGCCAACTGTAATGTAATCCACCAAAACCAAGGGGCAAGACGAAGAAGGTCCTTCAACAAAGATGAACAACCCATTTGATAACAATAGGAAGGTTGTAGTGCGCAATCAGGCATTGGGAAGCAACATAGTGCCAAAGAAACCAAGGAGGAAAAAAATATTTCCCAAGATGGACATTCAACAGGATGCCAAGAAGAGGGACACATCTCAGGATGGTAAGGAAAGGATACAGGCAACGTAGAGTGGAGCGCAACCCTCACAAACAAAAAGGAAGACTGCATAGGCAGAGGAAACATGAAAAAAGATGAAGTATACCAAGGAGGACCCAGTCATCACCTTAACAGAGGATGATGCTGAGTTCATGGTGGACAAGGTCTAGGAAAGGGGGGAGGAGGTGGTTCACACTGCAGAAGCACAAAGAAGAGATCATGGCCAAAATCATAGAAGTCCATGAAACTCTACAACAATTACATATTCATGTAGTACCACAGGCCACAATGCAACAACATGAAAAGACATAGTGACCCCCTGCGCAAAAAGAAGGAGATGAGACAGTTCAGCTAGTAGTGCAAGGTAGGGATACATTCATAGTCACAGGGAAAATGGTTAGAATAGATCAAGATACTGCAAAAGAAACCCATGGGTAAAATTGACCATTTTGAGGTAGTAATGGCACAAATACCCACCAAGGCACTATACAGACTCCAGGCTAGTATAATGTAAGAAGTACAATCCAGAGCCCACGTGGATGCCACTAACTTGGAGGTGGGTACGAGAGTTGCATAAATGTTACAGATCACCTACGACCAATTGACCTCAAAGAAAGAGGAGGAAAAAGAACACGCTGGCAAGCTAGAGAAGGGGATAACAATGGTATATGACCGCATTCCAGATAGCGTGCAAGCATGAGAGAGGAGTGTGGAGGAAAGGATAAAAATCGTTTCATAGACGATTGAGGGATACTGGAAGAAAATCAAGGAGTTGAAAAAAAAAATTAATCCTACTACTTCTCTTGAGGTCCTAGAGCAAAGAGAACAACAATCTACACTCTAGATAGTAGAGATGGAAAGGGAAGCAAGGGAAGTCGCATAACTGCTCGACAAAACTGCGCAAATTTGGACCATTTTGGAAGAGGATGAAAAGGTCCAACAATTGGACCAACAAGAGGAAATAACGCTGCCATACATGAGTTGAAATAGCGGCCGAAAACCATGAGAATTACCGAGCACTTGAAGGGAACCTAGGAAATGAAGACTCTGTAGATAGAGTTAAAGACAACACAGATGAATAAGCAAAAACACCAAACCCAGTTGGAGCCCCTCCAGGTACAAATAAAATAGATAATTGCACAGTTGGAGGAAGAGAAGACAAGCATGGTGCATGAACATTCAAAGAGCGCAACATTACTACAAGAACAAATAACAACATAGATGGTTGAGGCGCTAATAGACAAGGATGCACGTGTGAAGGAAAGGAACTAGTAGAGAAGTTCCACAGCTTGGAAAATGATATACAGGGAGTGTGCACCACCTGAGTGGCTTAGGACGAGCCACATATAAATGTTGGGGGATTGTTGGGCACATGCCTATTTTTGGAAGAAATTCTATTTTGGGTGCAGAGCTATTTTTGGGAGAAAGATCTGTTTTGGGAAAGACCTATTTTTAGAGAGAAAGACCTAATTTTGGAGCACGCACAATAGTTCAAAGGAAAGTAACATGCGGTAAAATAAGGAAAAGAAACATGTAGGAGGAAAAGCAACATGGCAGACAGGAAACCATGCCTAACCATGATAGGGTTAGGTTTTTTGACAAATATTGTAACAACTATAAGCCTATAAAGTTGTATAAATAAGGACCTAGGAGGTCTAGGAAAGGGGTTTAGTAGGTTCAAGAGTTCAATCGATAATTGTAAGCAAGTTTATTATTATTCTTGTAGTAGATTTGAATAATTTAGTCCTTGAGGGTTAGGTCACAGGCTGAGGATCCTGGTGTGATCTAGTTAGCCTCACAGAGGGTACTTACCCTCATTTTGATTGTATTATTGAAGATGTAATGCGTGCAGTGCAAGATTTTGTAGCCAAATAAATAAAAGAGATGGGAAGCCAGATCTTTGTGGATGTAGCCCCAGGAGGGGGTGAACCATGATAGACCTTGCATTCTATGTGATTGTTTTTGAATGCTTTACTTTTCTGTTGATCTTTAACTTAAGAATGAATGTTTAAAGTAGCTAGATCAACACGCATGAATAGGGTTAAAGATGAATGAGTGACAGAATTAGATGAATGATTAACAAGTATAATGTATAAGGGAGAAAGAACCAAACCACAATCCCCACTCATTCCTAAACTGCAAACACTAGAGTATTGCAGTCCCCCATAAAATCTATCTCGGGTGAGACTGTGTTGTGCACCCTGTGCGCAACGTTGCCTTCTAGTTTACCTAGAGGGCCGATAGTTTTGAGGGTTTTGTTGGAAACTTGTTTGAGATTAGAACCTTGGTCAGCTAAAGAAGAAGTAATCCAACAACCCTTATGGCCCAAGCATCATTTGATTGGTAGGATCTTGGTAGATTTCAATACTCTTGTCTCTGCAAGGATCCTACAAGAGTGCTTCGATAAGGGGAGGTATTCCACTACAAACCTCCTTAGGGTTTCAAAACAAGGGTTTATCCAAGATAATACAAGGTAGCATGCAATTATCACCCCTTTGATAAAACAATTTACTTATACACCAAGAATAAACCACCAAAGGCTTGAAAATAACACTTACTAGTTGAATCGTTGAGCATGAAAGAAACCCTAAAATAGCCTCAAAATAAAAATACAATGCTAAACACCAAAACATCCCCTCAAAACCCAACATGTGTGGGTGTATTGGACAATAAATGGTGACATCATCTCCTCAAGGGGTACAATAGCTCCAAAAGTCATATAAATACCAAAAAAATGAAAAATATCATCAAAAGTCATCTCCCTCATCAATAGGGTCACACCTCATCATAAACCAACTTCCAACTCATCACCCACATGTTAGGTCAACTCAATGCAAAGTAACATAAATCCAAGCATGATGTCATCCTCCAAATGTGCAAGATCCAGGGTGAAAATGCCAATGTCAAGTAGAAGAAATGCTCAATCATCCCTCCAAAGGGGTATACCACCCTCAACAAGTGTAGATCTCAAGCTATTATTGGCTTTCGATTATCATTTATATCCCATTATTCTTTTTCATTTTGAATTTATAACATGTTCTTAACATTATTTCTTACCAGTTGTGTCGATCTTGAACATTCTAGCCCCTTGTTCTCATAGGAGGATGAAGGCATAAACCTTTTTTGGATACATGCAATAGCCACTTCTAGAAGATAATAAAATGGAAGGAATCAAGATGAAAATATTTTAAGAATGAAAAGGAATGGTACATTACCCATATCGATGCCTCTCAATAGTACCCCTTTTCCCCAAGAGTGACAAAACTGGACTAAGACACATATAATGGCCACCAAGGTGAAACAAGGAAAAACACATGACTTCCAAGCATCGTGATCACCCATTATAACCCATAATATCTAAATCATATCACCCTTAACCCCTAACTACTCTAACAAATAAACCCTAAACCGCATGACCCTTCTAACTTGTAACACTTGTGACACCTATCAACGCTAATACATAACTCATAATATATATACCCCTACCAATTATTTTTTGTAACCTCTAACACTTGGCCCATAACTAATCTATCCCTTAATGCCTAGATCATTTAAAATCTAAACACTATAGCCCCTACCATGTAACCTTGTAGCCAATAATCCCTCTAACATATAACCTAAACTCTTAATCCACATGAATCCTAATCGTAACCACAAATTCCTCTAACATTCATAAGACATGATCCTTATAACCTTTATCACTCCTAATACCTAAGTATTACAAACCTATCCTCTAAAACACTTATCCTCTATAAAATTGAATCCCTATAATTCCTTACGCTTGAATCCTTTCTTACATAACCCATATAACTCCTAAGCATACTACTATAACTATTATAAATCCCAAGAATTAACCCATATAAACCCTACAATTTATAACCCATAATCCCTAGCTCTTATAAACCCTATGAACCCTTAACCTTATAACTCCTATTTCCAGTAGTCCCTAACCCTTATAATCCTTACATTATAAGACCAAAACCTTATCCTTTTCACTACAACTATCACCTAATGACTATAACCCCTATAACCCCAAAACCCTAACCCTTATTAACCCTTTTAACACATATCAACTATATCCCACCAATCTTATAAGCACTAATGATTAACCCTTATGAATCCTAACCGTTATAACCCCTAATCCCAAGCCCTTATAAAATTTGACCGTAATAATTCTTGTCATCCATAAAACATTATACCACTAACCCCTATAACCCATATGAACTAAGTATCCACTTTAACCCCTAATTCTTATAACTATTAATCCCTAAAACCCATTTACAACATAATACTTATAACCCTGAGCCTCAAACTCTAAATCATTAACCCATATAACCTTCAATTCCTATAAACACCAATCTCTATAATTTGTAGCCAATTTAAATTCTAACCCATAATCCCCTAATAATAAACCCCATCCCTTCTAAGTGTTATACTAACTCTAAATTTGGGTTGAAAGTGTTTCCCTCTTCTCATAAAATTTATTTACTAAAACTCAGGGTAGTATTTCAGTTTCTCGATATTCGGAAGAATGGAGCACAGGAAAACGGCCATGGATACCGTTCTTGGAGATGCTCCCAAGCTCGATAGCTCACAGCGCAAGCTTGGACTTGTAAGTTGCTCTGATCTTTGACTTTTTTCAGAGAGGTTTTCCCGTTCATTTTGGCTATGAAATGTGTTCTAGTGGATTCTAGGAATAAAATGACGGTTTCTTAAAAATACAAAGTAATTTTTATCAAATGTGAAGTTTTAGTAGTGATGGCGATTATTACTCTTGTTCTTGGGTTTCAAAAACACAGAGCTACCATGAACACAAATTGCACAATTTTTTTTCTTTTCTTTTGATGAGAGATTTTGGCTTCAAGTTTGTTCTTAGTCCAGGCTAGGTTTAACTAGTGGGAATGGAGTTGTGGGTCATGAATGTTATCGAAGGTAAAGAACCTTGAAAATTCTTTCTTAGGCATTAAATCAAGTAGTGATGGCCTTTAGGCATAAAGGCATGGGAAATAATTTATTTTCAAACTACCCTGCAAACCCCTTCGAAAGTAAATATTTTGGGCACCTTTGTCGTACTAAGTATTTGTAAGCCCCAAGAGTTACTCAAGAAAGAGTCGTCTCTCAAGACATTACTATCATTTAATGATCATCATCTCTGGTGATTGTTATTGATCCTTTTAGAGGGAAATCCTTTGGTGGATGGATCTTGGCCTTGAATCCCTTCCATCAATGCATCCATTATGCCAATGACCTCCTTGATAGCTCTGCAAGGTCTTGTCTTACATGCCCTAACCTTAGGAAAAAATATGCACCAACAAAAATTCCCTAACCTTAAGAAAAAATACACACCATCAAAAATACACACCACCTAGAGCTTGATCATACGAGCCCTCCATATTGATAAATGATTATCTAGCCTAGGGACTCATAACCGTGATGTCCTTAATGTGGGTGCATCAAAACCATGAAGCACATCTTTTGGTTATCTCTACTTTCTAGGAAGTTATAGGCATATGTTGAGTTTGTATGCTAATAAATTTTCCATGCTTCCCTCCTCCTAGTAGGTTAATTAGCTAGGGGATCACCTTCCATGGGCCACAAAGTTTTTGGACACTTGGATGCTTTTAAAAATTAAAGTGCTTTGATTTCATCCATAAAATCAAACATTTGGATCCCACTTCTAGCAAGCTTTGGTTTGAAGATATATAGCAGGGATATATAGCTTTGACATTATTGGTGCATACTTGTCCTAGGACCCTAGTGATAGCAAGGATATATACATTAGAAGAGACGTGGTACATGGTTGGCATCCAAGCTATAAACATATTTTTGGATCATATGGTTAACCGTCTCCAACAAATGAATGTGATAACTTTTGCAGATGCTCATGATCATAATAAAGGATTGTGGTGGCACTATGGTTGGAAAGAGATTGGGGAATTTGATCTCATAGAGCCACAAACATCCATCTAGAACCAATATACATCAATTTTAATCTCTGCAATGATTGTATTGACCGATAGGGAGGATTTGCTCATATGGGTAAGAACTCTAATTGGAGGAAGTGATTCACTACATTTGTGATATAGGGAAATGTTTCCCTAGTAGGATATAGAGGACCCCCCTTGGTGGTGGCCTGACCTATGGAAACCAATAGCCCATCCAAGAGTATATATATCTTGACATGACTCACTTGAACAATGGAATCTTGGCATGGGATAACTTTCGATGAAGTGGATGGGAATGTCCTAGATTCTGTACTTTATCTAGAGAAAATGCTAAGACAACCAATCATGTGTTTCTCCACAAGAATTTCACTTGTCAAGTACATGCTGTTGTAAAAACCTTGTGTTTTAGTGGATAATATGAAAGAGAGTTGTTAGAATAGGCTTGGAACGAATGGTTTACAAATATAGGAACCCCAAAACACTTGATTCCCCTTCCTCTGCACATCCTATGGGGTATATGGATCACAATGAATGATACAATATTCAAGGACATTCAACCCTCAACCTCTAATATAGTATGAGTTTTGAATATCCCTTCACTCCACTAGTTGCTCACAAGAAACACAAATCTCAGTAGATCGTTCCGCAATTGGCAGTGGATTACATAACACCATATGGTTTCTGCAATGGTGTGTCCTCTGGTAAATACATTATCCTCACCCTACATTAGATCCAATGGTTGGATGACCCTACAACCATCCTCTTCAAACACCATCGGTTGTTGTTTCAAATTGAGCATGACATCATTATAATATGCCCAATCAATCCCTGACAATGCTACATAGGAATCTGTGTCATCTAGTATCACAATGACCTCAAAGTCCACATAAGTCTTGACACCATTGAGACCAATTTGCATCTACTCTAGTCTGTCGATTGGAAAAACGTATGATTGATTTTACAACAACATTTAAATCAATGAGTAGACCAAGCTGGGCCATCCCATGAATTACCATTATTTATTCAACAAGATGTCCACATCCAATCCTAGATCAAACATGACTTATCACACCTCGTACCCTCTAATTAATGCATTCAACCTAAATTATTTTCTTGACCTCTTTCTCTAGACACAATGTAAGGGTCTATTAAGTGTCTGTGTAGGTGATCCTAATAACCTTGCTAGTACCCTTTTTAGGTTGGTTGCAGGTCGCTCATTGTCTAGTATATGTAGGAACATTTTTAACAATTCATGGATTTTGTCTTCCACTTACAGTACCAAGATACTTAGGAAGTAGCTCAGAAACTAGAATATAGATGAAAATCTATCTCTTGCTTTACAACAACTACATGACATGCTCAAACAACTTCCCACATCACCTCAAACACATCTCTCAAATATCCTTTCTACTAGAAATACACTAAGGGAATGACTACTTTTTCTAAGCCACATGCCTCGGTCTTGACATGGTCTATTTCATCTCTCAACCTACCCTAGAAACATTTTTTGATATTATATGGATAAGCAAGAGCAACCCGGACCTTATCTGGATGATAATACTACTAATAATATTGTCAAAAACGAAAATGAACATTTAGTTTTAGAAGATTTTAATATGGACATTGGTGAGCAAGGTGGTGATTTTGGTGGAGAGATACAACAACATGAACTTATTAAAACTATTGAATCAATGAATATCCTTGTAGAGGATCTCACCAGTGAATTGAATCTAATGAAATTTCCTCTTAAGTGGATGCTAATCATACACTACCAAATTCACAATATACTCCAAATTCAATTAAAAAAATGAAAATCTAAATGCAACAAACCAAGCCTTAGTTGATGGTGTTCTTTTTTATTTGTAGAATGCTATTATTCCTAGAGATATTAATAGAGAGGGGGGTGATTTTATGAAAGGTGCTACATTTAGTGAAAGTTTTTCTAAGCCATCAATAGTCCCTTATAATGACATGGAAATGGATCCTAGTTTTGATATGAAGTTATCCTCTTCATATGCAAAAACATTTCAATCATTGGAAATAATGCATGCAAATCCTTTATGTAGTATGGAAATGGATCCTAGTTTTGATATGAGGTTATCCTCTTCATATGCAAAAGAATTTCAATAATTGGAAATGATGAATCCAAATCCTTTATGTAGTATTGGTGATGCATTGAAGGATTTGAAAGAGAGAGTAAAAATATCAAATCTCAAGATCATAATACAGGTGCAATTTCAAAAAAAATAGAGGAATTGTAAATTAATGGAGGAGATGAATTATAATTTGTGTCAGAAGGAGAAAATAGTAATTTTCAAGCATTCAATACTACTACTGTTGATCAAATTGATGAGAACATAAGTGTGAAAAAGTCAATCATAATGTAAGAGGATCTTACTAATAAATATGTTTCTACCCCCATAAATAAGATTGAAAATATTGTAGATACATAAGACAATGGTATATTACAACAAAATGTTAAAAATATTGGTGTGAATATGAAAACTAAAAAGCAAGTGCGGGATAAATTTGTTGATGGTGTTCCATATTTCTAACAAAATGTGGAGAATGAGATGGATATTGAGTGTGCAAAACAAGAAAGAGTTCCATTATAAATTTTTGTGTCAATTAAATGAAAACATCAAGGTATAAATTGATAATGTATGAGCACATTGCTACAAGGATTTCCTAAGACCTAGCAAAGCAGTTGAGAATACTTAGCTAGTTGCTTGAAACTTAAGCACAATTTGTAATACACTCGTAAATCATATTTAAAAGTTCAAAATTTAGGTTCATCGAGTAACCCTGCTAACATATATACAGTGATCTTATGTATACATCAAAATAAAACAACATAAGTAGTATAAAGTCTAGGAAACAATTCAATGTTCTTCACATCCTCCTGCAAAAAAAAAACATGAAAATGTGTAATGATCCCAAGCCAAATTCTTTCTTGGAATCACTAACTACTAGTAATTTATTGAGTTATTAAGTGCATACAAGATTCATCAACACATGGAGACCAAAATATATTCAAGATGTAGAAGTAGAAGAAAAGATCTAACCTTTTTATTATGAGCAATGTAAGATCAATACAATAGATGACCGATCTGGCATAAACCTCAGATGGCCGTACAAGCAATAGATATGAGCTGCTACAAAATGCTCCCGCTAATACAAAATAATGCCTCCAAAGGCTGAATAAGAAATGAAGATCAATACAAGTAGATCTGAATGCCAACCTCTCCAGTTGAATAATGCCACGCTCCAATAGAAGGCTGAAACCCTCAATAACTCAGCCCTGCTGCCAAAAGTGTCCAATCACCCTAAGAAATATTCCAATTGATAGATCAGGTGATGGTAAGAATAACCCAAGTGCCTGAATCTCCAAGATCCCTCTCAATCTCCGTAGATCTGAATTTCCCACTGAATGGGGTGCCCCACTGGATGACTGAAAACCTAGCTGGTTCGGCCCTGATGAAGGAGGCCTCCAAATGATCTGAAACTCTCCCAGAATATAGATCGGGTAATGGTAAGAATAACCCAGGTGCATAAATCTCCAAGATCCCTCTCAATCTCCGTAGATCTGAATTTCCCACTGAATTGGGTGCCCCACTAGATGACTGAAACCCTAGCTGGTTCGACCCTGATGAAGGAGGCCTCGAAATGCTCTGAAACTCTCCAAAAATATAGATCGGGCTATGAGAATCCCGTGGGAGAAGTTTCGAGCTCAGATCTCAAGGATATCTCCCTAGATATGAGTTTTACTGAATCACAGGACGTCCCCTATGGCTCCACGACGTCCCAATCTGCAGACAAATATAGAATGATGATAACCCTCCAGAAAATCCCTCAAACTGATGGTCATGCCCCTGCAAACAAAACCCAACTGTCGGAATGG
>ML783474.1:344426-366003 GCA_009831015.1 Picea engelmannii | reverse complement strand
TGAGTTATCTTTTACTCCTTTATCCTTTTCCTTTCTTAAGTCAACTTAAAAATATAACTTTTAACTTCTTGACTTTCCCCCCTTTAGTGTGAGACTATGACCTAGTGGGGGTGCCTAGGCCACTGAGTCTCCTCATCACCTCTCCAAGAGGTGGGGGACATTGCAAAATGTTCAATATATTCTACTGAAGAATACCATATCAAAGTAATGCCCTATCCCCCAAATGATGAAAATACTCATTCATAGATATATTTGGTGACTATGTGTAACACCCCAAGGCCGAGCCCCTACTGAATTGTAATTATGTTTATATGCTGGTGAGCCAAGTGTTTATAAGCTGGAAGAATTATATGTTTATTAGGTCAGAGAGCCTAGATGCTTAAGGCCAATGAGCTTGATTTTTGTATATGTAAATACACATATCATTAATAAAATTACATTGTTGCGTGTAGACTGACAAAAAAGAAAGATTTATGGGGGACTAAGCTCCACTAGGTAGGGTAAGCGAGGATGCTAAGTGTCTAGACATAGGGGCTAAGCTAGAGGGCTTACCTCTAAACGAATAATATTTTATTATTATTTCCTAAAGGTTATGGTTGACATAAGCTGTGTTGTCCTAAGTTCCCGGGAGAGGAAATGAGTGGTAAGTGGAGCTCATGCAACTTCAAGAAGACATGTCTCGACTTGGGCACATGTAGTTATAATTGGGAAAGCCATCTTGTTGGGGGTTCGCTTCCCATTCTCACGTTCCTTCTCCATTCTCATGTGGCTCCCCATCATCATGCCCTAGACCAGTCTCACATTCCTCACAACCCTCACAATTCTTGTAAGTCGACCATCCTTCTCAATTCACCATGGGATTCACACATTGAACCAACTCTCCATCATTGACCTTTGAGCAAGCACACACCTTGGGAACCTAGAGTCATACTTGAGTTATCATGTGTATCACCTGTGAAGCCTGACGCACCCTGTAACTGCCTGAGCCCATGTTGTCTCTTAGCGGTTAATGTTACATCCCACATAGTTCCTTCACTGAGTGTGGCTTGCTACCATGGTCTGTTCTATATCGAGCTTTGTTGTTGCCATCACCTTACTTGAATTGACTTAGAAGCTGGAATAAAGAAGAAGTTTGTTAGGCCTATGGTTTGAAGAGGCGGGTTTTCAGGCCAGTGTATTGAAGAAGCAGGTTGTTAGGCTTGTAAGAAACTCTCTTGATGTGAGAGAGGTTATTAGGGAAGTGATTTGCCAGAGGGAGCCCAACTACAGCTATAATTCTCTGAGAATTTCTATCTGGTTTGTTGCTGAAGCCCTGGAAGGGAAGTGGGGTAGCCGAAGGACCGTTGAGCAGAGAAGGGGCACACTTCCTGGGGCGGGACAAAAATGTGGGGAATGAGAGGCTGTAGGTTGTTAGTGTGATCTGGTTCATGGGATGAAATCCTTTCTTTTGATCTGTGCAACCTTCCTGTTGTCCTTGCCTAGCCTAGGAATCCCTTGCCCGATGGAGTTTAGTCCCAACTCGGGGGTGACCCACTGTTGAGCGTGATGAATAGTGTGGTCTAAGGCTGGGAGGTTCGTGGGAGGTCTGCACGTAGTTGATGGTCATATATCAAAAGATAAGTACCAAATATTTTTTCTTTGTATGATGTGTATTTTGAAATTGAGTTATAATGTTGTTAGAATTGTCTGTGTATAATGTCTGCATGTTTTAATGTTATTTCTGCATGAATAATGGTATGAACATAATTCTATAGTTGTTTAATTTCATTCGATAGATATGTATCTAAATAAAAAATTGTATCAGATCTAGTTGGAAAAAGATAAGGTTGTTTGGGTAGTGTTACCCGACAGAGGTTGATGGTCAGGGATGTTACAAAATGGTATCAGAGCCATGGTTTCAACACTGAGCCTGGATGGTCCATGTTAGTGGAAGTTGAAGAAAAAGTTTTGGAAAATAATTGTTGTCGAAATGGACGAAATTCAAGTTCAGAGCCCATGGTTTCTACCCGGAACCTGGATGGGCCACGGACGAGAAATTCACAGTAGAAAGTCCAGAGAATTTTTATGTACAGAGTGCCGAAAGGGCGTTGAAAGAATACTTGGACCATGTTCAGAAACACAGTTGGTGTAACAACTTTGAGAAATGGCCACAAAAAATAAATCACAACATTCGTGGTGTTGAGCCATAAGATTTGTTCGGTAGAAGGAGGATCCTTCACAACCGTCAGATATGGACAAGGGTGCAGGAGGGTTAAACTGCAAGTCCTTCAGAATTTGGGACTTCGGAAAGGTTTACGGGTTATAAGAGCAAAAAGGGCCAAAGCCCGAAGCCCAAAGTTTCGAAGTCCCAAAAAGGATCTACACCGTGTATTCTGGAGGGAAAATTATTGACCGTTGGATTGGTCGAAGACAGATCAGAGCCGTCGGAGCTATGCACAAGTGGTTGTGAGCCGTAGATCTGACGACAGTTCGTAACTTTGGAGTTCGGCGGTTGGGAGAATTGCGGTGTGCTGGTACACAAACCGTCGAAGCCCAAAGTCCCGAAAAAAGAGATCAGAAGTGACATGGGAAGATGACGTCACCGATGGTGACATGGACCTTTCCTAGACATGCCATGTGGCACCACCTTAGTTCGTGACAATTGTACTATGTGGACCCCGGAGGGTAAGGAAGTTTGGGAGTTCGACATTTAGAAGAATTGGAGTGTGCAAGTGTAAAAACTATCGAGGCTCGAAGTTCGGAAGTGACGTGGCTTGCTGACATCACTCGAAATGACTGGACACATGGGATGTGTGCCACGTGTCAGTGAGTTAAGAACCTTTGGATGATTGAAATTCCCTATAGAATGTGACATGTCTCACCCGTCTGAGTGGGCCACATGTTCGCTTCTAATATTTCTCCATGTGGGCCTCCTCTCGAGCATAGATGGTGGGGCCCTGATGGTCACAGTGGATGCGTGGCACCAAATTGTAAATTCTAGAGACTTGACACTCCGAAAGAAATGGTTCATAAGGGAATGGAAGGAAGAAGTTTCTGAATTTCTGTAGTGCCGAGGTGATGCGACGTAATGACGTCACCGAGGGTGATGTGGAAGTGTTTGGATATTAGTGGTTCGGGAGTTTTGGATGTGTATATGTGAAATCCTATGAAGTCCCGAAGCTTCGAAGACAGGAGTTATATAGTGTGTATCAGTCGTTGGATGTTGGGAAGTTGTGGACCATTGATCCACCCTACTTCACGAATTCGACACTCCGAGAGATTTGTTGGAAAGTGCTTTGGAAACCGTCGAAGCCGGAGTCCCTGAAGCTCTGATCCACCTTAGATCCGAGCAAGGAATGTGGAATGTAGACCCATTGTTCTTTTCATGTTGTCAGTTTGTTGTTCTGTGATGGTTGGGACGCACGAAAAAAGGGAAACCTCTGAAGCCTCGGAGCCTGAAGTTTCAAGGCTCTGGATAAGTGCCCAAATCATTAGGACCGACTCATAGCCCTGGTCACATGCAAACCAAGGGCTGAAGAAAAGGGGCTAGCGCCTGAAAATTTGTTGCAGAACAGAGGGAGGCTTAGAGATAGAAGCCCGAGGGGTTCTTGACTGACCAAGATCCGTTGAAAATGGACTCTGATATTGATTTTATTGAATCAGATTGGTTTATTCTAGAAATTTTTTAAAGACTATTAGCCTGACACAAATTCAGTTGACTGTAGATTTTGCAGAATTAACAATTGTCAGAACCGAACTGAATTGTCACACAGTGCAGAAAAATGGAGGAGGCACATGATGCTTATAATTAAGAAAATGAAGCTAGAGGAATGGATGCCCATTTGGGAGTTGAAGGATCGAACTCCAATGGACATGGAGAAGAGATAGATAAAGAAGAGAACATGATGAAAATCATTAAAAAGTTGCAGAAAGATGTCCAAATTCACCGAGAAGATAACAAAAAGCTTATGAGAGCCAAGGAGAAACACAGAGACTTCAACAAGAAGTTGATGCAGAGCCTGGAAAGAATAGAAAATAAATTGGATAAGGAGAGTGGCTCAAGAAAATTAGGAAGTCACAAAAGAACAAAAAGTGGTATCAGACATCACCAACACTCCCCGAGGCATTCCAATAAAAGAGCACACAACAACTCAAGTCCATCCCTTGTTAGGAAGCATAAGAGGTTTGGGAAGGATGAGCTATGAGTGGAAATAAACAAAATCAAACCTCCTATGTTTGATGGGGAGCACAAGAAGGATGAAGATGCAAAGACATGGCTGCTGGGCATGAGAAAGTATTTTCAATTGCACAATTATTCTTCTCACGGAGAAGGAAGAATTACCATCTATCAACTCAAAGGAAAGGCATCCATGTGGTGGGATCAACTTGTGCAGGTGCAACACATTAAAGAGAAAAATGTTACTTGGAGGGAATTGAAGAAGTATTTCGAAAATAAATACTTGACTAAGAGGTACTATGACAAGAAAATGAAAGAGTTCTTTGAACTCAAGCTCGAGAGTATGTCAATAGATGAATATGAAATAAGGTTTTTAGAATTGCTGAAGTATGTATCTTTCATCAAGGATGAGACAGTAAAGATTCAGAGGTACTTGAGTGGTTTGACATCATCCATCAGTGACAAAATATAATATGATGATCCCAAAACATTGGCGGAGACCATAAGGCGAGCTAAGTGCCTATATGATCAACAAAAATCAAGGCCAACTTTCCAAAAATATTTGGAAGACAAGAAGAAATTCAAGATGGATCAGAGGAAGAAGGGAATTAAGCCACCATTATTCAGAAATAATCCTCAGGGATAGACAACTTCTAGAGAACCCAGAATGATTGATATAGGTGTTCAAAGGCCAAGGCAACCACCTATTCAATGTTGGGGTTTTAAAGGTGATCATATGTTTAGAGATTGTCCTCACATAAGTGACAAAGTGAGAGTTGTTCACAATGTTCAACGAGCTAAAATAGTGGGGGACATGGGTATAAATGTACCAAGGATCTATGCATCCCTGGACAATAAGCACACAATGTATCAATCACATATGATTGAAGTGGAAGGTATGATCAACAACCAAACCATTACTATTTTAATTGATTTAGGAGCTTGTCATAGTTATATAGATCCTAAGATGGTGGAAAGTTTTCATTTTCCAAGAAGCAAGCTTTGAAAATCATGTTTGGTGCAGCTGGCTACTGGAGCCAAAAGAAAAGTCAATGAGATGGTTAAGTCATGTCTTATGGACATGAATGGTCTGAGCACAAGGGAAGATTTGAACATCTTGCCTTTAGGTTCTTATGACTGCCTAATTGGTATGGATTGGTTAGACCAACACCATGCCATATTAGACTATCATAACAAGGCATTCGCTTGCCTAGATGAGGAAGGAAATCAAAGAACAATCAAAGGAATTCCTAGGGTAGTGAATATCAGAGAAATTTCAACAATGCAGTTGAAGAAGTGTTACAGGAAGGGCTGTCAATTATTTGCAACCCATATGGAGGAAGCATCTAAGGATAAGGTGCCAAATCTGGAGGATCATGTAGCCCTGGAATATTTTGAAGATGTGTTCAAGGAGGTACCATGACTACCCCAAAAGAGAGATATTGATTTCTCTATAAATTTAATGCTTGGAGCAACTCTAGTGTCAAAGACTCCTTACAGAATGAGTACACCAGAGCTGAAGGAGTTGCAAATGCAGCTTGAAGAAATTCTAAAGAAGGGGTATATATGCCCAAGTGTGTCACCTTGGGGTGGCCCAGTCTTTTTCGTGAAAAAGAAAGATGGGACATTGAGATTGTGCATCGACTTCATATAGTTTAATAAAGTGACTATAAAGAACAAGTATCCGTTACCAAGGATTGATGATCTCTTTGATCAATTGAAAGATTCAAAGATATTTTCAAAGATAGATCGCAGGTTAGGATACCATTAGGTAAGGATTAAAGAGGAAGATATAAACAAGACCACCTTCAGGACAAGGTATGGTCATTATGAGTTCACAGTGGTGCCATTTGGGTTGTCAAATGCACCAACTATTTTCATGTGCTTAATGAATGGTGTTTTCCGAGAATATTTAGACAAGTTTGTCATTGTCTTTTTGGATGACATCCTTGTATATTCCAAGTCGAAAGAACAACATGAGTATCATTTGAGGATGGTGTTGCAAGTGATAAGGGAGCATTAGCTGTATGCCAAATTGAGAAAGTGCTCATTTTATCAAAACATAATTCACTACTTGGGGCATATCATTTCAAAGGATGGGATAACAATGAATCCTGAGAAGATAGAGGCTATTAAAGGGTGGACACCACTTAGAATGTGAAATAAGTCATCTATTTCATGGGTCTAGCTAGTTACTACAGAAGGTTCACTACAGGGTTTTCGAGAATAGCTCACCCCATCACTTCCTTGCAAAGGAAGGGGAAGAAATTTCAATGGACATCAGAATGTGAAAGAAGCTTCCAGCAATTGAAGCAACTGTTAACCAATGCCCCAATTATGAGGATTGCAGATCCAAATGAAGACTTCATTGTATGCACAAATGCATGTAAAGAAGGACTGGGTGGAATCCTCAGTCAAAATGGGTTTGTTGTACGTTATGAATCAAGGAAGTTGAAGGAGCATGAAAGGCTCTATGCCACTCATGATTTGGAGTTGGCAGCCATAGTGCATGCTTTAAAGAAGTGGAGGCAATATCTCATGGGAAAGAGGTTTGAGCTAAGGATAGACCATAACGGTTGGAAATATTTATTTGATCAACAAACTCTAAATTCCAAGCAAAGCAAATGGTTAGAGTTTCTCAATGAATATGACTTTGATATAAAGCATATCAAGGGGAAAGAGAACAAAATGGTTGATGCACTCAGCAGAAGAGTGCATAAGTTGCATGCTACAACCATTAGCATGTGCCAATCAGATTTGAAAGACGGATTTGTGGAGGCTGCAAAATCAGATTTGCAATACATGGAATTGCTAACAAAATTGCAACAAGGTAAAACGCAGCAGAAAGTTGAGGATTATGAATTGAGAATTGATGGAATCCTCCTGTACAGAAACAAAGTTTATGTAACCAACTCTTCTGAATTGAGGAGTGCAATTTTAAAATAAGTGCACAATGTACCTTATGCAGGACACCCAGGATATCAGAAAAAAATTTCAGTAGTCAAAAGCCAATATTATTGCCCAGGCATGAAGAAGGAGATTGCTGATTTTATTTCCAAATGTTTGGAATGTCAAAGGGTAAGGGATGAGCATAGACACCCAATTGGTTTACTACAACCATTACCCATTCCTGAGTGGAAATGGGAAGTTGTAACAATGGATTTCATCACGGGATTTTCCAGAACAAGCAAGCAAAATGATATGATTATGGTGGTGCTGGACAAGCTTACTAAATCTGCCCATTTCATTCCTATGAAGACTACTCACACGACAACCAATGTTGCTGATATTTATATGAGGGAAGTATCATGCTTGCATGGCGTACCCAAGACAATTGTGTCTGATAGAGACCCAAAGTTTACATCAAAGTTATGGAAGGGTTTATTCAAAGGGTTCAAAACAAATCTGAACTTGAACACTACTTATCATCCCAAGTCTGATGGGAAGATAGAAAGGGTGAACCAAGTGATAGAGGATATGCTAAAGATGTATGTGATGGACAAACCATATAAATGGGAAGATTATCTACACTTGGTAGAATTTACCTACAATAATGGGTATCAAGCATCACTGAAGATGAGCCCGTTTGAAGCACTTTATGGCAGAAATTGCAACACCCGAGTGAGCTGGGACAACCCAGTTGATCGGGAAGTGCTTGGGCCAGAGTTGCTCAAGGAAATGGAAGAAATGCTGAAGATTAAGAAAAATTTGAAGGTTGCTGAAGATAGGCAGAAAATCTATGCTGATAAGAACAAAACTCATAGGGAATTTAAAGTAGGGGATCATGTATTCCTGAGAGTGGAGGCTAACATGAGCTCCCTGAAGTTGGGAAATTGTTCAAAGTTGGAAGCTTGATATTGTGGGCCATTTGAAATCCTAGAGAGGATTGGTCTAGTAGCATATATGCTTGCATTGCATGCATGCATGTCTATACATAATGTATTTCATGTGTCATTGCTTAAGAAATATGTACCTCATGCTAATCATGTTATTGATTGGAATGTGATTCAGGTGCAACAATAAAGTGCTTTTCAGGTGCATCTGGTGCGTATACTGGACCGAAAAAGCAAGCAACTCTAGAATCGATCCATAGGGCTTGTAAAAGTTCAGTGGACCTGGTATGGTCCTGAGGATGCAACATGGGAGCATGAAGATGCTATGCGGGCATAATACCCACATCTTTTTGAAGATTTTGGAAATCTTGTTGTTGTTGTGTAAGTAAGTTGCACTGAGGACAATGCAAAAATAAGGGGAGGGGATTGTAACACCCCAAGGCTGAGCCCCTGCTGAATTGTAATTATGTTTATAGGCTGGTGAGCCAAGTGTTTATAAGCTGGAAGACTTATATGTTTATTAGGCCGAAGAGCCTAGATTCTTAAGGCCAATGAACCTGATTTTTGTATATTTAAATACACATATCATTAATAAAATTACACTACTGCGTGTAGACCAACCATGAAGAAAGAGTTATGGGGGACTAAGCTCCACTAGGTAGGGTGAGGGAGGGGGATAAGTGTCTAGGCATAGAGGCTAAGATAGAGGGCTTACCTCTAAAGGAATAATATTTTATTATTATTTACCAAAGGCTATGGTTGACATAAGCCATTTTGTCCTAAGTTCTCGGGAGAGGGAACAAGTGCTAAGTGGAGTTCATGCAGCTTCAAGAAGACAGGTGTCGACCTCGACGCATGCAGTTATAAATGGGAAATCCAACTAGTTGGGGGTTCACTTCCCATTCTCACATTCCTTCGCCATTCTCGCGTGGCTCCCCATCATCGCGCCCTAGACCAGTTTTGCATTCCTCATGACCCTCACGATTCTTGCAAGTCATCCATCCTTCTCGATTCACCACGAGATTCACGCATTGAACCAGTTCTCCATCATCGACCTATGAGCAAGCACGCACCTTGGGAACCTGCAGTCATACTCGAGTTATCACGTGTATCACCTGTGAAGCCCGACGCACCCTGTAACTGCATGAGACTGTGTTGTGTCTTAGAGGTTGGCTATTATAGCCCACACGATTCCTTGACTGAGTGTGTCTTGCTGCCATCATCTGTTCTATACCGAGATTTGATGCTGCCATCGCCTTACTTGAATTGACTTAGAAGATGGACTGAAGAAGCACGTTTTCAGGCCTGTGGTTTGAAGAGATGGGTTTTCAGGCTCATGGATTGAAGAAGCAGGTTGTCAGGCTTGTAATCAATTCTCTTTAGGTGAGAGAGGTTATTGGGGAAGTGATTTCCCAGAGGGAGCCCAAATACAATTATAGTGCTATGAGAATTCCTGTCCGGTTTGTTGTTGAAGCCCTAGAAGGGAAGTGGGGCAGCTGAAGGACTGTTGATCAGAGAAGTGGCACACTTCCTGGGGTGGGACAAACATGTGGGGAATGAGAGGTTGTAGGTTGTTAGTGTGAGCTAGCTCTTGGGATAAAATCCTTCCTGTTGATATGTGCGACCTTCCTGTTGTCCTTACCTAGTCTAGGAATCCCTTTCCCAATGGAGTTTAGTCCCAGCTCGGGGGTGACCCACTACTGATCATGATGACAACGTGGTCTAAGGCTGGGAGGTTCATTGGAGGTCTGCACGCATTTGGTGGTCATCTATTAAAATATAAGTACCAAATATTTGTTCTTTGTATGATGTGTATTTTGAAATTGAGTTATAATGTTGTTAGAATTGTATGTGTATAATGTTTGTATGCTTTAATGTTATTTCTGCATGAATAATGGTATGAACAGAATGCTATAGCTATTTAATTGCATTAGATAGATATGTATCTAAATAAAAATGGTATCAGAGCTAGTTGGAAAAAGATAAGGTTGTTTGGGTAGCGTTACCTGACAGAGGTTGATGGCCGGGGACGTTACACTATGGGTATGGATTCCACTTCCTTGGCATCCATCAATTTCATTAACCCAACCTTTAGTTCCAAAGCTTGTTTTGATAAAGCATATGTGATCATATTATGTTCCCTAAAGATATAGTTGAAACTTGAAAGTAATAGTGGTGAACTTAATCAATATCAAATGGATATGATCATAAAATTTCTACAAAGTACGTTTTTGAACCCATAATTTCCTAACACCTAGCAAAAAACCAATTTTGAATCACCAAAGACCCGTAGAGATGAAACACCCCTTTCTATTGTGATTCTAAGGGTATAGCTAGGGATGACATATCAACCTAGTGATTTGTCCCTCTATCCAAACCTACATGGAAAGTAATGTGGTGACCCTTATAAAATAATGAAGCGCCCCTTGCCCCACATGAGTCTCAATTCCCATGACAAGCCCCATAAAGAACTTCCCAAGCTCTAGATTTATCAATATCCAAGGAACCAATCTATCTTGGAGTTTTAGTCTTAAGAGGTGGTTTGATGAAATCATAAGTAAACTTAGTTGGTAAAACAATACTAGAAGTAGAGAGAGCAAGAGTTTTAGTCTTACTTTGACTTCTTTCATGATAAGAGGATAACTTGGAATGAAGCTTGCAATGCTATCTAAAGTTGATATGCGAGTGACACAATTCCATTAATTCTCATGTTTTAGAGATTGTAGAGGGAGAAAGAGTCAAAGTATTTTGTCTCCGGAAATGAATAAAACTTTAGTCTTCAAAAAAAATTAGGGAGGCTTAATAGTTTCTCTACGAATACTTAACATTTCAAATTTTGGGACCACCTGACAATGTCACTAAAGGTGACAATAGATTGTATTCTATGACACAACATCTTGTTTAGGCATTCTTCGAAACATTTTTTGGGAAATATTAATGTTCCCATAGTTGGCATACATATATACAAGGCCAATGCTCACAATATATACATGAAACTCTTATTATTGTGCATCATATTTTTGAATCAAGATATTGTTGTAGCCTTATACAAATATTTCTTAACTATTTCTCTCATTCGATGGAGTGCAGGTACATCCAAACATGTATTTTTCAGATCTGTCCTCCTTGAGCGAGGGAAGTTTAGGAAGACTAGAGGAAAGTGAGACATGTAGTAGGCCTAAAAGAGGGAGATCAACTAGATGTCAAAATATTAGAAGAAAATTCCATAAATGAATGAAATTTTTTCTCATTGAAGGGGGGTCATGTTCTTATGTTGATGAGACCATAGGTGACATCGAGGTGCCCTTGAGGTACAAACACCTATCGAAACAATGGGTACCCACAGATCTTCCTCATCTAAACACATATTTTTGTGTGAATGAGAGGATATTTCAGATTGCACCATCGTCATTAAATGGTTTGGGCTTGTTTTGCATGGATGGAATAAAGGTGGATTACTACAAATGTACTGGATTGATGGAGTATGTCGGACACTGCTACAATTATAGAGATTGGATGCGGCTGGTCCAATATACACACAATATGCACAAATACAGAGTGTCTGCTAATTATTTACAAATAAAGTACAATAATCAAAATAAAGGAGCGAGTACGTACATTAAAGGAAGGCCAAAAACATCAGGGAATATTGCAGGTTTTATAAATAGTACACAACCTATGTCTAAAAATAAACAACCCAATTGCATATTTGAGGGGTGTGAAGGAAACTGTGTTTTCGTGTTGGTTGTGGAGTCTGATTTAGATGTTTGTTTCGGCCATGCTTGGACCCCATTCCCTAATAGGGGGGTGTGGGGGGTATTTCTCCCCCACAACTGTCACCAGGGGGGGTGGCGATAATTTTTGTATCCCCCCTAGTGGGGGATTCAGGGGTAGTGCCCCTGAAGCAAAATTTTGCGAAAAATTGCATTGTAAAATATTGTAATTTCGTAGTCAATCTAGACCATTCATTATAAGGTTGCAGATCTGATGGTAGAAGTTATTTTAGGGATTTTTTCTCTAGAAGGAAACCCTCTTTTATGAGGGAATTGTATTGCGGTTGTGTATGTGTGTGAATATTGTATTATGAGAGAGGAGATTGTGAGAGAAAGAAGATGATGTTATAATGATTGAGGTGTAGGTTGTATCCCTTCATTTTGTTGGATAATAAAAGGAAAGGACCTGGAAATTTCTCTGGTGGATGTATCCCACACTGGGTGAACCACGTATATCTGTGTCTCTATTTTATTGTGTATCTTCTTTGTTTTATTTATGCATTTGTTTTATTTTATTGCTCTGTGATCCTGTTTTTCTAACATTTCATGTGTGCCATAAAATCAATAGTTGCAGGGGAAGAGTTGCTGATCAATTACAATTTGAATCAAATAGATACAAACACTGCTACTATGGGAGTGGTACATATAAAATTTCACCAAACCTGTAATTAATTAATCTAATATCTTATGTTTTTGTTAATGTTTTTTTTTTAAATGTTTCATTTCGATATAAGCAATATAAGTAATATGTTTCATTAAATATAAGCAATATGATTTTTAATTATGTTTTTTAGAGAGTCTATTAGTTTCATTTCGATATTAATGTTTTCAATATTTTTGTTGCAAGCTGTTGATCAGGTTGTACAAATTAAATATGTTGTATTATCATGTTTTTTTGGTGAGTATATTGGTTTCATTTTGATATTAATGTTTTCTATATTTTTGTCGCAGGCTACATATCTATCAGCAGAGAAATCCATAGATGTCGATGTGGATGATCTCATGTGCGATGTTGACATTGCATCATCGCTAAACCCCATTCAGATGGAAAAAAAGTCCTTAAAAAATTAAATGCGAAAATCCTTCATCTGGAATTCATTCAGCCGCATATGAGATTAGAGCAAAGATTGATTGTTTGACGATGATAACTCAGTCCTTGAATGTAAGCTGTGGGATCTTTAATTAGAAGATAAATTAATTTATGGTTTTATATTTTCTACTCGTATATGTCATGAACTAAAATATGGTTTGTTTTTACATGCTTATTTGCATCCACACACTCCCAGTGAGGGGTCTGCTGGTACTATTGATGCTACTGACAAGTTGTCACATCATGAGAATCTAACACCAGGAGCATCTGATCATGTTCCATTATTGTCGACTGAACAATTATTAACACATAGTAGGACACCCCAGAGGGAAGATGTGGGTGCACCCTCTACTGGTCGACGCACGCCAAATCATGCAGAACAGGGTCAGGGGGTTGATGCAACAAATAATACTACTGATATTGCTCAAGCAACATTTCCTGTATCTTCCCGTGTCACTAGCACGGGAACACTAGAGACCACATTTTTGGTGGACAAAAATCTCGTTCCCATAAAGATAGAGAAGATCCTAGGTATTTAAAAAATGTTTTAACTATTATATATAAACTGATTGAAATTTACTTATAGATCATTCATTTTAAACTAATGATCACATGATCATTTTGTAGGAAATGATGTTTTTTATAAACATATAAATGATTGGTTATTGGAGATATTCGGGCCCACCATCCACACAGGGTGGGATAAACAAAGTAAAAATTTAAAAGATGAGCTCAGTAATCGCTTGATTGGGCTGTTCGGCGGTGAGACCTTCAACCGAGCAGAGGTTCTCAAGAAAGTCAACCAACATATAAAGATTGTGAGGGACCAATATAGGGTTCATCTAGAAATGAACCCTAGGTATGAGCACCCTCCAATGATTCTAGTAAGGGAGTGGAAAGCCCTGTTGGATGATGGAAGGGAGAGGGATTTAAGAAAACAGGGAAAGCTACCACTGAGAATATGAAGGTATGAAATACTTTGAACAATGTAATTATATGTTTATTACTCTTTATTTTTACATGAAATTTGCAACATCTAACATATTTCAAACTTTTCATAGGCTGCCAGACACATTAAAGGCCTCAAAGGCTAGACAAGAAAAACATGGCCAACACAAGCTTGGGCCTGGTTGTTATTCCAATACGGTGGCACAAATTGTAAGTATCAATAACTCAAATATTGTATCCAAATAATAAATTGCATATAAATTTGTTTTTATTTCACCATAAAAGCTAAATTGATGATCTTATGCAAAATTGTAGGCCAATCGGTTCAACGAAGTGCCCACAGAGGAAGAGTTGAGGCTTAGATTCCATCACGGCTTTGCAGCCGTTGTTGAACGTCGAAAAATATTGGACGTTGGGAAAACACAGTCTTCCAGTGATCCATCCTGCGTGCAGGTAAATAAAATCAACAAAGTTGATTTAAGATTGATTACTTGTGCAGTCTATTCATTATTAATTTTGGCCATAAAATATTGAGTTTCTTTGTTTTAAGCAGTCAAGCGACAATACACATAATTCTGAGGATGGAGAACAACCCAATGAAGGTCATGTTGTGCATCCTGGTAATGGATATATTCATGTGCTACAAAAAATTTAGTATGGATTACAGTTTAACATTTTTTATTGCAAATATTGTATTAATTGTAATATTTGACGTTTCAACTCCAGATCATGCAGAGGGTCATCCTGTACAAGATGAGTCAGCTAGATAGGAAGATGAAGTACATGTTGTGGCCCCATCAGGTAAAGAGAACCAATCTAATGTTGTATTTATTAATGAGATATTTGTAATGATAATAACAAAACATATCAATTTAACATTTCTTCATTATTGCAGTAGATCTTGGCACCTTACAAGAACATCCACGTTGTGAGTACACGACCCGACAAACAATAAGACAAGCTACAAAGGAGGCCAAAAAAACTGATAAAGATATTGTAGAAGATGATCAATTGATTCCTGAATTTGTGAAAAGAAAAAAGCCAAAAAAGAAGTGAATTGAAAAACATTATGACATATTATTTTTTATAATATAAACTAATGTCATGAAATATTTTTTGCCTACAAATGAATGAATGTATGTTATAAGTACTTAATGAATGAATGTTGAATGTTTCTTTATGATGAAAAGTACATATTTGCACATAAATTCATTTATTTTCAAGTACATGCATTGGGTATGGGGAATTAAGAGTGATGTGAGGGGGGGAAGGGACCATATGAGCTTCCACATTCACGTGGTTGGCCTTGTTTAGTAGAGAACATTAAACTGTTCTCAAAACAAAGAGAAGCTCAATAAGGTAATGCTCTTTATCTTTATGTATTATAGATTCTTGTAAATTTTGAAATGCATGTCTATTTCTTAAATTCCTTTTTCATAAATTTAACATTTCATGGTTCTAGAAGTATTCGAATAAACCACAGTTTTCTCGATTGTTTGTCAATGTTTCAGATCCATATAAGGATCCATCTTCAGGACAAAAAATTTAAAAAAAAATACAGGAGAGGAGCAACAATAAGTACTAAAGAGGGAAGGGAGGAGATCTAAAATTTGGCTTAATGAAACCTTAAAAGTAAACTAAAAAAAACCTAAAAATAAATTAAGTAATAATTATTTAAGACATTAATACTAACCAAAACCCTAAAAAGCACTAATACCAAGACAATCAAATATGAATTATGGTGGAATATAATAAAATTATTAACAATTGAGGTAAGTTTTGTTTCTTAAGAGAGATTAATATTATTAATTTTTTTTAATTTACTAATAACAAAATAATATTAAAGAATGGCTAGAGGATAGTAAAATAGGTACATACTTTTAGGGTTAAGGTAATTATAGTTTTAATAATTATGATATTATTATTAATGTTTTAGGTTTTATTAAGTTAGTTTAAGTTTAAAATAATATTAATATTATTTAATAGTCATTGTATTTTAATGAGATATGTATTTTTAATATTGTTACGAAACTTTATTTTATTATATATTTTATTTTGTTGAAACAATAATGGGAAGATATTAAATATAATATCATTTTTTTTTCCAATTCTTAAAATATTGATGTGTAGCAAATTTAAATTATAAGAAAAATTATTATCGCATGTTGTAAGAAATTTGAGTGGTTTTATCATTCTTAAAATGTTAATGGGTAGCAAATTTGTCATTTAAATCATAAGAAAAGTTATTATCGCATGTTGTAAGAAATTTGAGTGGTTTTATCATCATTTATAAAATTTGAATAAATTAATATCATTTAAATTAACATTTACTCTTACACACAAAATAGTGAAAGGGTTATGGCTTCAAAGATAGTTCGTATCACTTCATTGGTTGATATGTATCATGTGATTGGACTTGACTTCTATGAACATCCTCACAAACTTGTGCATTCTCATAAAAGGTATAGACTTTGATGCCCACATTCATAGCTCAATGAAACAAGTGCTATTTTACCACAAGCTATACAAAAACTCAACTCATAGAAACGAGTATGCATAGATGGTGATTGCATGCTCTAAATATATGATAGAATGACATGACCAACTAGATTTTGCAAGGAGATATCTCACGTATTCATCTTACATACACCATTTCCAATATAGATCATGGTGTGAGTATGTATTTTCTCTTCCTCAAGAAATTCCCCAGTTACAATAATTCACCAAGCTAGTGTTTGAACGATTCAAAATACGTTAGCACAATTTCTAGTTGGGAGGAGATCATAGTATGGATACGACTCTCTATTGTTGTAGTGTATCTAGGGAGGTAATGAGGGGGCCGAAGGGTCTATAGTGATAAAAATGGAGACCATTCAATGTAAGATGGACCATGTCCACTATATTATTAAATAAGGCCCACTATGGTAGTTAGATAATTTTTCAGAGAATGAAAAAACTTTATATTCCATCAAACTGAAAAATATACATAATTCTGTCTCCGTAGAGACTGGCCTTTTCACTTTCTAATACATATTTCAATACTTTATATCCCAGTCCAATAGATTTGCCATGTTTACATTCAATTCATTTTTTTGTTGTTTCTATCATTTCCTTAATACATATAGTCTTTCAGATTATCATTACATACAAACAAACATTCAAAAAAGGAATTACAAAAAAAATTTCATTTCTTCCATAAGTTGACTGTCAAAGAATTCCCGAAGAATATAGGCTCCGTCATCTAACTGCAACACCTCCTTTGAGAAACTGTCTGCTTTCTCATTCATATATCTAAGGATATGCTGACAGGAAAACCATTCTAGTTTCTTGATATATGCATGAACCTATCGCATACAAGGGCGAAGAGATTTGATTCTCATAGTAGAAGCCCTTGTGACCCAGTCTATTACTACCCTTGAATCGCTGAAAACCTCGATCTTTCTTAAATTGAGTGTGTTAGCATGAAAGAGAAGAATCATTAATGCAAACAACTCTATTTTTTTATTGGATCCATGACCACGCACATACCAAATCGTGAAGAAATGGGAGTCGGAGATATATAAGATGGCCCCTTCCCCCCAGCGAGGTGGGTGACCTTGGATAGCTCCATCAAAGAATCCCCAGGGACTCCTTCGACTAGCTGAGGCATTATGGGCACTCTGAGCTTTTTTAATTTGGTGTTTGATTTATATTCTCCTACAAGTTTAATTGCGAGACCTGCCACTACTGCACAAGGGATGAAAGTGTCATTGAATACAACAATGTTCCTATACCACCATATGAAATAAATATAGAAAAAGGGGATGGGGAGATGAGCTTGGGATTCTTCATCATCTCTCCAGAGCTTAATCCAACTTTCTAGATCTTTGATTGGCCCTTCGATTTTGAGTTTCAGATATTTTTTATTCCATTCCATGTCTGAGTAGCATAGGGGAACTGAATAAAGTGGTGCTAGACATATTCTGCACTTGATTTACAGAGAGAGAAATGGTTAGGACCAATCCAACCCCTTTTTAGTCCATTGTCCATGGTTAGAAATTTGTTTTCCAAGGCTAACCAGAGTAAGATTTTTTAATTGTTGGGGGTCTTTGTGGCCCATATGAAGCACCAACACCATTTCCTTTCTCCCCTATACTCGTCTTTGAAAATCACTTGGTAACCCTTCTTAGCCGAATATATTCCTATTTTCTCATCACCTGTCCAAAAAAGGGTGTCCTCCTCATCCTCCTCGCGGGAGATGAAGTTTTTATGTAAAAGGTTTGTGTACTCCTCCTAGAGAAAATATTTATGGCCTTCTAGCTCCAAAGAAGCTACCAACTTCCATTTGTTTCTACCAAGACTATAAACATCCCTGATAGCTGCATCCTTTAAGAAGAAGATGCCATTGTCGTGAAGATCCTCTACTAGATCTTTGGGCAGCTTGTAGCCTACCCATGAATTGAACCAAGGTACCTCACCTATCCTGAGGTTGCTACCTTTCCTAACACTCCACACTAGAGAGTTTCCAATTATTGTTAAGGCTTCTACCATGGCTTTCCAACACATTGCATAATTTTTTCCCCATCTTCATGGGTGATCTAATCCAATCGATAATGGATGAACTTGAGATGTATTTTGAGACCATGACCCTTCCCCATATCATGTCATTTTGCAAGAGTATCCATAATCTTTTAGTTGTGAGGGATTTTGAGAACCAACAGGGATTTTTTTATGCCCCATCCCGTAACCTCCCCCAACTTAACCGAGGAACATTACTTGTGGAAAATACACATAAATTCGAATTTTGTTTGCTAATTAACTTTATGTAACCTATCAACTATGAATTATACACAGATTTAACCATTATGGATACCATTATTTAATTGTAGCTACATCATGTCGATCGACATGAATGTTGCATCCTTATTGAGACAAAATTGTGTGCGCAACAACCTTTGTACTACATGCGACAACTATTCACAATGAACACAACAACCTTTGTACTACATGTGACAACCGTTCCTAGCGCATGTGATGATTCGAGCACCATGATGGAATCCGTTACCATTACTACTACAAATCAATTAACAAATACATTTAAATATAGAATTACAAACAACATGACATTCAAGATCATGCAATTTGTCCATACTAGTCAAGCATGTAAATACAACTAATAAATTTCACCACAATAACATATAATTCATTCACATGCACATAATAAAACACACAACAATTAAACTCATACATTAAATCAGGAAAAAAAATAAACATTTATCTTTTTAAAATAGTTGTGCAACCAACTGCTTGGGAAGGATGTTCCACCCATACATAGACTTGTTGCTCCAAATCTCAACAACAAGTCACCCTCAAGCTAGGGCCAGGAATCCATAAGAAAAAGGGTGCCTCTCACGTCCACTCACAACTCAATATCCCACAACCCATTAGCATTCTCCTATAGTTATCTCGAATTTCCTCCAGCTCTCTTCCTCTTGACCTACCCAACCTAAGGAATGTACCCCTTCAGTGCTCTCAATCCATCGAGTGCCCCATTCGTTTACCATGGTCTCTCTAGAACATGTAACTAGGAATCTCTATATTGGGAGCTTAAGGGAACTCACTGTCAGGAAAACTACCAAGAACAACAACAACACTTGTTGTTACAGTGCAAATCACAAAAGAGTTCACTCTTCAGACCTAACAACTCGGCTCTTCAATCTTCAGCTCCAAAGTTCTCCAAAACACTCCAACATGCTCCAGAATTCACCTAGCATTCTTGCTCTATCTCTAGTGCTCTTCTTTTTCTGCTCCCTACTTGTCGCTCATGTAAAATTCAATGTGTAAAAATTGTTTGTCCCTGCCCATATGAATTTCCTCTATTTTGGCTTACTTTCTTGACTTACACTCTTCCTCAAAATGATTGTACTTAGCCCCATGTTCTCTAATAACTATGGGATGTTACTCTCACACCCACCCTCTTACATGAGTTTAATGATTGAGCTCTCATACACTCAAACAAAAAATTAGAAGTTATCTCCAATGATAATAAAATTAAGGAAAATGGGTTGAATTAATAACCATAATTAATTTTCCCCTTGGACCCCTCTTAAACACTCTATTATATTGTGGAAAAAATCATCCCCCATCTTTGTCCATATCCCCCAGTAGCTGGTATCACTTTTTATTTATATAAAAATAGAAAATAGATTTGCATATTACATCGCTTGGCCATAACCACATTCATATATACATTATTCATTAATTAAACTAGGGACTATAGTGGAGATGTTACATTCCCCCTCCCCTACAATTGTGCACCATCCTTGGTGCACATCACCATGCCGAATACATATACAAATTTACATCACATTACAATATTCAAAAAATAAAGAAAATTATGCAATTTTTACCCTCCAACAACAGTCCCAACCAAAATCTCATATTTCTCTCAACTTGTTGACCCAAGAAATGTGCCCCCTTCACCGCTCTTAGTCTATCAGGCTGCACCATTATTTTATCAGGGCTATCAACGCAAGTGACCATAATTCTAAGATGTGTGTCTGGAACTCTAGTTGCCCAAAAATGGGGTCTTGCATTTTCAATTTCTGTTTTCTTCCAAATTGACAAAAAAATGTGGGTATTCCTCTCGAGTAGTTTCTTCATGTTCCCATGTTGCATCTTCAAGACCTTAGCAGGTCCATTAAAGCTTTACAACCCATAAGGCTTTGTTCTTGAGCACTTTGAATTTCCAGTCTAGGATGCGTACTGGTTCCAGCTGGAAGTCTGCTTCGTTTTCCACCTGGATCACAGTCCAATCAATTACGTGGTTCGAGTCAGGAACATATTTATTTAATAATGATAGATGGAATACATTATGCACTCTCATGGATGCATACAATGATAACATGTATGCAACTATCCCTATATTCTCTAATATTTCAAAAGGCCCACAATATCTTGCTGCCAACTTTGGGCAGCAACCTAATCTTAGTGAACTTATTTTCACTTTCACTTTTAGAAAAACACGTTCACCCACTTTAAAATATCTAAAAACTTTGTTCTCGTCTACATGACTTTTCTTCCTAGCCCAGGAAACCTTTAAATTTTTCTTGATCTTTGTCATTTGTTCTTCTATTTCCCTCAAAAAACCTATCCCAATGATAACTTTGTCTGCTGGTTTATCCCAACTCACTAGTGTATTACACATTCTGCCATACAATGCTTCAAATGGGCTCATTTTTAATGAGGTATGATACCCATTATTGTAAGCAAAATCTTCTAAGTGGATATAATATTCCCACTTTGATGGTTGTTCCATCACATACATTCTGAGCATGTCTTCAATGATTATGTTGTTCCTCTATGTTTTCCCATCTGACTTTGGGTGATATGTTGTACCGAGATTTAAGTTTGTTCCAGATCCTTTGAACAAACCTTTCCAAAAATTAGATGTGAATTTTGAATCTCTAATTGAAACAATTGCCTTAGGTACCCCATGTATCCTAGAAACATCTTTCATGTAGATCTCTACAATATTTGTTGCCTTGTGTGTTGTATTCACATGAATAAAATGTGTTGCCTTAGTTAATTTATCTACCACCACCATGATGGAATCATGTTGCTTCAATGTTCTGGGCAACTTTGTAATAAAATCAATTGTAACCACTTCCCATTCCCACTCAGGAATGGAAAATGGTTGTAGTAGCCCTGCTGGATGTCTATGTTATGTTTTCACTTTTTGGCAATCTAGACACCTAACAATATAATTATCCACTTCTTTCTTCATTCCCAACCAAAA
>ML783474.1:305838-335328 GCA_009831015.1 Picea engelmannii | reverse complement strand
CTTGTTTTGATAAAGCATATGTGATCATATTATGTTCCCTAAAGATATAGTTGAAACTTGAAAGTAATAGTGGTGAACTTAATCAATATCAAATGGATATGATCATAAAATTTCTACAAAGTACGTTTTTGAACCCATAATTTCCTAACACCTAGCAAAAAACCAATTTTGAATCACCAAAGACCCGTAGAGATGAAACACCCCTTTCTATTGTGATTCTAAGGGTATAGCTAGGGATGACATATCAACCTAGTGATTTGTCCCTCTATCCAAACCTACATGGAAAGTAATGTGGTGACCCTTATAAAATAATGAAGCGCCCCTTGCCCCACATGAGTCTCAATTCCCATGACAAGCCCCATAAAGAACTTCCCAAGCTCTAGATTTATCAATATCCAAGGAACCAATCTATCTTGGAGTTTTAGTCTTAAGAGGTGGTTTGATGAAATCATAAGTAAACTTAGTTGGTAAAACAATACTAGAAGTAGAGAGAGCAAGAGTTTTAGTCTTACTTTGACTTCTTTCATGATAAGAGGATAACTTGGAATGAAGCTTGCAATGCTATCTAAAGTTGATATGCGAGTGACACAATTCCATTAATTCTCATGTTTTAGAGATTGTAGAGGGAGAAAGAGTCAAAGTATTTTGTCTCCGGAAATGAATAAAACTTTAGTCTTCAAAAAAAATTAGGGAGGCTTAATAGTTTCTCTACGAATACTTAACATTTCAAATTTTGGGACCACCTGACAATGTCACTAAAGGTGACAATAGATTGTATTCTATGACACAACATCTTGTTTAGGCATTCTTCGAAACATTTTTTGGGAAATATTAATGTTCCCATAGTTGGCATACATATATACAAGGCCAATGCTCACAATATATACATGAAACTCTTATTATTGTGCATCATATTTTTGAATCAAGATATTGTTGTAGCCTTATACAAATATTTCTTAACTATTTCTCTCATTCGATGGAGTGCAGGTACATCCAAACATGTATTTTTCAGATCTGTCCTCCTTGAGCGAGGGAAGTTTAGGAAGACTAGAGGAAAGTGAGACATGTAGTAGGCCTAAAAGAGGGAGATCAACTAGATGTCAAAATATTAGAAGAAAATTCCATAAATGAATGAAATTTTTTCTCATTGAAGGGGGGTCATGTTCTTATGTTGATGAGACCATAGGTGACATCGAGGTGCCCTTGAGGTACAAACACCTATCGAAACAATGGGTACCCACAGATCTTCCTCATCTAAACACATATTTTTGTGTGAATGAGAGGATATTTCAGATTGCACCATCGTCATTAAATGGTTTGGGCTTGTTTTGCATGGATGGAATAAAGGTGGATTACTACAAATGTACTGGATTGATGGAGTATGTCGGACACTGCTACAATTATAGAGATTGGATGCGGCTGGTCCAATATACACACAATATGCACAAATACAGAGTGTCTGCTAATTATTTACAAATAAAGTACAATAATCAAAATAAAGGAGCGAGTACGTACATTAAAGGAAGGCCAAAAACATCAGGGAATATTGCAGGTTTTATAAATAGTACACAACCTATGTCTAAAAATAAACAACCCAATTGCATATTTGAGGGGTGTGAAGGAAACTGTGTTTTCGTGTTGGTTGTGGAGTCTGATTTAGATGTTTGTTTCGGCCATGCTTGGACCCCATTCCCTAATAGGGGGGTGTGGGGGGTATTTCTCCCCCACAACTGTCACCAGGGGGGGTGGCGATAATTTTTGTATCCCCCCTAGTGGGGGATTCAGGGGTAGTGCCCCTGAAGCAAAATTTTGCGAAAAATTGCATTGTAAAATATTGTAATTTCGTAGTCAATCTAGACCATTCATTATAAGGTTGCAGATCTGATGGTAGAAGTTATTTTAGGGATTTTTTCTCTAGAAGGAAACCCTCTTTTATGAGGGAATTGTATTGCGGTTGTGTATGTGTGTGAATATTGTATTATGAGAGAGGAGATTGTGAGAGAAAGAAGATGATGTTATAATGATTGAGGTGTAGGTTGTATCCCTTCATTTTGTTGGATAATAAAAGGAAAGGACCTGGAAATTTCTCTGGTGGATGTATCCCACACTGGGTGAACCACGTATATCTGTGTCTCTATTTTATTGTGTATCTTCTTTGTTTTATTTATGCATTTGTTTTATTTTATTGCTCTGTGATCCTGTTTTTCTAACATTTCATGTGTGCCATAAAATCAATAGTTGCAGGGGAAGAGTTGCTGATCAATTACAATTTGAATCAAATAGATACAAACACTGCTACTATGGGAGTGGTACATATAAAATTTCACCAAACCTGTAATTAATTAATCTAATATCTTATGTTTTTGTTAATGTTTTTTTTTTAAATGTTTCATTTCGATATAAGCAATATAAGTAATATGTTTCATTAAATATAAGCAATATGATTTTTAATTATGTTTTTTAGAGAGTCTATTAGTTTCATTTCGATATTAATGTTTTCAATATTTTTGTTGCAAGCTGTTGATCAGGTTGTACAAATTAAATATGTTGTATTATCATGTTTTTTTGGTGAGTATATTGGTTTCATTTTGATATTAATGTTTTCTATATTTTTGTCGCAGGCTACATATCTATCAGCAGAGAAATCCATAGATGTCGATGTGGATGATCTCATGTGCGATGTTGACATTGCATCATCGCTAAACCCCATTCAGATGGAAAAAAAGTCCTTAAAAAATTAAATGCGAAAATCCTTCATCTGGAATTCATTCAGCCGCATATGAGATTAGAGCAAAGATTGATTGTTTGACGATGATAACTCAGTCCTTGAATGTAAGCTGTGGGATCTTTAATTAGAAGATAAATTAATTTATGGTTTTATATTTTCTACTCGTATATGTCATGAACTAAAATATGGTTTGTTTTTACATGCTTATTTGCATCCACACACTCCCAGTGAGGGGTCTGCTGGTACTATTGATGCTACTGACAAGTTGTCACATCATGAGAATCTAACACCAGGAGCATCTGATCATGTTCCATTATTGTCGACTGAACAATTATTAACACATAGTAGGACACCCCAGAGGGAAGATGTGGGTGCACCCTCTACTGGTCGACGCACGCCAAATCATGCAGAACAGGGTCAGGGGGTTGATGCAACAAATAATACTACTGATATTGCTCAAGCAACATTTCCTGTATCTTCCCGTGTCACTAGCACGGGAACACTAGAGACCACATTTTTGGTGGACAAAAATCTCGTTCCCATAAAGATAGAGAAGATCCTAGGTATTTAAAAAATGTTTTAACTATTATATATAAACTGATTGAAATTTACTTATAGATCATTCATTTTAAACTAATGATCACATGATCATTTTGTAGGAAATGATGTTTTTTATAAACATATAAATGATTGGTTATTGGAGATATTCGGGCCCACCATCCACACAGGGTGGGATAAACAAAGTAAAAATTTAAAAGATGAGCTCAGTAATCGCTTGATTGGGCTGTTCGGCGGTGAGACCTTCAACCGAGCAGAGGTTCTCAAGAAAGTCAACCAACATATAAAGATTGTGAGGGACCAATATAGGGTTCATCTAGAAATGAACCCTAGGTATGAGCACCCTCCAATGATTCTAGTAAGGGAGTGGAAAGCCCTGTTGGATGATGGAAGGGAGAGGGATTTAAGAAAACAGGGAAAGCTACCACTGAGAATATGAAGGTATGAAATACTTTGAACAATGTAATTATATGTTTATTACTCTTTATTTTTACATGAAATTTGCAACATCTAACATATTTCAAACTTTTCATAGGCTGCCAGACACATTAAAGGCCTCAAAGGCTAGACAAGAAAAACATGGCCAACACAAGCTTGGGCCTGGTTGTTATTCCAATACGGTGGCACAAATTGTAAGTATCAATAACTCAAATATTGTATCCAAATAATAAATTGCATATAAATTTGTTTTTATTTCACCATAAAAGCTAAATTGATGATCTTATGCAAAATTGTAGGCCAATCGGTTCAACGAAGTGCCCACAGAGGAAGAGTTGAGGCTTAGATTCCATCACGGCTTTGCAGCCGTTGTTGAACGTCGAAAAATATTGGACGTTGGGAAAACACAGTCTTCCAGTGATCCATCCTGCGTGCAGGTAAATAAAATCAACAAAGTTGATTTAAGATTGATTACTTGTGCAGTCTATTCATTATTAATTTTGGCCATAAAATATTGAGTTTCTTTGTTTTAAGCAGTCAAGCGACAATACACATAATTCTGAGGATGGAGAACAACCCAATGAAGGTCATGTTGTGCATCCTGGTAATGGATATATTCATGTGCTACAAAAAATTTAGTATGGATTACAGTTTAACATTTTTTATTGCAAATATTGTATTAATTGTAATATTTGACGTTTCAACTCCAGATCATGCAGAGGGTCATCCTGTACAAGATGAGTCAGCTAGATAGGAAGATGAAGTACATGTTGTGGCCCCATCAGGTAAAGAGAACCAATCTAATGTTGTATTTATTAATGAGATATTTGTAATGATAATAACAAAACATATCAATTTAACATTTCTTCATTATTGCAGTAGATCTTGGCACCTTACAAGAACATCCACGTTGTGAGTACACGACCCGACAAACAATAAGACAAGCTACAAAGGAGGCCAAAAAAACTGATAAAGATATTGTAGAAGATGATCAATTGATTCCTGAATTTGTGAAAAGAAAAAAGCCAAAAAAGAAGTGAATTGAAAAACATTATGACATATTATTTTTTATAATATAAACTAATGTCATGAAATATTTTTTGCCTACAAATGAATGAATGTATGTTATAAGTACTTAATGAATGAATGTTGAATGTTTCTTTATGATGAAAAGTACATATTTGCACATAAATTCATTTATTTTCAAGTACATGCATTGGGTATGGGGAATTAAGAGTGATGTGAGGGGGGGAAGGGACCATATGAGCTTCCACATTCACGTGGTTGGCCTTGTTTAGTAGAGAACATTAAACTGTTCTCAAAACAAAGAGAAGCTCAATAAGGTAATGCTCTTTATCTTTATGTATTATAGATTCTTGTAAATTTTGAAATGCATGTCTATTTCTTAAATTCCTTTTTCATAAATTTAACATTTCATGGTTCTAGAAGTATTCGAATAAACCACAGTTTTCTCGATTGTTTGTCAATGTTTCAGATCCATATAAGGATCCATCTTCAGGACAAAAAATTTAAAAAAAAATACAGGAGAGGAGCAACAATAAGTACTAAAGAGGGAAGGGAGGAGATCTAAAATTTGGCTTAATGAAACCTTAAAAGTAAACTAAAAAAAACCTAAAAATAAATTAAGTAATAATTATTTAAGACATTAATACTAACCAAAACCCTAAAAAGCACTAATACCAAGACAATCAAATATGAATTATGGTGGAATATAATAAAATTATTAACAATTGAGGTAAGTTTTGTTTCTTAAGAGAGATTAATATTATTAATTTTTTTTAATTTACTAATAACAAAATAATATTAAAGAATGGCTAGAGGATAGTAAAATAGGTACATACTTTTAGGGTTAAGGTAATTATAGTTTTAATAATTATGATATTATTATTAATGTTTTAGGTTTTATTAAGTTAGTTTAAGTTTAAAATAATATTAATATTATTTAATAGTCATTGTATTTTAATGAGATATGTATTTTTAATATTGTTACGAAACTTTATTTTATTATATATTTTATTTTGTTGAAACAATAATGGGAAGATATTAAATATAATATCATTTTTTTTTCCAATTCTTAAAATATTGATGTGTAGCAAATTTAAATTATAAGAAAAATTATTATCGCATGTTGTAAGAAATTTGAGTGGTTTTATCATTCTTAAAATGTTAATGGGTAGCAAATTTGTCATTTAAATCATAAGAAAAGTTATTATCGCATGTTGTAAGAAATTTGAGTGGTTTTATCATCATTTATAAAATTTGAATAAATTAATATCATTTAAATTAACATTTACTCTTACACACAAAATAGTGAAAGGGTTATGGCTTCAAAGATAGTTCGTATCACTTCATTGGTTGATATGTATCATGTGATTGGACTTGACTTCTATGAACATCCTCACAAACTTGTGCATTCTCATAAAAGGTATAGACTTTGATGCCCACATTCATAGCTCAATGAAACAAGTGCTATTTTACCACAAGCTATACAAAAACTCAACTCATAGAAACGAGTATGCATAGATGGTGATTGCATGCTCTAAATATATGATAGAATGACATGACCAACTAGATTTTGCAAGGAGATATCTCACGTATTCATCTTACATACACCATTTCCAATATAGATCATGGTGTGAGTATGTATTTTCTCTTCCTCAAGAAATTCCCCAGTTACAATAATTCACCAAGCTAGTGTTTGAACGATTCAAAATACGTTAGCACAATTTCTAGTTGGGAGGAGATCATAGTATGGATACGACTCTCTATTGTTGTAGTGTATCTAGGGAGGTAATGAGGGGGCCGAAGGGTCTATAGTGATAAAAATGGAGACCATTCAATGTAAGATGGACCATGTCCACTATATTATTAAATAAGGCCCACTATGGTAGTTAGATAATTTTTCAGAGAATGAAAAAACTTTATATTCCATCAAACTGAAAAATATACATAATTCTGTCTCCGTAGAGACTGGCCTTTTCACTTTCTAATACATATTTCAATACTTTATATCCCAGTCCAATAGATTTGCCATGTTTACATTCAATTCATTTTTTTGTTGTTTCTATCATTTCCTTAATACATATAGTCTTTCAGATTATCATTACATACAAACAAACATTCAAAAAAGGAATTACAAAAAAAATTTCATTTCTTCCATAAGTTGACTGTCAAAGAATTCCCGAAGAATATAGGCTCCGTCATCTAACTGCAACACCTCCTTTGAGAAACTGTCTGCTTTCTCATTCATATATCTAAGGATATGCTGACAGGAAAACCATTCTAGTTTCTTGATATATGCATGAACCTATCGCATACAAGGGCGAAGAGATTTGATTCTCATAGTAGAAGCCCTTGTGACCCAGTCTATTACTACCCTTGAATCGCTGAAAACCTCGATCTTTCTTAAATTGAGTGTGTTAGCATGAAAGAGAAGAATCATTAATGCAAACAACTCTATTTTTTTATTGGATCCATGACCACGCACATACCAAATCGTGAAGAAATGGGAGTCGGAGATATATAAGATGGCCCCTTCCCCCCAGCGAGGTGGGTGACCTTGGATAGCTCCATCAAAGAATCCCCAGGGACTCCTTCGACTAGCTGAGGCATTATGGGCACTCTGAGCTTTTTTAATTTGGTGTTTGATTTATATTCTCCTACAAGTTTAATTGCGAGACCTGCCACTACTGCACAAGGGATGAAAGTGTCATTGAATACAACAATGTTCCTATACCACCATATGAAATAAATATAGAAAAAGGGGATGGGGAGATGAGCTTGGGATTCTTCATCATCTCTCCAGAGCTTAATCCAACTTTCTAGATCTTTGATTGGCCCTTCGATTTTGAGTTTCAGATATTTTTTATTCCATTCCATGTCTGAGTAGCATAGGGGAACTGAATAAAGTGGTGCTAGACATATTCTGCACTTGATTTACAGAGAGAGAAATGGTTAGGACCAATCCAACCCCTTTTTAGTCCATTGTCCATGGTTAGAAATTTGTTTTCCAAGGCTAACCAGAGTAAGATTTTTTAATTGTTGGGGGTCTTTGTGGCCCATATGAAGCACCAACACCATTTCCTTTCTCCCCTATACTCGTCTTTGAAAATCACTTGGTAACCCTTCTTAGCCGAATATATTCCTATTTTCTCATCACCTGTCCAAAAAAGGGTGTCCTCCTCATCCTCCTCGCGGGAGATGAAGTTTTTATGTAAAAGGTTTGTGTACTCCTCCTAGAGAAAATATTTATGGCCTTCTAGCTCCAAAGAAGCTACCAACTTCCATTTGTTTCTACCAAGACTATAAACATCCCTGATAGCTGCATCCTTTAAGAAGAAGATGCCATTGTCGTGAAGATCCTCTACTAGATCTTTGGGCAGCTTGTAGCCTACCCATGAATTGAACCAAGGTACCTCACCTATCCTGAGGTTGCTACCTTTCCTAACACTCCACACTAGAGAGTTTCCAATTATTGTTAAGGCTTCTACCATGGCTTTCCAACACATTGCATAATTTTTTCCCCATCTTCATGGGTGATCTAATCCAATCGATAATGGATGAACTTGAGATGTATTTTGAGACCATGACCCTTCCCCATATCATGTCATTTTGCAAGAGTATCCATAATCTTTTAGTTGTGAGGGATTTTGAGAACCAACAGGGATTTTTTTATGCCCCATCCCGTAACCTCCCCCAACTTAACCGAGGAACATTACTTGTGGAAAATACACATAAATTCGAATTTTGTTTGCTAATTAACTTTATGTAACCTATCAACTATGAATTATACACAGATTTAACCATTATGGATACCATTATTTAATTGTAGCTACATCATGTCGATCGACATGAATGTTGCATCCTTATTGAGACAAAATTGTGTGCGCAACAACCTTTGTACTACATGCGACAACTATTCACAATGAACACAACAACCTTTGTACTACATGTGACAACCGTTCCTAGCGCATGTGATGATTCGAGCACCATGATGGAATCCGTTACCATTACTACTACAAATCAATTAACAAATACATTTAAATATAGAATTACAAACAACATGACATTCAAGATCATGCAATTTGTCCATACTAGTCAAGCATGTAAATACAACTAATAAATTTCACCACAATAACATATAATTCATTCACATGCACATAATAAAACACACAACAATTAAACTCATACATTAAATCAGGAAAAAAAATAAACATTTATCTTTTTAAAATAGTTGTGCAACCAACTGCTTGGGAAGGATGTTCCACCCATACATAGACTTGTTGCTCCAAATCTCAACAACAAGTCACCCTCAAGCTAGGGCCAGGAATCCATAAGAAAAAGGGTGCCTCTCACGTCCACTCACAACTCAATATCCCACAACCCATTAGCATTCTCCTATAGTTATCTCGAATTTCCTCCAGCTCTCTTCCTCTTGACCTACCCAACCTAAGGAATGTACCCCTTCAGTGCTCTCAATCCATCGAGTGCCCCATTCGTTTACCATGGTCTCTCTAGAACATGTAACTAGGAATCTCTATATTGGGAGCTTAAGGGAACTCACTGTCAGGAAAACTACCAAGAACAACAACAACACTTGTTGTTACAGTGCAAATCACAAAAGAGTTCACTCTTCAGACCTAACAACTCGGCTCTTCAATCTTCAGCTCCAAAGTTCTCCAAAACACTCCAACATGCTCCAGAATTCACCTAGCATTCTTGCTCTATCTCTAGTGCTCTTCTTTTTCTGCTCCCTACTTGTCGCTCATGTAAAATTCAATGTGTAAAAATTGTTTGTCCCTGCCCATATGAATTTCCTCTATTTTGGCTTACTTTCTTGACTTACACTCTTCCTCAAAATGATTGTACTTAGCCCCATGTTCTCTAATAACTATGGGATGTTACTCTCACACCCACCCTCTTACATGAGTTTAATGATTGAGCTCTCATACACTCAAACAAAAAATTAGAAGTTATCTCCAATGATAATAAAATTAAGGAAAATGGGTTGAATTAATAACCATAATTAATTTTCCCCTTGGACCCCTCTTAAACACTCTATTATATTGTGGAAAAAATCATCCCCCATCTTTGTCCATATCCCCCAGTAGCTGGTATCACTTTTTATTTATATAAAAATAGAAAATAGATTTGCATATTACATCGCTTGGCCATAACCACATTCATATATACATTATTCATTAATTAAACTAGGGACTATAGTGGAGATGTTACATTCCCCCTCCCCTACAATTGTGCACCATCCTTGGTGCACATCACCATGCCGAATACATATACAAATTTACATCACATTACAATATTCAAAAAATAAAGAAAATTATGCAATTTTTACCCTCCAACAACAGTCCCAACCAAAATCTCATATTTCTCTCAACTTGTTGACCCAAGAAATGTGCCCCCTTCACCGCTCTTAGTCTATCAGGCTGCACCATTATTTTATCAGGGCTATCAACGCAAGTGACCATAATTCTAAGATGTGTGTCTGGAACTCTAGTTGCCCAAAAATGGGGTCTTGCATTTTCAATTTCTGTTTTCTTCCAAATTGACAAAAAAATGTGGGTATTCCTCTCGAGTAGTTTCTTCATGTTCCCATGTTGCATCTTCAAGACCTTAGCAGGTCCATTAAAGCTTTACAACCCATAAGGCTTTGTTCTTGAGCACTTTGAATTTCCAGTCTAGGATGCGTACTGGTTCCAGCTGGAAGTCTGCTTCGTTTTCCACCTGGATCACAGTCCAATCAATTACGTGGTTCGAGTCAGGAACATATTTATTTAATAATGATAGATGGAATACATTATGCACTCTCATGGATGCATACAATGATAACATGTATGCAACTATCCCTATATTCTCTAATATTTCAAAAGGCCCACAATATCTTGCTGCCAACTTTGGGCAGCAACCTAATCTTAGTGAACTTATTTTCACTTTCACTTTTAGAAAAACACGTTCACCCACTTTAAAATATCTAAAAACTTTGTTCTCGTCTACATGACTTTTCTTCCTAGCCCAGGAAACCTTTAAATTTTTCTTGATCTTTGTCATTTGTTCTTCTATTTCCCTCAAAAAACCTATCCCAATGATAACTTTGTCTGCTGGTTTATCCCAACTCACTAGTGTATTACACATTCTGCCATACAATGCTTCAAATGGGCTCATTTTTAATGAGGTATGATACCCATTATTGTAAGCAAAATCTTCTAAGTGGATATAATATTCCCACTTTGATGGTTGTTCCATCACATACATTCTGAGCATGTCTTCAATGATTATGTTGTTCCTCTATGTTTTCCCATCTGACTTTGGGTGATATGTTGTACCGAGATTTAAGTTTGTTCCAGATCCTTTGAACAAACCTTTCCAAAAATTAGATGTGAATTTTGAATCTCTAATTGAAACAATTGCCTTAGGTACCCCATGTATCCTAGAAACATCTTTCATGTAGATCTCTACAATATTTGTTGCCTTGTGTGTTGTATTCACATGAATAAAATGTGTTGCCTTAGTTAATTTATCTACCACCACCATGATGGAATCATGTTGCTTCAATGTTCTGGGCAACTTTGTAATAAAATCAATTGTAACCACTTCCCATTCCCACTCAGGAATGGAAAATGGTTGTAGTAGCCCTGCTGGATGTCTATGTTATGTTTTCACTTTTTGGCAATCTAGACACCTAACAATATAATTATCCACTTCTTTCTTCATTCCCAACCAAAAATATTTGGCTTCTTATAGCTGCAATTGTCTTTTAATATCTTGGGTGCCCAGCATTTGGCACATTGCGCATTTACCTCAACACTATATTTTTCATCTCTCTTGAATTTGGAACATATATTTTTTCTTTATATATGAGGATTCAATCCTCTTTCAATTCATAATAATTATTTTTCTATCGTAAATTGTCTTGTTGTAACATTTATTTTATTTTTAGATATTGTCGATCTAAATTTGAAACCTCTAAAATTTTGTCTCTTAAATCTATGTTGAACATGCTAATGGATGAAGTATGCATTTCATGAGCTCTTCTATTGAGTGCATTATCCCCCTGATTTTGCTTGCCTTTGATATGCTTACTTTCAAAATCATATTCGCTCAAAAATTCCAGCCACCTAGTTTGTCTAGCATTTAAGGTTGGTTGTCCAAACAAATGCTGCATACCACCGTGGTTTGTCCTTAGCTCAAATATTCGACCCATAAGGTAATGTCTCCACATTTTCAATGCATGTACAATGGCTACTAATTCCAAGTCATGTGTAGCATAATTATTTTCATGCTCTATTAGTTTACTAGACTCATAACACACCACATGATCTTTTTCACTTAGGACTCCCTCGAGCCTGTCCTTGCACGCATCCGTGCACACTACAAAATGTTCACTTGGATCTGAAATCTTTAATATGGGTGCACTTGTCAATATGTATTTCAGCTGCTGAAAGATTTTTTCACACTTGGAAGTCCATTCAAATTTCACTCCCTTCTTTTGCAAAGAAGTGATTAAGCTTGCAATATTTGAAAATCCTTTTATGAATATTTGGTAATAAAAAGAAAGACCCATAAATTATGTGACCTCTGTCACATTTATTGGTGCTTACCATCCTCTAATGAACTCTATTTTCTCGGGATCAAATTCTATCCCATTCGCTGATATAATATGCCCCAAGTAGTGAATCTTATTTTTATAAAAGATGCACTTACTTAGTTTGGCATACAACTTGTGCTCTCTCAAAACTTGCAACACCATTCTTAAATGTTGCTCATGCTATTCTTCTTTCCTTGAGTAGATGATAATTTCATCTAAGAAAACAATCAAAAACTTGTCCAAGTACTCTTTGAACACTCCATTCATCAAGCACATGAAAACAACTTGGGCATTTGATAGCCCAAAAGGCATTACCATAAATTCATAATGCCCATATCTTGTTCTGAATGTTTTCTTGTTGATATCCTCTTCTTTTATCCTCACTTGATGATAACCTAATCTCAATTCAATCTAGAAAAGATCCTTCCACCCTTCAACTGATCAAATAAATCATCAATCCTTGGAAAATGATATTTTTTCTTTATTGTGAGCTTCTTCAGTTGTTTGAATCAATACAGAACCTTAAGGTTCCCTCTTTCTTCTTCACAAAAAGAACCAGGGCTCTCCAAGGTGACACATGTGGGCGTATATACCCGTTCTTCAAAAGTTCTTTAAGTTGCATCTGCAACTCCATCATTTCTGGTGTACCCATTATGTAAGGTGTCTTGTATACTGGGGAAGCTCCTGGAACTAGATCAATAGAGAAGTCAATGTCCCTCTTGGGTGGAAATCCTGGGATTTCCCCAAAAAAATCTCCAAAATATTTCAAGACTAGATGGTCTTCAATACTTTCCACCTTATCTCCGGACACCTCTTCCATATGGGATGCAAAAATTTGACATCCCTTTATGAAACTCTTTTTCAGCTGCATGGATGAAATTTCTCTAACAACTACAACTCTCAGAATGCCTTGAATCTTTCCATGTTTCCCTCCCTCATCAAGACAAGTTATTGTCTTTTTGTAATAGTCTAGGACAACATCGTGCTTTTCCAACCAATCCATGCCAATTAGGTAGTCATATGAACCCAATGGTATCATATTCACATCTACCATTGTGCTGAGTCCATTCATGTCTATTGGACAATCTTTAACCAACTCATTAATATTTATTTTAGATCCCATGGATAACTGAACTAACCAATATTGCTTATGCTTACTCCTTTGCAAGTGAAATATTTCAACAATGTTATAGTTTATGTAACTATGGCTAGCTCCAGAATTAATTAAAATTGCTATGGGTTGGTTATCAATCTTACCTTCCACTTCAATCATGGGGGATTGATACTCCACTTGCTTGTTGTCCAAGGATGCATAAATTCTTGGCATTTTCCCTCCCATGTCTTCAACTTTTTCAGCCTCCTGAATTTTGTGGACAATTCTCATTCTTTCATGTTTGTGAGGGCAATTACTATATAGGTGATTTCCATCACATCCCCAACATTGTACACGATGATTTCTTGGCATTTTCCCAAATGAATATGTTGTCTTGTGCTAATTATAGGTTTAATTTCCTTGTTGATTTTCTTGGGAATTGTTCTTGAAAAAGGGTGGCTTAAAACCTTTCTACCTCTAATCCCTATTTCCTTTCATCTTGTCATTCCAAGATTTTTGGAATACTGACCCCCCTCTGCTATGCTCATAGAGATGATTTTCTCTTATTATGGTATCCTCCAAAGTATTGGGGTTATGATATTGTATCTTGTCAATGTATAAGGAGGGTAACCCACTTAGAAACGTTTGGATTTTGACCTTCTCATCCTTTATGAAGTCCACATACTTCAACAATTCAAAAAATATTTTCTCTTACTCATCCATTGTCATGCTCCCCAGCTTGTGTTCAAAGAACTCTTTCATTTTCTTTTCATAGTAATTCTTTGACAAATATTTCTCTTGAAAATATCCTTTGAACTACCTCCATGAGACCTTCCTCTCATCAAGGTGTTTTGCTTGCTTAAGATGTTCCCACCACATAGTTTCCTTTCCTTGCAAGTGGTAGGTTGCACTTATTTTTTCTACCCTGGAGGGTAATCATGCAGCTGGAAATATTTCTTCATTTCCAATAGCCATGCCTTTACCTCTTATCCCTTCCCATGATCACCATTGAAAGTTGGCGGCTTTATTTTTCTGAGTTCACCTTGCAAGATGTCTCCCTCATGCCTTCTCCTATGTCTCCTGACATGAGACACACTTGGGATACTCCCTAGCCCTGAACTTGCATGATCTCTCCTAGTGGATTTCTCTAGGGAATGATGGCACCTTCTCATCCTCCTTTATTTCCTATCATTCTCATGTTCATCCCTTGTGCTATGGGTTTTGGATGTTGTCACTTGTTTAGCACTAATTGCTTGCTTTGTGTTAGAGTCTTTATTGAATTGCCTTTGCAACATATTCAAACTCTGAAGTATATCCTCCTGATCTTTCATAATATTCTCATTATCAACCCTATAGCTCCACACTTCTCTCTGCATGCTTCTCATAGTTACAGGCTCTTGCCTGCCTCTTCCTCCATTAGACTTTGTTTTAGCAATTCCCATCCTGACATGTAGGCCTATGAATTCCTCTTCATGACTGTAGGACCCTTGGGCATATTCCATGGCTTTAGTTCTCATACATGAACCAAATTCCTTCATGTACCTCAAAATTGTGCATGCAAACAATTTTCTGTTACATAAAATATATACATAGTTTTGGAAAAGAATGCATAATTTTTTTTTCTTCTTTCTAATGCCACCAATCATCTTCCTTTGTGTTGGATGTAACTTAAACTACCCATATCAATTTTTTGGGTTGAGATATGGATCCTCTTCTCTAATAGCTTTCCAATGACTTCTTTCTTTATCAATTCTAAGCTCTCAGCAAAAAGTTACAGTCATTTGAATATTGTTAATTCACCCCTTTTGCACACTTTTCATTATGGTGCAATTAATCCAAGACACCAACTTATGTTACTTGTAGAAGTAAATATTTCAAGAACTAGAGAAACTTTTGTATAATGCATAGATAATAAATATGACAAGAAATTGATAACAACTCTCATATTGTCATTCTGATTCTCCAGCCAAAAATTGCAACAATACAGAAATGACAACTTTCTCCTTTTTCATTCCTTTTTCTAGACTTAATTTTTTTTTTTTTTAAATTTTTAGACTACAAGACAATTTTTTTTAATTTTTAGAGTATACGATAATTTTTCCTGTGTGGTATCCTTATTTTATTTTTCCTTTTTGAATCTTGTGCACACATTAATTATGTATTATGCACCAATATTCAACACATGCTAGATCCACAATGCATAGTGCTAATATTTAGCGCACGCCCCATGCACCAATAATCTGTGCGGACAACTTTTATACCATGCACCATTATCCAGTGCGTACGACTCTTCGTATCGCACACCAATATTCAATGAACACAACTTTTTATACAACACACCAATATTTAGTGTGCACAATTCTCATGCCACATACCAATATTCAATGCACACAATTTTTTTATACCGCACACCAATATTCAATGCACACAAATTCTCATTCCACGCACCAATATCCAATGCGCACAAATTTTTATACTATGCACCAATATCTAGTGTGCCCGAAATTCTATACCATGCAACAATATTTAGTGTGCACAACTTTTTTATATTGCGCACAAATATTCAGTGTGCATATTTTTTTTTATACCACACACAAATATCCAGTGTGCATGAATTTTTATATCGTCCACCAATATCTAGTGTGCACAAACTTTTATGCCGTGCACCAATATCCATTGTGCATGACTTTTATACCACGCATAAGTATTTAGTGGGCACAACTTTTTATGTCGTGCACCAATATATAGTGCATGCTTCTGATTCTACACCATGTAGCACCAACGTTGAGCGCACACACTGCACACCATCATGACCATTGTGAAAATTCCTGACTCGCCTGTCTAAGCCCAATCTAGTCTCTTGGAAATTGAAATGACTCCTCCATCAAAACCATTCTGAGTGCAATTCTTACTTGAGTTTTTTCTTAGATATTTGGGAAATTCACTCAGATTTTACCATTATCCCCAATTTCGGCACAACTCAACCACGAGATAAAAAATTTACCAACTTCATGCTGATCTTAGGCCCATCCAAATCCAGTGTTGAACCAAAAAGATATGATAACATTCTATAACATCCCCAAACTTAACCAAGAAACATTACTTGCGGGAGATACACACAAATTCAAAAATTTTCTACTAATTAACTTTATGTAGCTTATCATCTACGAATTACACATATATTTAACCATTGCGGATAACATTATTTAAATGTAGTTACATCATGCCAACCATCATGAATGTTGTGTCCTCATTGAAACAAAACCATGCACAACAACCTTTGTGTTGCGCACGACAACTATTCACAGTGCGCACAATAACCTTTGTACTGCACATGGAAACTATTCCTAGCACGCGCGACTATTCGAGCATCACACCAGAATCCATTACCATTACTACTAAAATCAATTAAAAAATACATTTAAATACAAAATTACAAACAACATGACATCCAAGCTCATGTAATTTGTCCATACTAGTCAAGCATGTAAATGAAACTAATAAATTTCACCATTATAATATAATTCATTCACAAGCACATAATAAAACACACAACATTTAAACTCATACATTAACTTAGGAAAACAAGTAAACACTTAACTTTTCAAAATAGTTGTGCAACCAACTTCTTGGGAAGGATGTTCCACCCACCCATAGAATTTTTGATCCAAATCTCAACAACAAGTCACCCCTGAGCTGGAGCTAGGAATCCAAAAGAAAAGGGAATCTCTCACGTCCAATCACAACTCAATATCCCACAACCCACTGGAATTCTCCTACAACTATCTCGAATTTACTCCAGTTGTATTCCTCTTGACCTGTCGAACCCAAGGAATGTATCCCTTCACTACTCTTAGTCCATCCAAGGTCCCATTTGTTTATCAAGGTCTCTCTGACACATGTAACTAGGAATATCTCTACTAGGAACTCAAGGGAACTCACTGCTAGGAAAAATACCAACAAAAATAACAACACTTGTTGTTACAGTGCCACTCACACAAGAGTTCACTCTTTAGGCCTAACAACTTGGCTCTTCTTGATCTCCAAAGTGCTCCAAAAATATCCAGCATGCTCCAAAATTTACCCATCCTTCTTGATCTATCTCTAGTGCTTTCATTTTTCAACTCCCTGCTTGCTACTAATGTAAAGATCAACGTGTAAAAATTGTATGTCCCTACTCATACAAATTTCCTCTATTTTGGCTTACTTTCTTGACTTACACTCTTCCAAAAATTGGTTGTACTTAGCCCCATACTCTCCAATAACTATGGGATGTGACTCTCACACCCACCCTCTTACATGAGTTTAATGATTGGGCTCTGTTGGAGAAGGATATTTTGGGTATGTTTTGGGAGTTGCACAGGAGTAGACCAGGTGACAAGTCAACAAAGGAGGAGTGCACGTGGAAGACGATTATCACATTTTCTGGAGCTAGCGCGTGAAAGACAGAAGTTAGTTAGGAGTTTTAACTTTTTTTCCACATTGTAACGGGCTAAACCCCAATGTATATGTATAAATATGTATGGGTTTTGGGAAGAAAGTAGTTAGTAAGTGGATCAATGATGAGATTTTGGAGGATAATTATGAGTGAGTTGAGTTGGTTTTTGGGAAATCAATAGATTTTTTCTAATTGATGAGTACGAGTTGAATTGAATATCGGTTGAGAGCTATGTATGCACTGGAATATAGAATGACTTGGGCAGGTTTTGGTTTTAACTGAAGATTATTGTATGAGCACAATCTGTACCTGTTATAATAACTGAAGATGAATGAATAATATAAGAAGCCAACCGTTGTGGATGTAGCTTGGTTTGGGGTGAACCATGTTAAATCTTTGTGTTGTGATGTGTTTTATGTCATGATGTCTTGGTTTATTCTGTTTATTGTGCACATGTAGTAGATTCTTAATGGTTAATATGAATATAAGGTTTTCACACAGCTTTTTGAATGGTTAAGTAGGATGAATTTATCATATGTCATTATGCTATTTTGAGTTCATGCACATGGTATATGAATGAATGATAAGTAAACAATAAGGATGAATGCCTCATATTCTCCCATGACTGTGGAAACCTGGTTACTGCAGTCCCCATAGGTACCTCGGGTGAGACTTCACTTGCTTGCAGGTGATGCCAAAAGGGACTATATCTTGGGATTTGTTGGTGAATTAATGTTGAACCGTTGGTCTGCCCACTGCGTGCCAAAAAATGGTTATGTTTCAGGACCAAGATTTGTGATTGAGGGGGATGTGGAGGCCTACTAAGGAGATATTAGACAATGGTTGGACACAAAGGAGATTGAGTTTGCAGTAGATCAGAATATGAATCCACAGATCAATGCAGAGAAATGGCTACAAAATTATGTGTTTATAGATTTGCATGAAATTTTCTTCATTGAATTTTCAAATATTTTAGCCGAGTGGATCTAGAGATTAATTGAACATATCATAAGATATCGTACTGCTATTGCAAGAAATTGGACCCCTGATTTAATTAGGCAAGTCAATTCTATAAGCAATCGGGTATCACATACAATAGATTATTGGATGGAAAATGTGTTGGGAGGTTACATTACTAAATTTTCCATAGATTGTACTCAGTCGTATAGTGCTGCTGAAAGGGAATTCTTTAAGGGACCGTGAAAAAGATATCTAAAGTCACTATCTACTCAAATTAATATGTTACTGTGCGACAAGGGTGTTATGAAAATGGAATCAGATTTCTAAGCACCTTCACGCACATAGAGGAACTCAGGGCTGACCAAAGGATGGTCTGAGCATAAATAGGGATGAAGAGAATGAATGAGGAACAGATGGGTTGAGTATCCTGAGAGAAGAAGAGTGTGCAATGAACAAGAGATTGGAGTGTTGCCCAGTGGTAAGAGATTCAGATCAAGAAAGAAGAGGATTGTCATTGAGAGAGAGGGGCATAACAATGAGAATGAGGAAAGAGACAATAGTGTGACACTCCAGATCGAAGGAATTCTACACACAAAATAAAATATCCTTAAGCTCAGTCCAGTAGAAGAAGATCCCGCTGAAATTGGAATATGCGTTGAACCCATGACCCTGTGTGCGTTGCCATGAACTGAGGTAAGATCTGTAGCTTCGTCAATTATAGTTAGTGAAAAAAGTAAATGTATTAGTAGAAGTAATCAAAGTAGTGGAAGTAGTACGTCGAGTCAAAATCATTTAGTGTTATCAGGAAAGAATCCAACGTTGAAAACGATAGCAGGAGTAGATCCTACCTTAAGAATGGTTGTCTTCCATGGGGCGGGGACAGAGGATCCAAAACAACATTTGTGAGACAATATTGACTGTGAAGAATGTCCAAGATGATGATGCAAATATTTCCTAGTTGGAAATGACATTTAGATATCGTGCATTATTATGGTACATGAAATATTAGATTATGACACCTACAGGGTAGACAAGAACACTGGTAGAGGTAAGATAAGATCTATTGAAAGAGTTCCATAAACCTAAATCCCAGTCACAGTGTATTATAGAGTTGAAGGAGATCAAGAAGATAGTAAATGAATCAGTGTGGGACTATGATCAAAGATTTAAGATACTGAAGGACCGATTGAGGTTCCAAATTCCAAATGAATAAAAAAAAGAGTGGTTTATTGTCGGTATGTTTCTACATATACACTTCCCTTTGACGTAGTAAGATATTGTGTTGTAGTTAGAAGCCTTAGCATTTGAAATGAATTTAGAAGTATCTCCGGTAGGAGAAAATGGCGTGGGGATAACTCAAGTGCAGTCGCAGCTAGCAGTGATGACTATTCAGTTGCAGGATCTCGCGAAGGGAAAAGAAAAGTGCAAGGAGGTCTGGTGTACTACATGTAGAACAAAAGGACACCATAAGAATGAATTTCCATCTTTACAACAGTATTTGAATACAAGAGCTTCGAATCCATTGGGGTTATGGTGTGAGATTTGCAAAATGGTGAGTCACCATCTTGATAATTTCCTGTTGATACAGAAGTACCAGAGTACTGCAAGCAATCTATTTTGTAATTTTTGCAAGTCTATCAGACATAAAGAGAAGGATTGTCACACATTTTATTTGATGAAAGAGCACATTCCAGACACATATAGAGTCCAAGGAGAAGAATCCGAAGGAGGAGAGTCGTAGTATAATACCCCAAGAGGTTATAATCAAGAAGAAAGAGGAGGGTTCAGAGGTTGAAAAAGAGGAGGATTCAACAGAGGTAGAGGACCTATTATATGTTATAATTGTTATAAACCCGGACATCTAGTGTGAGATTTCCTAAATCCTTGCAAGACATGTACATATTGAAGAGCATTAGACCATGCAACAAAGGTTTGTCCACAGTTGATCGTGAAATGGAAATAACAAAGGAACAAAAATGTACAGATGATAAAAAAAGAAGCACGTGATGAACCTAAGATAGAAACAATTACACACAGAGGAACCAGAATCACAACTGATGCGACAGATCAAGGAAACAAGATTGTAAGGAAAGCAACAAAGCCTTAACTATTGTTTGATCCTAGAAAGGAGAAAGAGACATGTATGCAAGGGAGGAAGGAAGTAATAGTAGCATATTGGATAACATCAACATCGACCATGCCACCTTTGTATGATATATCGACGTTATATGATATGCCACCAGTTTATGACCATTAAGAAAGACAATTTGACAAGGTAAGCACTTTGAATAGTTTACTGAAAAGTTATTTAGAGTTAATGAAATATTAGTATTCTTTGAGTCTATTGCGCGGAATGATTGACTGTTGTGCCTAAGAGAAATAAATACCTATCACACACAGAGTAGTTAACCAAGTGCATTGTAAGAAAAGAACGAATAGGGAGTTTCAACTCAACGCGCATATAGAAAACTATGACATGGAAAATATTATTATGGATCTAGGATTTGATGTAAATGTCATCCCGAGGTAGACTTGGGAGATGATGGGCCAACCAAAGTTGATTTGGTCACCCATTCAATTAAGGTTATCAAACCAACATAAGATCATCCCAATTGGAAGGTTGACATGGGTAAGTGTTAGCATTGATGGAGTGTGCAACATGGTTGATTTCAAAGTGATCAAGATAGTAGATGGAAGCACCCCTTACCCAACACTCCTTGGACATGAATGGTCCTTCGACAACCAGACTATCATTGACCTAAAGAAGACACAAATTATATTTGAAGTAGAAGACTTGAAGGTTATTGCGCTGTTGGATCCTACTGAAGGAAGAAGGTATGTAGAACCAGTAAAAGAAAAAGGGCTTGACAACTTGTATAACATGACTGCGCGGATGGACTATTATGTGAACTCTACAACCGGTGGTGTACGTAGCTGGAGAAGTATTAGTTCATGTGTGTCAGATTCAAAAGAAGCCTTAGAGAATTGGAAATAGATATTTCAAAAAGTGTCCACAAAGAAATGTGCTCGAATTACCCGCACATTGCGATGGATTGGAACTGAGGTATGTGACCCTCCAATGTATGACATAATAACCGATGTAGATTATTTTATAAAAGAATTTGAATTGAAAATATCAGATCAACAAAGAATATTAGTATTAAATTTCATGCTCAAATCGACCTCAACAAGATGGTGGGCTACACATAAGGATGGAATAAGAGATCGACAACAATGTATAAGACTATTACAAGTCAGGTTCATGGGAAAGAATAAAGGTACTATGCATAAGTATATTGTATTGAGTTACCTGATGGAACATGTTACACAGTGTATTGTGACATGGAATAAAGTACCTAGGAAAGAATGAACACATTTGTTTGTACACACATTGGAAACAATCCCTAAGAATTGGTACTTGGAATTGGAAGTGCGCAGAGAAACTATAGATTGGGAAGAATTAACGCAGAATTTCAAGGTAACTTTTAGTTTTGAAGATAACTCTCCTTTAATTGACTCAACTTTGCAGGTCATCAAGGACAATATTTTTTTTCAGTAGAATACTTGGTAGAACTAGTACCTGTATGCAACATGCATAGATCTATTGTGACAATTGGAGAAGTTTTTCACTGTTATAACGTTGCCGAAGAAGACCAAGAAGAGGATGAAGACCCCAAAAAATTGAAAATACCAAAAACGGAAGAAGAGTGCGCAGTAGAAGGACCATAGATGGAATCAACTGTATATGAAAATCCATTGAGAATGTGCAGAGTAAACATTGGTACAGAAGATAATCCCAAATTTGTGAACATAGGAGACTATTGGAATGACGAGACTTTGGAGAAGATAACGAACTTATTGCGCGTGTATCATGATCTGTTTCCAACTGCTTTTTCAAAGATGAGAGGGATCGCTAGAGAGTTAGGAGAAATGAATATTCCCTTGAATATAGATGCTAAGCCAATGAAGCAGAGGCTATACAGACTGAATCTGTTATACAAGAAGAAGGTGAAAGTGGAGATAGAAAGGATGTTAGACGATGGAATTATTGAACCTGTCACAAAACTAGAGTGTATTATTCCAATGGTAGTTCAGGATAAGAAGACAAGAGGGATCATAATTTCTGTATATTTGAGGAATTTAAATGATGCCTAATTACATGATCCATTTCCTACACCATTTACAGACGAAGTGTTGTAGAATATAGGAGGGCAGGAAGCCTATTCATTCGCTGATGGATTTTCAGGATATCATTAGATTAAGATTTCGCACGAAGACATATATAAGACTACATTTGTGATAGAATGGGGGTGTTTCTAGTACACAATGATGCCTGTTGGATTAAAGAATGCACCAACAATATTCTCTAGAGTGGTTGTAGCAACATTTAGAGAGTTCATCCATAAGTTCTTGGAAGTATACTTAGATGACTGGACAATGTTTAGCTTGTTAAAAGATCATATTGAGATTTTGCGCTTAATCTTGGATAGGTGTAGGAAGTATCATATATCTTTGAATCTGAAGAAATGCATTTTCTATGCGTCGTTTGGTATCTTATTGGGCCATGTAGTGTGTAAGCAAGGATTGTTGGTGGATCCCATGAAGATCATTGTGATTGTTGACTTACCACCGCCAACTTCAGTGAAATAGTTACGAGCAACGATGGGACATACATGGTAGTATAGGAAGTTCATTAAAGGATACATGCAGATTACAACTCCGATGGAAAGATTTCTGAAGAAGGAGATTAAGTTACAGTGGAGTGAGGAAGGTCGGAAAGGTTTAGATACTTTGAAGCAGAAATTGGTTACCACATCGATTTTGATATTTCTAGATTGAAAGGAGTTTCATGTTCACGTGGATGTGTCATCTGTAGCTTTAGGTGAAGTATTAGTTCAGCCCAAAGAAGGACATATAGTTCATCCTATTGCCTTTGCAAGAAGCAAGTTGTCAACTACAAAACATAACTATACTACGACATAACGTGAAGGGTTAGCAATGGTGTATGCATTGCAGAAGTTCATACATTACTTGTCGGGTTCACACTTTAATATGTACACACACCATTCTGCGCTAAGATATTTGGTCAACAAGCCAGTGTTGGGGGGGAGAATACGTAGATGGCGATTATTGTCTTAGGAATATGAATTTGAGTTAATTGTGGAACCAAGGAAATTTCATTTAGGAACGGATCACTTATCACGCATACTATCAGAAGAAGACGCATGCAACTTGGATGGAAACTTACCAAACACACACTTATTTTCAATACAAATGGTTGACAATTATTTTGCAGACATAGTCTAATTCTTGAGTACATGAGTAACCCCACTTGAATTTATAGTTGCATAGAAGAATCAATTAGTAGTGAAGGCCACATACTATCAACTTATAACTTGAAATTTTTACAAGTTAGGAGCAGATGACATTCTGTGATGATGCATATTAGAACATGAAAGACATATGATATTATAGAGGCACATGAAGGAGTTGTTGTAGGTCATTACACAAGAAAAACAACAACTCAAAATATTTTGCGCACAAAATTATGGTGGCCTACCCTTCATAGGGATTCCAATGAATTTTGTAAGACTTGTGATGTTTTCCAAAGAATTGGGAAGCCTTCCAGGAGAGATTAGTTGTCGTTAGTACCACAAGTGACATTAAAAGATTTTGATAAATGGGTAGTGGAATTTTTTGGACCGATCAATCCACTAGTGAAGAGACTAGGAGCCAGATACATCATTACTACGACAAATTACTTGACTAGATGGGCTAAAGAAGGGCCAACCAGAGATTGCAGAGCGAAGACAACTACGTGATTTTAAAAAAAAATGTGGTAACAAGGTTTGAATGCCCTAGAATACTTATGAGTGACTAGGGAACTCATTTTCTGAATAATATGTTGCAACATTAATAGAGGAGTTTCAGATTCATCATCAGAAGAGAACATCGTACAATCCTCATGCAAATGACACAGTGGAAGCATTCAATAAGATCCTAGAACATGCATTAATGAAGGTTTGTAATGTAAGTTGAGAAGAATGGGACTTGAATATTCCAACAGTATTATGGGCATATAGGACTACAAGTAAGAAGTTGACATGACAGACTCCATTTGGATTGATGTATGGTCAAGAAGCTGTTATTTCTATGGAATTCTTAGTACTGTGTCTTTGCATTGTTGTACTAGTAGATCTTATAGATTTTAGTGTAGCGGAGAAGAGATTGTCAGAACAAGTAGAAATGGAAGATGATCGGTTTGTTGTAGGTTTACATCAACAAGTTTAGAAAGAGAGCGACAAATCATGGCATGACATACACATTAAATAGAAGAATTTTTGGATAGGATACTTGGTTTTTGTTTATGGCAACAAGCTTTTACAACACCCAGGAAATTTCCAGATGCATTGGTTAGGTCCATATGTGATTAGGTTTGTGATAGATGCAGGTGTTATTTAGTTGGAGAAATTGAATGGAGAAGTTTTGGAAGGATTGGTTAACAGTAGTCGACTAAAATTGTATAGGGACAACTGTACTTCCACACACTATTCTCAACACGTAGTATGTGTACCATAGTACTTGTGTTATAGTGTATAATAGAAAAAAAAATAAGAAAATAATAAAAACAACAAAATAATTTGAAGGATGACATGATGCATAAGGATAAACGACTAAGGAGATAAATCCAGAAAGTATCACAAAGATGTGGAAAGAGGAAGGAACTGTGCGCATGACCGAAGATTGAAGTGCAAAATAAATATGCCCAGAGGGTGCGAAATGCATTGAAGAGCATACATGATGGGGCAAGCATTGAAGAGTGATCATAATGATGAAATAGTAAGAAATTCATAGTCACAAATGAAGGGAGATGACAAAGATGTGGACAAGCTAGAAAATCGAACGTATGATCTGCCAGAGGATACAAAGTGATTGCAGAATATGGAAAACATTACAAGAGAGTACAATCATATGGGACTAGAAATGATGGACACACAAAGGAATATAACAGATCATGACAAGCTTTAATAGAAAAAAAATGGGCAATAAGGAAAACCTATTCGAGAGAAAAGAGAGCCAATGGTGTAGCGAGATCCGATTGTGTTGCAGAAAATGTCGGGTGTGATTCAAAGGGTTATGGCGTCAACAAGAGCCACAAAGAAGCGGGGTGATAAATAAGAAACATCACATGAAAAAGAGATGAGGGTGCAACAACAGGATCATGCACAAGAGATTTAATTACTATAGGAAGAAGTATATCCAAGGTTGGAAAACTTCCCCAGAACAGGAAGGCAGAGAGGTCGTAAACAAAAAAGGATCAAGAAGAACATGAACACAAAGAACAAAGGAAGAGAACTTTTTGCGTAGTAAGAACCTGGGTATTGCAACATTTTTGATACTTGAGAAACAAGAAAACCATCTACCTAGATTGAAGGAGAAATTTAAGGAGTTCCACATTTATTCGACTCAGTTACTGCCCAAGAAGAACATCTTAAGTTAGCATTCCTGTAGACGAGATATTAGCACAAGAAAGAGAAAAGATGACAACTGCAAGGGAGACATTCCAGAAGTTCATGATGACATGGAAGTAGGCCTGAAGTGACTCATGAGGAGCCATAGGTAAGTTAACACATTTTCAAGAGCAGCAGGCTCACGCACAAAAGATCGAAATATTGTAGGAGCGCACACAGAATACAATTAGCGCATTTTCAGGAGCTAGAGCGTGAAAGACGAAAGCTAGTTAGGAGATTTAGGACATTTTTTCCACATTGTAATGGGCTAAGCCCCTATTTATGTGTATAAATATGTATGGGTTTTGGGCAAAAAGTAGTCAGTGAGTGGATCAACAATGAGCTTTTGGAGAAGAATTTTGAGTGGGTTGAGTTGTTTTTTGAGAAATGAATAACTTTTTGCTAGTTGATGAGTATGAGCTGAGTTGAATATCAATCGAGAGGTATGTGTGCACTACAACATGGAACGACTTGGGAAGGTTTTGGTTTTAACTGAATATTATTGTATGAGCACAGTGCACACCTGTTATAAGAACTAAAGATGAATGAATAATATAAGAAGCGATCCATTTTGGAGGTAGCCCAGTTTGGGGTGAACCACATTAAATATCTGTGTCCTGATGTGTTTGTTTTCATGATGTGTTGGTTTATTTTGTTTATTGTGCACATGAAGTATATTCTCAATGGTTAATATGAATATAAGGGTTTCACGCACTTGTTGAATGGTTAAGTAGGATGAATTTATCATATGTTATTATGTTGTTGTGAGTTCGTGCACATGGTATATGAATTAATGTAAGTAAATAGTAAGGATGAATGCCTCATATTCCCCCATGACTGTAGAAACCTGGTTCCTATAGTACCCATAGGTACCTTGGGTGAGACTTCACCTACTTGTGGGTGATGCCAAAATGACTGATATCTTGGTATTTTTTGGTGAATTAATGTTGAACCCCAGATCTACCCATTGCGTGCCAACATGCTCTCATAGACTCAAACATAAAATTAGAAGTTATCCCCATTGATAATAAAATTCTGGAAAATGGTTCGAATTAATACCCATAATTAATTTTCCCCTCAGACACCTCTTAAACAGTCTCTTCTCTTGTAGAAAAACTCATCCCCCATATTTTTCCATATCCCCCAATAACTGGTATCACATTTTATTTATTTAAAACCATGAAATGCATTCACAGATTACATCACTTGGCCATAGTCACATTCATATCTACATTATTCATTAATTAAACTAGGGATTCTAGTGGGGATGTTACATTCATCCCCCCAAATATTTAGGGATTTCCAGTTTTGACCATTTCACCAAAGAGATCCCACCTCTTTCTCTGTTTCCTGACCATAGAAAGTGGAAGCAAACATTCCTGATTTTTGTAAAAATGCCTTTGGGGATTTTTGGTATGGAATCCCAATATACATGAATATTGCTTAGTACTGAATTTAAAAGAGTTAAACAACCTCCCTTTGAAATCCAACGGGGTATCCAGAAAGAGATTTTGGTCTAGATTTTCTTGTAGAGCCATATCCAATATTTGAACATGTAATCGTTGGGCTTCAACACCGAACTATTACGAGGAAAATATCTCTATGGCTAGGGGAAAGCCACAACAGATGGAAATGACTCCAAAAATCAACTCTATTCTCAAGTATGTTATATAAACAAATATGCTAGCAAGGCGAGATAAAAGGCCTACCTCGTCCAAATGTTCGATGAAGCCCATGGTTGAGAACTTGACCCAAAGCAATATACCTACAACTAGTCCTCAACAACCAAGCGAAGCAAGCATATGGTGATATTATATGATTTTAGCACATTCAATAGCATAATCCATTAACATACATAACAAATATGCCCATGGGATAATAATTCAATTATTTGCAAGATATCAATTGGACGAGAAAAGAGTATTTCTATTAATATATGATCAATAGAAGTTAAAAAGTTACAGACTTCCATGTCAACACGGTTCAGAACAGAGAAACTAAGTTCCTTCCAGTAGGGCCTCCACCACTTTAATCCTCCACCAAAGGCAAGCTAATAGAAGAGAGACAATGAAGTTCTCAATCAATAAGGGAAGAGATTGGGGGCTGAACACTGTGTTCAGACTTATAGGACAAAGGGATGCAGACTCAATGTGAAGTGAATAATTTCTCCAAAGTAACTTTTCTTTCAAAGTTGAATTCTTTCTTCTCCTTTCCATAGCTCAGAATTGGCCCATTTATAGCCTTCAAGTGGAACTGAAGGGCTGATTCAGAATGTTTCCATTATATGGAAGGCCAAAGATCATTGATCTCCTGTTGTGACATGAAAACCCAACATCATTTTTTATTTTTGGGCACAAATATCGATGTATGCAGGCTATAGTGGTGCAACTTGCGTATACGCATGTTGTATAGTAGGTGTTGTTCCAGAGTCTGTACTTAAGGCTTAGAAGTACAGTGTCTAGGCATCTGAAAGTGAGTAAGGGGTAGAGAAGGAAGAAATGTCAACCTTCGGCAAGGGAAGATAGGGTCGATTTCTAGGTTGTTGTCTAGCTTCCAACTATTCCTAGATGTTTATGTCTCTTTCAATCGCTGCCCACGAACGTTCCAGTTCTACCCGGGTAGTGGTTGTTTTAATAATAGTATCAAAAATATTCAAGGCAATATGTGTTTGATCTGATAGTCCGGGTTGGATATTAGGTTGTCTCATCACAGGGATAGTCATGGAGGAACAAAATGATAATAAAATCTCAATACTTTTTTAGATGTTGTCTCGATTTTGGTCGTATAAAGGAGAGTTTATAGCTCCAGTAGTGAAAATAGGGTGCAAACCAAAGGCCCTTTCCCGTAACTGAGTTATATTTTAACAAATGTGTATGAGGTGTGACAAAACATTAAGCTGTCTATCATGTAAGGCTCCTATCAAGGGAGAATCTCACTTATAAACAGAAGAATAAAAAGGTAAAGAAATAACCTGATGAAGCATAAAATATGTATAGAAATCTAAAATGCTCACTGGTCTTATACCTGCTAATAGCCGATACAGAGGAAAAATGGTAAACAATATAGAAAACTAAAATTTATTCACTATAGTAGAGGTTGTACTAAGTTATAGCGAAGCATTCATAAGATATATATATATAT
>ML783474.1:264795-305635 GCA_009831015.1 Picea engelmannii | reverse complement strand
GAAATGAAATAAAATATGAAATACAAGGAAACAAACTCATAACATAGTCGTGACGGAATCAAGAATCTTCGGATTTGCTTTGTATTAACTCTCGAGGGAGAAAAATCTCTATTACAATCGACCCCAAAATGTCCAACCCTTGTTCCTTCCTTCTATTGTATATTTATACAGATTTACATATGATGGAATCTCAATTGTTCCAGGATTTTCAGTTACAACAAGAAGGAGATCAATCATTTCATTTCTTTATCTCTGTATTTATTTGGTGCCAGAAGCCTGCCCCTTTGCATGCTCGGTACAAGTGAAAAGTTTTTCCACCAGCCGAGATATCAACCTAGAAGGTTCTGATTGACAATTGGCCTCAAGAATATAACAATTTCTGACTAATTGTGGTAACCTTTCTACCATCTGTCGGTCTACGGTGTCGATAGTGCACAATCTCACATTTGGTTTAATAATCCATTTATCTATTTGAACTATGTCTGCCAGAGTTACTTGTGAGATTTTGACCGAATCTCTTTCTTCTTTCTCATTTATATCAAGCGAGAATTTCACTATATTCATTTGGTTCAGTGTCTCAACATTTCTCTCACTATCAATGCCTAACAGATTTCCATCTATAGAACCGAAGGCCTCTTCCTAGGACTTCCTTACCCTCTTGGCTTGCAATTTTCCTTCTGATATGCCGCGTTCCCATTCTTTCAACAAAATATTACCTCGGGTCTATTCCGAAATGGAAAATTCAGAACTATTTGCCACTTCCTTGTTTGTTGTAGCTATTACAACCTCTTGAAATGCGACCCAAGCTACTCCAACTTCTCTCTCTCTGACAGATAAGTTTTCCAATAATTGTTCAATAAGCAGACAATTGTCTCGAATCATCTTTACGTTGGCAAGTAAACTTCGTTGGGCTGTAGAAACTCTGCTCTGAATATCCATAGCCTGGGACTGGAATATCCCAATATTTATAACTTGGCTTTCGGTGAACTCTAATCTAACCTGTAGCTTCCCTATCAAGTCTCTTTGCTGGCCTACCTGTATTTGACTGGTCTGAGCTACCAGCTCTGTTTGTTCGAGCTTAGCTTTGAGCATCTCGATTTCCTTTTTTTCGGCCATTCTTGCTTGTTCTATTCCTGTGTTCACCTGGTCCTGGGAAGCTTCCTCTGCTATGACTGGTTTAGCTTCTAAGGTTTTGATGAGGCGATTCTTTCGCTTCAGCTGATTTTTCAAAACCCCAACTGAAAATTGGTTTGCTGTAGCAAACACCCCTATTGTCCCGACTATTTCTATCGAAAACTCTTCTTTCTTCTTATCTTTCCTGTCGGTCAACACCTTAAATTTCTTGGCTGTTGATCCTTATTCTTGATATAATTCTCTTTTGACCACAACTTTTCTCTTTTTATCAAAAAAGAACTCATTTGGAGGGAGCTCTTCCATCCTTATAGGTCTCAATTATTCATTGAAAATCCACCCTGCATCTATGTTCCCTTGAGTTGACTATAAGGGAGTAATGGAGGCGATGGGATCTCTGATTTTATTAGCTAATTGGCCTAGAGTGGCAACTGGAGTCTGCTTTTTCGGCGCATCGAGAGTTTTCATTTCTGGTTTCGGGCTCCTAGTTTGCTCTTCCCTATCTTGGTGTTCTTCCACTTTGGGTGCTGAATCTTTTGAGCCTTCAACTTCTTTTTGCTGCGCCTCTGCTGTTATTGGATTCTCACCCCACAATACCGGGGGAAGACAACTCCGCCGATGTTCTTGGAATTTTAAAACATCGGCTCTTTCTTTAGGCGCCAAGGCTTGTATCCGAGCCAACACCTCGGCATAAGATCTCATGCCTCAGAAAATTTCATCCAAGGGTGAATTTTCGTACTTAAACCTTTTAAGCCTGCAATTGGCTAAGTAGTTACTTACGATCCTATGTGGATCGTGCTTCTTGAATTCAACATGAACCAATTTCAGGTCTTCCAGGGCTGCTGCCTCAGCTTTAGCATGCCCGAAATATAACAAAGAATAGGAATTCAAATGAATAGGAAAAGGTGGCCATACCTTCATAGAATATCCCTTAAGTTCCTTGCTTACGCCACTGATTATGGTTTGCCTGGCAATCTCATGACAAGCCAGCCTATCGGGTATGAATAGTGGTAAGGCATTCAGAGGAACATAAGTGCTGAAAACCCTGAGATATGAAAATTCTGCTTCCACGTACCAATTGGCTATACTACTTAGATTTACCACGATATTGTCTGAGATCCTGGGTGGTGGGTGGCCGAAGATAGTGACATGTAGCGGTACCATTACCCAGTTAAAGATTTCATACACAAAATATGAAGCTTTGTCTTCCCATAACTTTGAATGGTAGACGTGGATGGGCTCAACCTTCGATGGAGTCCAGCTCCAACTCATTAAGGGAAAAGGCATCAGAAAACACATGGCATCCATGATATACACAAACATAAAGAATGAATCGATCTTTCCGCTCTCCTTTTGCGCTCGATACTCTGTAACTCGACTGGTCAAACTATCGGATAGTAGTTTAGCCTAGTCGAAGTAACAACCTTCGACGACCAAATGAATTAGAGGCACCCATTGAAGGAAAAAATGTGTGGTGTCCTCTCTCCCATATAATCTGCAGGTCATCATAGCCACATATTTGAACTGTGGTTCCAGAGAAGATATTGAATATATACCATTACTATCTGCCCTGAACTTCGTAGGGTGTGAAACCCAATCTTTGATTAAACCAGACATACTCTTGTCGTATTGCACACATTCCTTCTGTTTAAACTTCTCCAAGAATTCGACATTGTATGTAAGGTCTAACACGGTTGGCAACTTGTACATAGCCTGCAATTGTTCGGGTCTGAAAGTTCCAATGGTGACCCTCTGCTCGTTGACGATGGTCCTGGTTGGTATATCTACATGGTTTAATGCCCATCGGACCATATCGTAGTAAGGGAGAAGACATGGCCTAGCTGCTACTTTATGCATTTGAGCCTGGATGACGATCTTATATATGGTGATTAGGTTGTCTTTTTCATTATCACTGGAATCATCTGAAACATCTACCAATTCGGACTGTAGAACCTCAGAAATATATGACCAGGTCCTGACAGAGTCGACACTTCAAGTTGAAGTATCAGAAATGTTGTCTGAACCTTTTCCTGAAACCTCAACAATGGATTTAGATGCTTTTCGCGGGGCCATGGCGGGGGATTACACTTTATCTCTCTTGCGATAACAATATGTATACATATAGAAATTAGTTCTCTCTAGAAAGGTTTTCTTTGCGTAGAATATGAATGAAATTTGTGACAACAAATAAAAGATCCATGCCTTCGACCATTTAAAACTAGGTTGTCCTTAGGAATAAAATGGTCAAATTGTTCTTAAATATAAATTTAGCAATAAAAACCAAATCCTTACTTGTCAATTCGCCTCATTTCCAATTAATGTCCTAGATTTTGACAGTTCGTAATGCAAGTTGGCGAAAGGAAAGTTTAAAATTTCCTCGGAGACTGTGCACATTAATTTTTGTATTAAAACACTAGAAATGATGGCTTAGCTTAATTAATCAGGCCTTTTTAAATGTTAATTAATCTTTCGACATTCACCTTATCGGGAGCTTTCGCTTTAACCCTTTGAACCTCTAAGACCCGAGATTGTGATAATTAGTTTGGTTAATAAAAAACGTAACCAAGATTGAGCGTTTAATTAATTACGTTTTTATTTATATCACGACTTCGTGACTCAGGGCTTCAAAGGTATAGCTTTCGGGAGGCTCGTATTCCGAGTTGTGAAATCGTGAGATCACGATGATATGATCTAATTAAAATGGAAGATAAAATCGGATTAAATGTTTAATTAATTTCGTTTCTATTTACATCGCGACTTTGCGACTCGGGGCTTCGAAGGTATATCTTTTGAGGGAAAACATGCCGAGTTGTGGATTCCCGACAGAGCTTAACCGCGGTTAAGATTTTTACCTTTAACATTAACCTGGGTTACTAAAACAAGAATCTCGCGGTTTCGGTTGTCGGGGTTATGACAATAAGACTTTTGGAGCTAGAAAACACCGAGACACGAAATCCCGATGATGCTTAACTGTGGTTTAGAGTATCTTTACTCTTGGTACTGATATGGGTAATTTTTTTTTTTAAACTATTTTGCCGTTTCGCCCCTCGGGACTTGTAAACTATGTGATCTATAACTCCCGACATGCGACATCCCGAGGTAAAAAAAATAAAAATAAATAAATAAAAAAGAGAGATTTGTTTAAACGATTAAAAAAAAAAATCATGCCTTAAGAGTATGGCAACAGTCGCTGCTTGCGTGATGAGACTTCTGAGATTTTGGGGAAAATAAAGGAAAAAACCAAAACCAACTTTCGATTTCAAGCATTAAGATATAAAAATTAAAAAAGGCTAAAAAACAAAGACGGCTCCAACAGTAGGCAAGGTGCGTATATGTGGAAAAAAATTATTTTTATCTCTGGTATTTGCAAAAAGGGATGAAAAGTCTGCATAGGGAAATGGAAAAAGGCCCTCTGTGCAAGATTGCATAGGGTGAGGAAAATATTGCTATAATAGATGCTCCCTAATGTGTGAGGTCAGAGGAGTATCTGCGATGGATGAAAGACATTATAAAAACTCATAAGTTGAGTGATGGGGAACCAATTGGAAGAACTAGTTACTCATTACATTCTGCACTGACTTTGCATACATGGATGCCAATTTGCATTACACTGTAGATCCATGTGAAAATATACCAAAACAACTGTCCATGGCCATGAATAGGAAAATACAAATGCGATTACATGCCAAAGGTTGTCATAGTCACGAACAAGGCCCAATAGAACCAGTCTCAAAATCAATCTGAATATATCTGTATACAGTGGAGTAAAATTTAATCTCCCATGATCACTGAAGTCATATAGGTACTGGTCCAATGAAAAGGAAGCATCAACTCAGGAAATCTGCGGCCACATATTGATGTCTTCAAGTCTTCTACACAATCCACCAAAGGTGCAAGTATACATCATTTGAATAAAGGAGTTGAGGTCGAAGACAATGAGACATCATTTGATTACCAGTCATTGAAGTATACCGTTAACAAACATGAGACAAACTATCGATGATGAAAGTAGTATTCAAGGCACTGAGTACATTCTTACTAGTGTGAATAAAGGAGTCGGGGTCGAACAATTGAAGAATCCATTGATGAGGAGACATTGATGTATTCCCAACTATCGATGGCGAGAGAACATGCCACTAATGAATGCAAGCCTCAAGGTACTCATAGGAATCTAGGTCTCGCTTCCAGAATAGATGAGCTGAAGTTGATGGAAGGAGACCCACTGAAAGGAGAGCATTAAGGAATCTCTCATCATCCAACACGAGGTACAAAGAAGGAGCTTCATGATTTGGAGGAAATCGGATGAAGAACATGTTCACAAACCAACGACCTTGTGCGTCTTTTACATGTGCCAAGTGAAAGCGGTACATGAAAAAGACCCTATGAATAACAGCCAATGAGGAAAACTTCTAACAAAGGAGAGAAAACCACCATTACGGATAATGGCATCCAAGACACTAAAAAAATCCCAATGTGTCAATATATGTCTTGCCGTCGAACACAAGGGAAACCACCTAGTCAATGACCAATGATGAAATGTCGACTGCTGGGTTCAAGGTTACCTACCAATGATGAAAGTAGGACCAAGGTGTGTGATAGGACTACAACATCATGTGATTCAGAGACAAACTGAGGGTATGGCTGACATGAAAAGTCAAATGTTATGAGGAATGGACGACATAGGTTGAAAGACATCCTTTGAACAAGAACATGCGACATATGGAAGACTCTAACAACATAGAATCAATGATGAAACCATGAGATGCAGGAGGCATCAATCAAGTTCTCCATAGGGACTAGAAGAGTAACCATTCAGTGGAGAAAACTCTCTGTAACGAGCTCAACTTCCTAAGGCCATGCTAAACCCAAAATTATGATGACAAGTGGACTCAATAAATTTGTGCTCTGTTCAAAGGTGACACGACTGCTACCGATATAAGATAATACTCCCTTCCCAATCGTCTTTTTTTTTTTTGTTTTTTCATAGTCAAATGAATGCTATGATATAGAGGAGGAAACGAGTGTCGCAAGTAAGCAAAAATAGTTCCAACAGTGGAACATACTTATGCTCAATGAACGGAGATGCATGCGGGAGATGGACACTCGGGGGAATGTTCCCTCTTGGGTATAGGGTGTCAAATTGTGAAGGATATAAACAAGGCTCTGCTTGGTTGAGGATGAAAAACTACTGAGGCAAACAGTTTATAATGCAAAGTGAGAACCTTCTATTGGCTCAATACTACAAGAAAGGGCATGAGATGCAATCACAACTTAACGACACAAAATGCCATTTTTCATAATCGTAGTCTCCTTGGTTTGAAAAAGGGATAAAATTGTACCAAATAGACGTCCTTTCAAGTCCAATTTACGAGTGTGAAAGGGATAAGTTCACTCAACAATATTTTTTCTTTTTGAAAACGAGTTGGAAAATAGCTTAAATCAAACTCGGTTGGGATTCCTCTAGGTATAGGTCATAATGTTTATGAGTGAGAAATGAGGCTCAACATAAAGCCATGTATTAGCTATAAGGGACTCCTGATCCTACAAAAAAATTCTCTGCATGGGCACCAAATGGACCAGAGGATCTAACTAAGGTACCCATGTTTGGTAAGTCTCTACCACTTGATAACGACACATTTTGTAGCAGATGGAAGGTTCTTTGTTGCAACAAATGGGTTCGTACCTAAGGCATATGAGTGATAGTTATAGGACAATGAAAATGTGCATGGTGGAATGTATAACTATCCTATATGCTGGGTAGCGAAAATACCTGCCCGTGGTTACGAATGGTCAACATAACGCTAAAATCCACAAGAATCCCTGGTGAAAACTACAAAAACCAACTCAATCCACTGGTATTAGTCCATTAGGCGAAAAAAATGGTTCGAAACTATAAAAAGTGGGTAAAAATTCCTAAAAATAGTAAGAAAACCAAAATTTACTATGTCATTTTGACTTTTTACCCAAATAGTGAAAATTAGACCAAATTACCTCCGATCTTCAACTGGTGATTGTGGGAGCATCGGGCGATGGAATTAGAGTCTGTCTAGACCAAGTAATTTATCTTCCCCTCCTATTCCTTTCTAGTGGATTACATTTTTTAATTAGGTTTCAAAAATTGAGTTAATTAAGGCGCAAATTGAGTATTTCAGTGTACGATTGATGCACCTCACTACTGGCTAATATGAAGAGCTAGTTGTCAGAGTGCAAACAGGGTGACAAGAGGAACTTTGGGTTTGCCTCTATCATATGTAGATTTTTCTTCAAGTGGGTTCTAGGTTTGGGATCTGTTATCTTATGAACTTGTTAGAGTCCTGTGGGTTTGTGGTTTCTACCCTAGTCTGTAATTTTTCCTTGTCTCTATCCTTTTCACAGACCAATTATTAATTTTCCCTTTCAATCGACAAAGTTGTTTTTGTTTGCCCCTTTGTGCTTGATAACTCATCTCCTTGGCATCTATCACCGATCCTTTTGTCTTCCCAAACCCACAACCAGTTGTTCAAATCCTTGATCGTGTAGGCCATATCCATGAACACAAAGCACAACTTTCTCAAATAGTCTGTTTCGGGATTGACGCATAACCAGAAGGCAGTTTTAATCTTTCAATGCCGAATTTGCCAAAGCTGTCGAAGTGGCCGAAGGCCCAAAGTCCTGAAATGTAACTGAGCCGTTGATCAACAAGAGTTGCGTGTCATCATATCCTTAGCTCCGAAGAATTTTCTTGGAGCAAATAAAGTTTGACTATTGAAAGGCCCAAAGGCCGATCCGTGAAGAAAATCTCAGCCATTGTTTTGAAAGGGAAGATCTGATCCATTGATTTGGAGGGGGAAGATTTGAGTCGCTGATCATGAAAGCCTCATCCAATATCATGATAATGACGACCATAGTCCATTCCGGGAATGCAAAATGCTCGGGCAATAATTTTCTTGAGCGGTCCCACAATTGAAACCATGGTAAGTCAAGAGCGATATGTGGCGAAGGGAGATGGATTGTGGGCCCAAAAGCGGTCTAAATCCAAACCACCTTTGAGCGGCTCCGCAGTCATGTGCTCATATAACATCCTATCCAAGAGCAGTGCGTGGCCATCCCCTGAGCATTAAGCCGCGTCGCAATCCCAAGATACCATTTGGGATGAGGAGTCGGGTCACATCCCAAGGTCACATTGGAGCAATGCCAAATTCACAGGGTGCTCATACTCTGCTCCGTGTCCAAGGATATTAAAGTGCCAAATTTGGCAACGTCTCCATGCATGGTCTTATGTATCCCAGAATTGGTGAATGGGTAAAGTTGTACAACTATACCTCAAATAGCAGAATCATCCCAGCCATAGATCCCGATCAGACCAATGGCCCCTTGTTCGTATGTTCATTTAGCATCACATTTAATCGCAACAAGTAGTCGTCCCTTGGTTACCTGACCCAATCTCGATCCCGAGGAGATATCAGTTAATGGACATAGAGCTGGTGGTTGAAACTTCAACTCACTCCATAAATGGAAGCAGGTTGAGAGTGACCGTGAAGGCACACTTACGATCCAAAGCTTCCTTATGGGCAATTTTTCCTGTAAAGCACATAACTATGCTTGGCTCGCGTCTGACATAATGAGGTCTGCACAACCTGACAGAGAGGGTGCCAACTTAAGGCTTTGAAGGCAGTGATATGATCACATTCCTGGTAGTTACAATAGTTTTGAGTATATATACTCAGTTTCAATATTTTGTAAAGGTCGAATGGTTGAGCTAGGCGCCCTAATATTGTAATATTTTGATTGAGAACAACTGGTTCTCTAGTTGTTTATTTGTTTTTGAGACATCTTGGTTAATCTAAGTCAGATTTCTTACTCCATATTATTTGCCTCTGATACTGAGAGAGTTCATGTTTGATTGATTCACATGGATTTTTGTAGTTGTATTATGATAAATGTTTGATTATAGTATTGTTATGATTTCTTTCAGCTTCCTTGAAATTTGAATCCAAGAGGACCTTGCGTTTAAGTTTTTCCTCCTTGGGCTACTAGAAAATATGATGTTCATAGAAGACCTCTACACCTTTCTCACTAAATATTCCTCCTACTCACCCTTACTCCAACTTACTGACTGAAGTTGATTCAAGACCTCAATGGTTGGTGCATGCTAGTCCAGATTTCTGAGTTAAAACACTATTATTATTGATTTTTATCGATTTGACCACTCAAAACTCAATTACCTGTGACATATAAAATGATGGGTACCAGGCTTACCTTCAATGCAATCTGAAGGTGACTTCTAGTGCTAACATTTCTGGCGCTGTTTCCAGGGAACGAATTGAAGACATTTCCCTGGGATAGAATGACAAAGAAACTCTGATTCTGAAGGTGCATCAGATATCAGTACCATTGAAGATTGCAACTTGCTCCTGGCGACTCCATTGTTTCAGTTCTGGCTCCTAAAGGTAGACATATGAGGTCCACTTCACTGCTACCTCTAGCAACGTCTGAAGCTGACCCAGAGGAAATTATCAGAAAGGAAAAAATCGCTCAAAAAGGTACCTCTACTACTGTACCAAGTATTTCTGATAATTTGCATAATCCCTATTTACAAACTCCAGTAACTGTTTATGATTCTCCTATTATACAAACTGTAGGAGTTTCAATAAATTTAAGTTTTGGGAGTTTTCCTGCCGATTTATCCCCTCCTATTCTTGGTTTGGAAGGAGATATATTTGACACCCCTTTCTACCCAGAAGTTGTGAAGTGGAAGGAGAGATATTTGACCTTAGAAGTCTTTCCTAATCCTCCTCTTATTAGAGTTTCTACAGTTGCAAAAGGGAAGACTTTTGTTCCCTCAAGCCCCTTGTCTTCACCTCCCAGGAACACTGTCCCAGTTTCACATAGCCCAAATCCATCCCCTCCTGGTTCTCCTCCAGTAGACATACAAATGGCAAGAGCTAATCCACCCAGAACTAGAATGGAAGCTATAGTAGCTGCTAGGTATGCCCCTCTTGTCCTGCCTCAGCCTCTGAATGATATGCCAGTGGATGGATACCTTAAACAATTTCCCAAGTTCATAGGTGAGGCAAACATAACTGCAGAAGAACATCTTGAAGCCTTTTATAGTTATACAGACAACCATACCATTGGGAATGAAGATGTATGGATGAGGATTTTTGTTCATAGCCTTGATGGTGAGGATAGGAAGTGGTTTATGGATTTCCCCCCTGGATTTATCATTGGGATTGAGGCTTTAGATGATGCTTTTCTGAGACAGTGAGGGGACAAAAATGATTTTTTGTATTATATCACAAAATTTGGATCCCTAAAGAGGAAAGAAGGAGAGTCTGTCTCTGATTTCTCTCAAAGATTCAACAAAATGTACAATAAGATCCCTCTTGAGATAAAGCCTACAAAGACCTCTTCCAAAATCACCTATGCCAGTGATTTTGACCCTGATTTTATCCTTTTGCTGAGAGAAAGGTGATCTTCCTCCTTAGCTCATATGCAAGATGCAACAGTGGAGGTAGAATCTAACATAGTGGCATATGATCAACTTAGAGGGAAATTTGATAAGGACAGGAGAAAGAGTAGAACTGAAGCCTCAACCTTTGATTCCTCTATTGTCCACTCCCAAGTTGATGAACTTACCAAATTAATAAAATCTCTTTCTGCTGAGATGGAAAAGTTAAAGTTTGAGGGAAAACAGACCTATAGAAATACACAAAATGCTGATAATAGAGGTGGTTTCAGGAGACCTAATAATGCTCCTCAGACTCTTACAAGAGATCCCAGAAACAAAGAAAGGGATGACCAAAAGATACAAACTCCCATACAAAACAACCTTTTGGCTGACGAGGAAGGAGAAGATGAAGAGCATGATACTGAGTTCCATTGCTTGGGTGACACCCCTCCATCACCCTCACTTAACCCCATCTACATATGGGAAGTCCTTAATGGATAATCAAATAAATGAATTAAGTAAGGGAGAGAAGGTAAAACAAGGTCCTAGTAGATATGATCTGAGATCTAAAAAGAAAGGGGAAAAGACAAATGCTTCTGATCAGCCCACAAAAACAAAAAAATATGCCAAGTCTGTGACAGTTGGCAGCAAAGAGAAATTTTCTCAAATCCCCCCAGTTTTGGTTGAGGATCCTATCCCAGAAGTCAAGGATATTCTGAAATCTCCACCTTCCTTCAGTTGTGAAAATGAGATCCGAAAAATCAAAATCCCTGTGCCATTTTTGGAACTGATAAAAATTGAAGAAGTTAAAAAATATCTTTCCAAAATGTTGTTGTCTGAATCCTACTCAAATACCACTGAATCAGTTAATCTTCAAGATGAAAAACCAACAATCATCTTAGGTCCTTTGACAAAAGATAGATATGACTCATCCCCTCCCTTATATACATCACTAAACATACATGATAAGGTGTTGCATAATTGTTTGATGGACTCAGGGGCATCTCAGGATCTCATGCCCAAAGTAGTCATGGATGAACTTGGATTAGAAATCACAAAATCCTACCATGAATTATATTCTTTTGACTCTAGGAAAGTGAAGTGTCTTGGGGTCATCAAAGATCTGGTTGTCACCTTGTTTCAGTTGCCCATGAAAAGTGTGGTCATGGACATTGTAGTGGTTGATTTCCCCCCCAAGTTTGGTATGTTATTGCCAAGATCTTGGATAAACAAACTTGGGGGAACTTTGCAGATGGACCTCACATATGCCACCATTCCTATGTTTGGGGGTGAGCATATAATACTTTACAGGGAAGCTCAGTTGGCCTACATCATTAGTGATGAAACATACCTAACCAACCATCCTATTTTTGCTACTGACACTAATTTGGGATCCAACCTATTGCAACTCACTAATACTCATGAACCTCCTCTTGAAATCAGAAAACAATCCATTACTCTTTGTGAAATCCCTCCTCCAACTACCTCTGTTTGGAAGATGTTCTTTGATGGAGCCTCTTCTAAGGAAGGTGTTGGTGCTGGAGTGGTGTTTGTTTCACCTTGTCAAGAGACTATACCTTTGTCCTAAAAGCTAGAATTTGAAACTACAAATAATGCGACAGAGTATGGAGCTCTTGTTTTGGGTTTAAGGGCTATAGAAGACATGGGGATTTAAGAGCTATCATTATTTGGAGATGCAAAACTAATTTTTCATCAGATCAAAAATATTTATCAAGCCAAGCACCCTAGAATTAAGACTTACAAAAATGAAGTATGGGACCTAGTTGACAGTTTCTTCCTAGCTTTCAACATTTCATTTATTCCAAGAGAGGAGAATACCATGGCTGATTCTTTGGTTGTTTCAAAAAGCCATTTCAGAGTCCCATTGCCACCTAAACTCAAGTATGATGTAGGGGTGAAATATAGACCCTCTGTACCTAAGAATATAAAGCATTGGAAGGTGTTTGAGGATGATAATGAAATCAAAAAGTTTCTCGAGTCTGTTGATGAGTTCTCTGCATTACATATTGATCAGGATCATAATTCTGAAAGTAGTCCTCATTCTGATGTATTTTTAAATAAAATTGCTAATCACCATATTGTTCAGCTCCCTAGCAACCACATTCCGAATGGACTAGTTCCTTTGGAAATATTGTTTGATGGGAATGATGTGGCACAAAAGTTTAGAGGTTCAACTGATGATGCTGAAGTAGCTAAGTACAATATTGGTATAGAGAAGGATCCCAAATTTGTCAAGTTGTCAAGAAACTTGTCAAGAGAGAAAAGGGCCGAATATGTTGAGATATTAAAGGAGTTTGCTGATGTGTTTTCCTAGACATATGAATATATCAGGACATATGACACAAGTATCATTGATCAAAGGATCCCATTGAAGGAAGATTCCAAGACATTTAGGTAGAAGTTGAGACAAATAAATCTTATGTTGCTGTCCATTATGGAGAAGGAGGTTAAAAAGATTTTGGATGCCCAGATTATCATTCCTTTGAGGTATTCTGAATGGGTGCCCAACTTGGTCCTAGTAAGAAAGAAGAATGGAGAAATCAGGCTTTGTGTGGATTTCCAAAATTTGAACAGAAGCTCTAAAAAATATAATTACCCCTTGCCCAAGATGGAACACATATTACAAAGGGTGACATGGGCATACAAGATGTCTATGATTTATGGCTTTTCCAGCTACAATCAAGTCTATGTATTACCTGAAGACAGAGAGAAGACATCCTTCACCACTCCTTGGGGTACATTCATGTACACTAAGATGCCCTTTGGATTGATGAACGCAGGAGCAACCTTTCAGCGAGCAATGGACATAACTTTTATTGGAGAAAAGGACAAGTTTGTGGTCACTTATTTGGATGAGATAACAATGTTCTCACAATATAATAAATAACATTATGATCATTTGAAAAGAGTCTTCTTGAAATGCAAAAAAAAATGGTCTCTCTTTAAATCCCAAGAAGTCATTATTTTCCATGAAAGAGGGGAAACTGTTGGGGCACATTGTGTTAGCTGAGGGGGTAAAGATTGATCGAAGCAGGGTAGAAGCTATCCAAGCTTTGTCACTCCCTAGATACAAGAAAGAGGTTCAGTATTTTTTGTGGAAAATCAATTTTCTGAGAAGGTTTGTTTCAAATTTTGTTGAGTTGGTAAATTTTATCACAACCATGTTGAGGAAAGGAAATGAAATCAAATGGACCGTTGAATCTCGTAACTCTTTTGACCAAATAAAGAAGGCCTTGACTAAAGCACCTGTGCTCATTAGTCCTAAATACTCCAAGGAGTTTCTGATTTTTTCTTTTGCTTCATTTGCCACAATAACAACTATTTTATTGCATAAAAATGTCGAAGGGTTAGAGCGGCCCATTTCCTTTTTTAGTAGGGCACTGAGAGATGCTGAAATAAAGTGTGACATCATGGAAAAGAAGGCCTATTCTTTAGTTAAATCTCTCAAATATTTCATAGTTTATGTGCTACATTCAAAATTCATTGCATATGTCCCTTCAGCCTCTGTGAAGGAGATCCTCATTCAACCTTACATAGACGAAAGAAGGAGCAAGTGGATTGCCAAAATCCTTGAATTTGATCTTGAAATAAAGCCTACCTAATTGGATAAAGTTCAAGGTTTAGCTAGGTTACTAGCTGAATCTAATTATAAAGCCTTGGGGTTCAATTTCATCAACAATTGTTCAGAGAATCAACAAGCCGAGTTCTCTGATGAAGATCCTAAAGTCACACCCCCGTTGGCAGGATGGATGTTACACATTATTTTCATCATCCCTATGACCATTAATGAAGTAAACCTATCTGTTGAATTTAGAGGGGTCAGTGGCATGAGTTCCTGAAGAAGGAAGGCAGAAGAACTTTTCCTGAGAAAAGAGGTTGCATTCTCCTTTGTAAAAACCCCATAAAAAAGGAAGTTCGCAGGCTGCCTATGTATTAGGGTGTGAGAATGCCTGATTCTCGTAGGCTACATCATAGCTAGGGTGCGAACTATTCACAGGCTACTCTATAGGCAGGGTGCGAGAATGCTTACACGTGGGAAAAACGAGCGTTTTCTCGAATCTTCTAGAAGGAGAAAATTCCATGGTGATGTGGAATCCAAATGGTTTGGATCTTACTCGCTTTCATGATTTAGTGGGATTATCCTAACCTCCTCACCTTATCCTCTTCAACTTATAAAAGGAGAGGAGCTCTCATGGAGAAAGTTAGCTTTGGTTAGCTTGGAGCTTTTTGGATTGGCTAAGTTGTTTTTGGCTTGGGATTGTTAGATTGGTTAGAGTGGTTTTGAGTTTTGCATTTGTCAAGATAGATTGTGAATATTATCATATCTATGCTCTCAGAATCCTTGGAGCAAGAAGTGTGTGGGGAACGAAGGACAGTTGGAAGGGACCTTACGACATCAAGGCCATGGTTGTAATATCTTTTTCACATTTAATATGATACAGTAATATGATTCTTTCCTATAAAGCTTGTTCTGTTTTACTGTATGATTCCTTGATCACATACATAGGTTTATATTGAGTTTATGCTATTACTATCACTTTGGTTGGTTGCGTTCTTTTGCAGGATCATCATGGTATGAGCATTAGAATGGAGCTAGGATGGCGATGGTGAGAGGAAGCGACATTTAAATGGTATGTCACTCATCCCTCTTTAGTTAGTAAATTCAATATCTAAAACTTAAGGAAAGCATCATGTTCTGGTGTGTTTTGTTCTAGATCTAGGTGGATCTAGGGAGACCTCACCTACCGATTAGTTCGATAACAATGGACTTGGTACAAAGACATTATATTTTTCCTACAAAAGTTACAACCTCCTAATGGTATGGGAAAGAGAAAGGTAAGAGATTTGAAGATCAAATCAATTAAATATTGTCTTAATAATCAAGTTTTATATTGGAAAGACCCTTTATGAGTGCTTTTGAGATGTCTAGACCCACAAGAAGCCCAAGATATTATGTATGATTTTCATGAAAATTTATGTGGGGGGCATCACTTTTGGAGAACCATAGCCTACAAGATTCTCAGGGCTGGGTATTTTTTCCCTAGTCTCTTCATTGATGTCTATGAAAATATCAGGTCTTGTGTCAAGTGTCAGGAATTCTCTGGAAAGAAATAGCTCAAGTCTTTGCCATTAAATATCGTGGTAGATTCAAGACCCTTTCAGAAGTGGGGTCTAGATTTTATTGGAGAAATTCATCTTGCTTCAAGTGGTCAGCATAGGTGGATCTTGACTGCCACATACTAATTTACTAAGTGGATAGAGGCCATCCCCACAAGAAATTCTTCCCACAAGATAATCATTGGTTTTATTGAAGATATTATGGCAAGATTTGGTTGTCCAAATAGAATTGTCACTGATAATGTTGCAGCTTTCGAGGTTGAACCATTGATTAAGTTTTGTGAATAGTTTGGAATCACATTGATTCACTATACTCCTTACTATCCCCAAGGGAATGGACTGGCAGAGTCCTCTAACAAGAGCCTTATTAAGATCATCAAAAGACTGTTAGAGGACAATAAAAAGGCATGGGATTCAAAGCTTAAATTTTCTTTGTGGGCTGACAGAGTGACAACAAAGAGATCTCTTGGTATCTCTCCTTTCCAGCTTGTATATGGAGTTGAATCCATTTTTCCTTCTCATCTTGCCTTACCTGTGGAGAAATTCTTCCAAGACTACTAGGGAGAACCAAATGATATGATTAGGAGAATATATCAAATGGTAGAAGTGAAACATACTAGAGAGAAACTACTAGATAAAGCATATAACCATCAACAAAATATCAAGTAGGCCTTTGATAAGAAGGTGACCAAAGAGGATTTCCATATGGGAGATCTAGTACTCAAGTGGGATGCACCTAAACAAGACAAAGGCAAGCACGGTAAATTTGAGGCTTTGTGGATCCGCCCCTTCAAAATTTCTGACTTTTTTCAAATAACACTTGCAAGCTACAATATTTGAAGGATGCTAAAGTTTTTGGTAGCCATGTAAATGGGCATTTTCTGAAAACGTTTTTTACTTAAGCCATGAGTGGATTCCCATGTCATTGTAAATATCATTTTTCTTTTGTTTTCAGTTTTTATAAGTGACTCCATAACCCAACAAATAAGGCATTGGAACTACTGGTTCTTGGAAGCTCGCAGGGAGCATGCCATCCCCTGTGGAGCCAAATGTTATCACATGAACTTGTTAGAGTCTTGTGGGTTTGTGGTTTCTACCTAAGTCTGTAATTTTTCCCTGTCTCTATCCTTTTCGTAGAACAAGTCTTAATTTTCCGTTTCAGTCGGCAAAGTCATTTTTATTTCCCCCTTGTGTTTGAGAACTCATCTCCTTGGACTCTATCACTGATCCTTCTATCTTCCCAAACCCACAGCCAGTTGTCCAAATCCTTGATCGTGTAGGCCGAAGCCATGAACACAAAGCACAACTTTCTCAAATAGTCTGTTTCAGGATTGAAGCATAACCAGAAGGCAATTTTAATATTTCAGTAATGAATTTTGCTGAAGCTCCCGAAGTCCCTAAGTCCCGAAATGGATCTGCGCCATTGATAAGCAAGAGCCACATGTCATCAGATCCCTAGCTCCGAAGAATTTTCTTGGAGCAAAAGAAGTTTGACTATTGAAAGGCCCGAAGGCCGACCCGCGAAGCAAATCTTGGTTGTTGTTTTAAAAGGGAAGATCTGATCTGTTGATTTGGAGGGGGTAGATTTGAGCCATTGATTGTGAAAGCCTCATCCAATATCATGATATTGACGACCACAATCCATTGCAGGAATGCAACATGCTCGGGTAACAATTTTCTTGAGTGTTCCCTCAATTGAAACAATGGTAATTCAAGAGCGATACATGACGAAGGGAGATGGATTGCAGGCCCAAAAGCGGTCTAAATCCAAACCACCTTTGAGCAGCCCTGCAATCATGTGCTCATATACCATCCTATCCAAGAGCAACGCGTGGCCTTCCCCTGAGCATTAAGTCGTGTTGAAATCTCGAGATACCATTTGGAATAAGGTTTCAGGTCATAACCCAAGGTCACATTGGAGAAAGACCAAAGTCATAGGGCTCTCATCCTTTGCTCTACGTACAAGGCTCTTAAAGTGCCAAATTTAGCATCGTCTCCATGCATGGTCTTATGTATCCCAGAATTGGTGAATGGGTAAACTTCAATAGCTACACCTCAAATAACAGAATCATCCGAGCCATATATCTTGATCATACCAATGGACCCTTGTTCGTATGTTCATTTAGCATTGCATTTAATCGCAACAAGTAGTCATCCCTTGGTTACCTGGCCTGGTCTCGATCCCAAGGAAATATCAGTTAATGGACATAGATATGGTGGTTGAAACTTCAATTCACTCCATAAATGGAAGTAGGCTGAGAGCAGCTATGAAGGCACACTTACGATCCGAAGCTTCCTTATGGGCATTTTTTCCTGTAAAGCACATAACTATGCTTGGCTCATGTCTGACATAATGAGTTCTGCACAATTTGATAGAGTGAGCACCGAATGAAGGCTTTGAAGGAAGTGATCTGATCACATTCCTGTTACTTGCAACATTTTTGAGTATATATACTCAGTTTTAATATTTTGTAAAGGTCGAATGGTTAAGCTAGGCTCCCTGATATTGTAATATTTTGATTGAGAACAACTGGTTCTCTGGTTATGTATTTGTTTTTGAGACATCTTGGTTAATCTAAGTCAACTGTGTTACTCCATGTTATTTTCCTCTGATACTGAGAGATTTCATGTTTGATTGATTCACAGGGATTGTTGTAGTCGTATTATGATAAATGTTTGATTATAGTACTGTTATGATTTCTTTCATCTTCCTTGAAATTTGAATCCAAGAGGACCTTGTGTTTAAGTTTTTCCTCCTTAGGCTGCTGGAAAATCTGATGTTCATAGCAGACCTCTACACCTTTCTCACTAAATATTCCTCCTACTCACCCTTACTCCAACTTACTGACTGAAGTTGATTCAAGACCTCAATGGCTGGTGGATGCTAGTCTATATTTCTGAGTTAGAACGCTATTATTATTGAGTTTTCTCCATTTGACCACTCAAAACTCAATTACTTGTGACATATAAACTGATGGGTATTGGGCTTACCTTCAATCCAATCTGAAGGTGACTTCTAGTGCTAAAAATACCTAGAGTTGAGATCATTTTGAGAGGACCCTGTGATCCATCCATGACATGGTGGACAAAGGTAATGAGACGACAGGGGGGAGGTAGGGTGCCCACACCCTACAACGATGATTTCTTTTAATGGTGGAGGCGACTGATCATTTCTATGGATAACTACCCCTATGCAGGGATCGACTTCAGAGGGGACCCTGACATGCCACTGTCACTAGGGACCACCTACGGGGACATAGGTATGTCAATGTTTTTTAAATATTTCATTTTTTTGTATTTTTGTATAGTAAAACAAAAATATTTTTGGATGATGCTTAAGTACTAACTAGACACTTGTGTGATGAAGATGTAGGCTCGCAACGTTCAGATGGGCTTCCATGACATCGTATGAGGCATCGGGGAGATGAGGCAGTGGGAGGAGAAGCAGAGAGAATCCTTCAAAACATGCAGGGAAACCTGTCTCGTTTGACACATAGGATTCCGATGGTTTAGGTAGAGGATATGCCGGAGGCCATGCAGTGACAAGTGGTTGGTGTGCCCAGAGCTTGGGTGCAACTCTTTCGACATCTTGCAAACGCCATAGTTTGTTATCATGACACATATCTGGCGCCACATGCGTAGATGTCATGGATCTTGTATTATCGGATGTATATGTGTATTGAGGGTGTTGGCCCCAATTTTGTACTATACACACCATATTGTTTGATATATATATATATATATAAAACAAGGATCTTTGGCTTTACTTATATTACAATGTGTACATTGATGAGATGGTTTTCTTTGCTTTAGTTATGTGACAAATTCCAATCTAAAACAAAATTAACATAAGCATCATATACATAATTAGAACTCCTAGGTATGTGATGATAAGTAATAAAATCTAACTATCGTTCTAAAAGACGTACCCGTAGGAATTGTCAGAGTAAAGTAGGATCATGCACGCGGTAACTGCCGTTCGACTGACATATTACTAACTGGGAATCCAGGAGAACTTCTAAAGAGAGAATACCATGTGAGATAGAATCATGCAAAATTTATATAACGACACCATATTCAACCACATTAGTTGTGGATGGCTCTAGGCATATGCCACCTGAAGACAACAATAGACCTTCGAGTGATTAAACCACCCAAGCGTCTGAACCCAAGTTTTGTGTATGACGACTAGCTCTGTCTGTGAATCCTAAGTAGACCAAAGACTCCATTCACATCTGCCAACCAAGGGAAAACTTGATAAGAAAGCTGAAGATGAAAAAGTAAAGGGAAAAGATATATACAATAAATTACATTAGTATACAAAGAGTTACGCCCAAGCTTGGGGCTCGAGCGTAATATATTTTCAAGTAGAGCCCATTCCTGGGCTCAACCAACATATTCCCTTTATAATATTCTAACACATAGGCTCCTTTTTCCAAGACATGTTGCATGATATAGGGACCGTGCCACACATGTTTGAACTTGCCTTCCCCTAGCGGTTCTTTGGCTTAATCATATAAAAGGACCAAGTCACGCTCAATGTACAACTGAGGACATAAATAATTATCGTACAGGACCTTGAAAAGTCTTTTATTCACCTCGATATCCATAGAGGTGTCTCGACGTTGCTCGTTAAGACTCTCTAGGTGTACAAGGCGTCGCTTGAGATTGGAAGTGTAAGGGAGGAGCACGACTTCCAACTTAAGAGAAGGGATTTCACATTCAATAGGTAATATCGAATCCACACTGTGTACTAACTGGAAAGGGGAAAATATGGTGGCAATATTGATTGAGGTTCAGTATGCCCAGAGTGCAGGATATAGCATAATATGCCAGTCATAATTACTCTAGCTGACAATTTTCTGCAAAATGGTCTTGAGAGAATTGTTGACGACCTCTACTTGTCCATTTTCCTAGGGGTAGTAAGGGGATGAATTCCCATTCTTAAACACCAGCTTAGATGCTAGCTCTTCCATCATTTTATTATGAAAGTGACTGCCATGATCAGTGAGAATCTCACTCGGGATACCGAATCCGACGATAATTTGATTGAATACGAAGAAGGTGAAAGTATTCCCATTGGATTTAACTATAGGCATGGCTTCAACACACTTAGTAAAGTAGTCTACGACCAAGATAATGTGTTGATGCCCCCCATACAAAGTTGAGTTGAAATCCACGAAGTCCACGCTCCACTTGGTGAAGGGATTGACGGTAATGTCTGGGTGAAGAGCGACTAGATGCGAGTGTATTTTATGAGTGAACACATGGTAGGGGTAACACTTATTAATTGCTTCAACACAATATTTAAATATAGAAGGCTGGAAATAATTGGCTCGCAAAGTTTTTTGGGCTGTCACAAGCTCAGATAGATGACCACCACAAGCCACATTGTGGCAATCGTTTAGAACCGATTCAGCCTCTTCATGAGTTAAACAACGACACAGGATATTGTCTATTCCTTGGAAATACAAAGTGTCACCAACAATAGTGTAATTCTTAGCTTGGTATCGTACACGTCGCCGGTCATCTTGCGAGAGATGCTGAGGGAACTTCAAAGTTTGAATATAGAGAACAATGTCTCCATACCAGGGGTCGAATGATGAGACAAGGAAAATGTGTTTGTCCAAAAACGAATCAACATGGATAAAATCCTCATCTAATCATGGAAAGTCAGATACTAACTCCGTAAAGACTAGTGATTTCTTGGATTTCGCAGAAGCAAAATCGAGATCAAATTCTTGTAAAATGACAATCCATTTATTATATTTCCCTCCTATGATACGCCTCGTAAGGACGTATTGAAATGGATTGACATCGACAACTACAGTAGTCTTTCAAAGAAATATAATGGCGTAAACGTTGGATTGCATGAATGACATCCAAAGCTAGCTTTTCAACGTGAGAATAATTGAGCTCAGGACCGACTAAGTTTCGACTAAGATAGTAGATTACATGCTCGTGGAGCTCATCATCCTCCTGAACCAAAACCATATCAATCGTCTCTTTGAACGCGACGACATAAAGCACATAATCCCTACTATAGTCAGGATACTTCAACAGAGGCGTCGATACCAAGGCTTTCTTTAAAGCATCAAAGGACTCCTGGGCTTGATCATCCCAGATAAAAGGGGTGTCCTTCTTCAAAAGACACATGAAACCCTTAGTGATATTGGCATAGTTTACTATAAACCGACTTAAAAAGTTAGCTTTCCCCTGTAAACCTTGAAGTTGTCGAATAGTGCATGGGGGAGGAAACCAAAGTATTTCCTCATCCTTTAACGAATCTACCATGATCCTGATCTCAGAAACTATAAATCCAAAAATATGACTAGACCTAGTGCAAAAGATGCACTTGTGAGGGTTCAACCAGATTCTATAATAACGACATCTATCAAAAACTAGCCGAAGGTGCTTGGAGTGATCAACTCTTTTACGAGAGTGAGCAATAATATCGTCAAGATAAGATTCAACTATATGCTTAAGATCGTGGAAAGTGAATTTCATAGCACGTTGGAAGGTTGCTTCGGTGTTTTTAAGGCCAAAAGGCATCTTCCGGTATGAGAAATTACCCCAAGGAAAAATAAATGTCGTCTTGTGTTGAACCTTGGGTTTGATTTGAATTTGGTTATACCCTGGAAATCCATCCATAAACGAAAACACTTCGCTTCCCGCACACTCGTCGAGAATTTGATCGATTAAAGGTTTCGAGAAGTTGTCTTTAGGAAAAGCCTTATTCAGGTCATGAAAGTCCATGCATACACAGATGGTTCCTTGCTTCTTATTCACAAGAACAAGATTGGATACCCATTCAGTCAAGGGAACCGGGTAGATAAATCCAACATTAAGTAGTTTCTCTACCTCTTCCTTAATAGCAGGGGCCTTTCGGGTATTGACAGCTCTAAGACGTTTTCAAATAGGTTTAGCATCAAGATAAGTTCTAATCTCATGCTCAAAAATATGAGGGTTGATTCCTCGCATATCTTCATATTACCAAGCAAATACATCTCGAAATTCCTTGAAGAGTTCGGTGTAGATCAAGGCTTCTTCTAGCGAACAATCTGGATCGATATGTGCATTTTCAATCTTGTCAGGGGTACGAGAGATATTGATCGTGATGGTAGGAGAGATACTCACCATATTTCCTTTTTCATAAATGTCGTATGTATCAAGTGGATCTAAGATGTGATCGACTATCTCACTCAAAGTATATCAAAAGTCATCTTATTCAATTCTAGCAAGCTCTAGGAGAAAATAAGAGAGATGATGCATATCATCCCAATGTTTGTTAGAACCATTCATGGCTTTGTCCAAGGGAAAAGTCTCATCGAGGCAGTCACATGAACAAGAAAACGAAGTGGCCCACACGGGATTAAGAATAGGATACTCCTCATCCGTCAACGAGGTAATATGATTGGGATTGACGGAAGAGTCAAGAACAACTTGATACACAATCTCCCTGCTGATAGTGGCATGACCATTCTAGCATGTGACTAACCTTTGCAAGATGAAGTCGAGGAAGGTAGGATCCAAGGATCGTTAAAATAGGAAGTGTGGAAAGGAACGAACTTCTTTGACGAAACGGGCCTACTGGACATGGTGTAAACATGGTGAATCGATGCCATGAAGTTGAAGGTACCCATAAAGGATGAATACATTTCCACATTGATATTCTCAGTTGTTGGCTGAGAATTGTCGACCACATGGATCGATGGACCAATTGATGAATTGGGGCTTGCATACGTAAAGGATAACTAGTCAATCGTCACGATCTTCCCATCGTGACGAAAACAAAGAGTACGAAAGACAGACGATATGATGAAAGTCATAGCATAAGTCCAATTGCATCCTAGTAACAGGTTATAATCGAGAGGCGCATCAACCACATCGACATCCACCTCTATCGCCTTCCCACCTAACTGGACTGGAAAGGTAGGAAGAATACCGTGAGGGTGGAAGAAATGGCCGTCAAAAGTAGTCAAGATGGTTGGCGATTGAGAAAGAGTCGGAGAGCGAGAGCTTTCCAACAGATCAGGGACATCACACATGTAGCAACGCCTTCATCAACAACCACACGTTTGATGGTATACTTTGAGTACCCCATGTGGATTTGGAATTCCACATGGTAAGGAAAGTGAGGCTTCACATCTCTGACGTCAAACCTAATAACGTTCGAGCCACTGGGGTCTAGAGATCCTAACTTAGATAGAAAGGCATTCCTCTGTGAAGGACATGTCTGGAGTACCTCCAGAGCTGACATCGCACAAGGGGTTTGACCCAGATCCTCAACAATAGAGTAATTTTGGGGGGCTCTAGAATTTGGATTGTGGGTAGAGCGCTTGAGTACTTATTTCAGAATAAGAGGTGGCGGCTCTAGTTTTTCGATCTGTAAAGTCATCTCCGGGGGAGGAGGAGGAGATTCTAAACCAGGTAAAGTCTGTGAGGAACTGTAATCGCGAGACCAGAAGGCTACATTAACATGAGAATTGACCATATTGATACACAAATGGTCACCGTATGACGGTGGGTTTTGACTCCCACCGGCCACTTTTTCGGCATTTGAGGAGCTCGAGGCCATGTGCTTGTTATGTGGGAAAGGATTTTCAACATAGTGGGCGGTAGAGATAAGATCCTCATAGTTTTCGTAAGTTTGGGGCATAAATGAGTAAGATGATCATCTGTACAAAGCTTACAGGGAAATTTCACCTTACGCCTTTCTTTCTTTCTTTCCCTCTCCAACATTATTATTCATGTTCTCATTATTACCATTGTCATTGGGTTTATTATTATTCTTCCCACCCTTACGGTTATTATTGCGTCCTTTATTCTTTTTCCCACCTGGTTTCTGGTTACCATTTGGGATGGTCGACGATTGCACATAATGTACATCCACCGACTGAGTGGGATTGGAAGACACGAATGAAGTTGTCCCTCCTATAGACTGGTTTAGAGACAACTCTTTCAAATGGATTATCACCGAGTCTTCGGATTTCACTTTGGCAGAGCTTACAATTCCATCGGCATGAGGTCCGAGCTTTTGTCTAGGGTCATAGGTTGACCTCGGTGCGTCTAAAAGAATGTGGTATAACATCCCAAACTGAGCGTATATAAGATATAACTGTTGGTCTTTGAATATTACTTCTTCCTCATTTGTAACCCCAGATGTAACAACATCCTTTGAGATAGGAGGCTGCAAAGACTTAAGAAACCATTCTTAAAGAAAGTCCAGGGGTATGCAGGTCTTAATCAACCTCTTCCGTCTACGCCACTCCTGGATGTGATCCGAGATATGAGTGGCTGTGTCCTGGCATAAGGTCAACATAAGTTCTAGGCCAACATCGTAATGAACCAACAATTGGAAGTGGTTAAGGAAGACTAGCACCATCTGACTAAAGGTCCCATATTCCCCTCTAGGTAGCTCGATATACCATTTCACAGAAACCCCAATGAGGGTGCATTGAAATAATCTTAACCGAATGGAATTGTCATTAAGGGAATTCGAAGAGCACCATAGGTGAAAGGTGGTGACGTGATCACCGTGATCCTCGCCATTCTTACCTTTGAGTTTCAGAATATCCGAAGGAAGCTTGGTGGGGATGGGGGACCATGTAGGATCATGACACCCAGGGTCATTCATCAACTTAGACAAATTTGGCAGATTAAGCGTGGCCAAAAAAGGGAGGCGGGGTTGTTGCATCTGGCCCAAGCTCCCTGGAAAGATTGTGTTTGAGGAACTGCAACCCATCCAGGGTTTTGGCAAGCACCATGGCCCTGTCTGGGATTGTAAGACCCTCCTCCAGGCTGATTCATAAGAGGTTGGTTGGGCACCATTCCAGTAGGAATTTTCTGATGGGGGTTATAAAAATTTCCCCTAGCCAGAGTGGCTTCAGGTTGGGGGTTGCCCAAGGTGTGAAACTGACCTCCTCTTGGTGCGAATATGGAGGATAGAGGTGGATTCGTCATGCCAAATGTGTTGATTAAAATCGACACTGAGGAGGTGAGGGTATAGGATAGAAATTTAGCAGAATCTTGTCCACTCGGTTGGTTTCTCCACCCAGAAGCAAGAGGATTAGACTTGGGGTTAAAAGAGGGAATGCCTCCCATAGTATGAGTCATTTGAGGGATATGAGAACCACCAAATGAGAATGGAGTATAAGGAGGAGTTGTGCCCCCAAGTCCAATGCTAGCATTAGGGCCAACAACTGGGATGGAGTTTGAAAACTGCGAAGTAAAATTCAACATACCATAGGAAAAAAGACTAGAGGCTATAGGGATGGACTGAACATTATATCCCGGTGAGTGACCAAGATACCCAAATGGGTTCATGGCAATATATTGACAATTCAATATAGGATGGGAAATAGTGATGATATGTGACTCAAACACTACAACCATTGTCGTTGCAGGAGTCGAAGGGTTGCCATTAACTATAGTAGCTGTGGGAGTTGAAGGGCTCCCAATATTCTGATGACTCAGTTCAATACTCATCCTTGTAGAATCACAAGTTTGAACAGTGGAGGTGTGTGTACCACGTCTAATAACTCTACGCCTTTTAGAAGGCAAAGACTCGAAATCCGGTGGTAACTATAACAAGCGGCGGGACCAATGGGGAAGCTGGTCTGACTCCAAGATGACTTAAGACTCAAGATACAAAAATAAATCCTAAGGCCAACTAGTAATCAAAGAGCACACAAAAAATAATCAAACAACCAATATGCACACAAACGTGATAAAGTGGCTAAAAGGGGCCTCCCTCCCTAAAGAAGGTATGTCTCGCCCAAGAGGGGCCTGAGATTCCCTGCTAAAGATCGAAGGTAACATAATTAGTTATAAGGGCCCTCGTGGGCTTAAAAATCAGTCGGTCAGATCCCCCCAGAGAGGTAATCCTCCATAAAGGCTGTGTGTTGTCTGACCATTATCTGACCCAGGGTACTTGCAGAATAACCCCTGCAAGTAACCTATGTGGCACCTAAGTCAAGAAACTAAGAAACCACTATATAACTAATGCACCTGCGAGCAGTTATAAGTCAGGTCCACCATATGGGAAGGGTAGAAAAGCCAAAAACCTTGAAAGTACTGCCTGTCACAGAGGTAAGGGCACCAGAAAGATCCCCATATACAAATAGATCCCCAGAAATATCTCTGACGCTAATAAGGTATCAGTGGGATATCCCTTCAAACAACCTCATGCGACCTCATGATTATCTCCGATGTAAGCAAAGCCTCCTGATATTACCGATTATTCAATGGATTTCTCCACTCCCTTAGTCAGACACATATGTTGATTTAATAGCCTTGGAAAATTTTACTCACAAAATCCTATTCCAAGGCACTAAATCCTAAGCTAGTTTGTGCACCCTAGAAAATAAAATCGTTATTAATCAATTTTAAATTATAGCATTAATTGTAATGGCCGTGCTTACTAAAAAAAGGTGCGGTGGTGAAACTCATGATGTCATGACTGAACAAGTAAAGTAAATATGAATATAATGAAAAGTCCTAACTTCAATTTTCAGTGAATGATATGCTTTCTAAAACAATGAAATTTTCAATTTTCAAATCTGCAATTCTGAATAAAAATGCAATCTTTCTTTACATGGACTAAGATAAATGACAAAGACTCAAATGATCAAAATGCCAATCAATGCAAAATGCCTAATATTTTGTATTTTCAATATAAGGAAAATGAAAATGCATGGACTAAACAACAACTTGATATATAAAGACTCTACTGTGCATAGGAGGAGACAACTCAAGTAGGATACCAAGGAGCAAAACACCCAGCCCAATGTACAAAGACAATCAAAATGAAAAGATGATGAGAAAGACTCCACCCAAAAATTCAACCAAAGACAGGTTTCCTGTCATCCCACAGACACTTAACAATCACTACAGAGACCCAAGAAGACTCAACAATCATCAAAACCTACCCAACAATCACCAAACCCAGCAAATAAGAAAAAGAGGTTGATGCATGCGACTGTTCAAGGAAACAATGTGTATGTACACATCTTGCAAAAGGATACAATGTGTATATACACGCTTGTCAAGCAAAACCCCACATATATGTTTCAAAAACATAGCTAGGCAAAGGAGAAGGATGAAAGATTCTGACCCAGAGTGAACAGAGGCTATCAGGCAATGATATGACAAGAAACACAATAGGAATGAGAGGAATCTAAAGAGAAAAACACTCCAAACCCCATGAAAGAAGATTCAATACCCAATATGGTCGCAAATTCTATTATGAGGAAAATCTCTCTATATGGCTCGGGGAAAACCACAACAGATGGAAATGAATGCAAAAATCAACTCTATTCTCAAGTATTCTATATAAACAAATGTTATATCAAGATGAGATAAAAGGACTACCTCATCTAGACGTTCGATGAATCCCACCGTTGAGCAGTTGACCCAAAGAAATATACCTGCAACTAGTCCTCAACAACCAAGCAAAGCAAGAATATGGTGATAATATATGATGTTAGCACATTCAATAGCATAATCCATTAACAAACATAACAAATATGCCCATGGAACAATAATTCAAATATTTTCAAGATATCAATTGGACGAGAAAATAGTATTTCTATTAATATATGATCAACAAAAGTGAAAAAGTTACAAACTTTCGTGTCGACACGGTTCAAAACTGAGAAACTAAGTTCCTTCCAGCTGGGCCTCCACCACTTCAATTCTCCACCAAAGTCAAGCTCATATAAGAGAGACAATGAAGTTCTCAATCAATAAGGGAAGAGCTTGGGGGATGAACACTATGTTTAGACTTAAAGAACAAAGGGATGCATACTCAATGTGAAGTGAATAATTTCTCTAGAGTAACTTTTCTCTCAAAGTTGAATTCTTTCTCCTCCTTTCCATAGCTTGGAATTGACCCATTTATAGCCTTCAAGTGGAACTGAAGGGCCGAGTCGGAACATTTCCAGTAGATGGAAGGCCAAATATCATTGATCTTGTGTCGTGACATGGAAACCCGACACCGTTTTTCATTTTTGGGCACAAATCCCGATGTACACGGGCTGTAGTGGTGCAACCTGCGTATACACATGCTATATAGTAGGAAAGGTGCCTATATGTGGAAAAAAAGTATTTTTAGCTTTGGGATTTTCAAAAAGGGATGAAAAGTCTACATACGGAAATGGAAAAAGGCCCTCTGCACAAGATTGCATAGGGTGAGGCAAATCTTGCTATAAAAAGAACCCAAGTACTTTAGCCCTTGTTCTAAAGTCTTCTTTTGGAAAGGAAATAATTCTTCCAAGGAAGCTAAAGCATCCTCTTCCAGACCTTGAACCAGTAAAATTGACTTTGTGTTGTTGACTTTCATACCTGTAGAAATAAAGAAAAGATCCAAGGATTTTTCCAGGGCTTAGAATTTCAAGATATATCTTGCACCAAAGAGAATCACATCATCAACAAATAATAAATGGGTGATATTATTAGTGCTTGTTATTTTTAAACCTTTGACAAGGCCATCGATGCGAGATTTTTTAGAAGGAGATTGAGGTCTTTTGCGACAATGAGAAAGATGAAAGGAGAAAGAGGGAACCCTTGGCGGATCCCTCGGGAGGACCTTAAGGAAGGGGGGGGGTCCCATTGATGAGGATAGAAAAGGTAGAGAACTTGATGCATCCCATGATCCAGTTGACTAATTGGAGATTCATTCCCAGTTGGATCAATTCTAGCCTTATGAAAGTCCAATTGACCTTTTCAAAAGCTTTGGACAAGTCAAGCTTCATTATGATAGAGGGGATATTTTTGAGCTTTATGGAATGGAGATATTCTCAAGTTAAAGAGACTACATCATGAATTTGGTGTTTTAACATGAAGCCATATTTTTCCTTGGAGATAATCTCATTGAATATTGGCTTGATGCGTTTAGCAATGATCTTGGCAATTAATTTGCAAAACACATTGCAATAGGTTATTGGTATGAATTATTCAAAGGAGGAAGGGTTTTGATCTTTGGAATAAGGGCCAACAAAGTGAAATGAGGTATCCCCATATATTATTGGTTCTTTGATATTCTTGAGCTAATTTCAGTAGGTCCCCTTTAAGAAGCTCGTAAAACCCTAAAAAAAATTCAATCGTTAGTCCATTCGGACCTGGAATTTTGCATTTTTGAAAAGAGGATAAGGTTTTGAGGATTTCCTTCTCTGAGATCTCAGTGGATAAGAAGGAAATCATGTCCTCCAAAATGGATGAGGGGAAAATGTTGATGACTTGAAGAATTTATGAAATGGGACAGCCCGCTAGGGCCTTGAAAATATTGGAAAACAAAAGTTTACTTGCATTAGCAATTTGTTCAGGATCAGATACCTTTCTACCTTCCTGGTCTGTAATTTCCCAAATGGATTTTAACATTCTCCTATAATTGGAAAATTTGTGGAAAAATTTAGTGTTATTGTCCCCTTATTGAATCCATATGGCTCTCCTTTTTTGGTGCCATTTTGATTCTTCGTCTGCTAGTAGATTTTGTATTTTCTTTAGAAGTTATTGAAGAAAGACTTCTTCTTCTTTGTTAGGATTCCCACCTCTCTATCTATAAGGAGGAGCCCGAGATTTGATTCCACTTCCCTTAGGAGAGCTGATTATTTTTCCTTAAAGGCATTGGCCTGTTTATATGTTGCTTGTTTTATTTTAGATATGTTTTTGGAAAATTGGTGCACGAGAGGAGTCTTCAAATCTTTGCTTAGATGGATCCAAGTATCCTCAATTTTTTTTGATAATCCTTCTTTTTTATACAATCTTGATTGAACTTCAAGGGGAAGAAAGGTCTCTTCTTAGAGATTGATATTTCCATAATGTTCGACAAGTGATCGGATAGTCCCACAATTTCTACCCTTTATTTGAAGAACCAATGGTTGTCAAGAAGTATTTAGGAGAAAATAAATCTATCTAATCTTCTGGATATCAATATATCTCCTTTTCTTTCATTACACCAAGTATGTGGGAGTTTAAGAGACGCCAAATTGAAAATATGATGAGACTCCAACCAATGAGAAAAGAAATTTTCCAGAGGGTCTTGGTAGGGAGCCACACCCCACACTTCACTAAAAGAGAGGGTAAAATTTAGGACTCCCCCCATAATGATATTTTTTGAGTTTCAAACTCCCGACTCATTGATTTGGTCCCATAAGGGGAAATGATTAGTGTACGAGATGTAGATATTGATTATCTTGAAGGAGGTGTTGAGTGTTTTGTCAAAAACTTGTAAGATGAGGAAGGAGGGGAGAGAGGACTTATCCATCACCTTAATTTGAGGACTCCAAGCCAAGATCATATCCCTAGAGAGGCCATCCACATATAGAGAAAAAAGGGACCATCCTGGAAGCCAAGTTCTGATCAATTCCTTCTCCTTAACGCCACTACACATTGTTTCTTGTATCATCAAAATGTCAGGGTTGACAACCTGACATGGACGCTTGAGGGATAAGAGTTTGGGAGCATCCCCAAGTCCATGAGTGTTGAAAGAAAGTACTATCATTTACAACATTTTTTCTGGGCGCTACCTACTCTAACGACCTGAATGATAGTAGATTACTTACAGCTTCAGATTTCTTTGACAACTTGAATTTGAGCTAGTGATATTGAGGATTTTCTCCCCCCATGCCCACCAGTTCCTTATCTAGGGATAGGCCTCCATAGGCCTCCCCTACCCAACCTTTGATTTTCTTGGAGTGAAGAAGGTAGTTTGATTTGACCACTGAAGAGAAATGGGGGGTTGACTTTGAGAAAGTAGAAAAATATGCCTCTTTGGAAGGTTTCAAAGAGGATGCAAAAAAATTCCTTCCAGAAATCGAAGTGAGGAATCTCCTCCTGACTCTTTTAAAGGGGAGGAAGCCTCAGAACAAGGAATGAGGGGTTGCTACAGGGAATAGGTATGGCGGGGGAACTATGAGGACCCACAACTTGTACAACTTGTACTTTTGGAATATTCAAAAGGTGACATCAGAGAAAGACTGAACCAGAGCATGGGAACAATATTTCTTACTGGGGCTACTGCCAAGTGTGACTTTTAGGGAGCTTCCACCTGCAGAGGCTGACCATGCCATATTTCAGCCGCTATCCTCCAAGCCATCTTTTTTTGCCACCTTTTTTGGCTCAATATTCATCTCTCTTGGTTTTTGCTTCTAGACCTTTGAGAATGACATGAAGTGAGTTGGGATCCAAGCACATTGAGCTTGGATATGGACGACTGCATGGAATTCAAAACAATGGAAAGGAACATGGAAATAGTCAATTCTTTGAGAGACAAAGAATCCTCCCCATATGATTTTGATTTTGTCCATTAGCCCATCGTGCAAGTCCACTTTAATTTAAAGCCAAGCCCAACACTTGTTTGTCTTTGAATCCTGGTTGGGTTCTAGGATGACAAATTTTCCAGTACTATTACCAATAGTGATCAAGATCTCTTTGTTCCAAAATTCCAGGGGAAAATTTGGCAGTATGGCCTAGAATTTGGAAGGTGAATGAATGTCCTGGGTTGGGTCAAAAGAGGTGGAGCACTCCGTCAAAACCAAGCTTGAAGTTCCCCAACCCCATGGTCATTGAAGACTTCCAATCATGTCCTCATGGGTGTTAAAAATTAATTAGGTTCAACCTTGTGATAAGGTATGAAAGACCAGAAAATAACCAAGCACTACAACCCAATTATCATTTATCCACGACTTCAAGGACAACGGGGTAATAGATTTACCACAAAATCTTCCAACAATTGTCCTCCCAATGAGGTTGGGGATTTACCATATCACCACATCATTTCCCTACACCATCTTCTTCCACTTGCACTGAACCTTTCAACACCTTCCTTTTCTCTTGGAGAGATTATTAGAGATTTTTTTCCTTGTTGGTGAGAGATCTAGATTGTTGGTTTTCACAGACTTTAGAGACAAGGACTCTGCATACAATGAATGTTGAGAGAGATTGTAACGACGAGGCTTTTGATAGAATTCCTTAACTAACTTAAACATATCAGCTCCCGAAACGAGTTTCGAGCTTCTCACACCTGATTGGCACAATACTGATGTGTTTTTGAGCAGTGTGTCCTCAGGATCTAGCTTAGGGGTGGGATGCAAAAGGCCGAGGTATGACATGTTAGATACCCGTTTCAATTTTTTCATGTGGATTTACTCGAGGTTTGAGAGAAATATATCTGTCGTGTTGAAGACCTCATCTTCGTATTCTAGAGCATCATCACCCATAGCTGACAACCTGATTAGTATTAACTACTTCTGTACCTTCTATCTGCATGACTTCTTAACTTCATAATGATATGAATCTAGGCCCTTCTAGGTAGAGGAGAAGGGGCTTACCACCATGGAAATCGAGAGTGCTCAAACTGCTAAGTCATGGCCGCAAGCTAGCTAGCATCCAAGAACCTCAAGGGTTCAAAAAACTAGGCCTTGAGGGTCATGCCACCATTGATGAACTAGATTAGGGTTTTCTGGATGGATTCTTTGATCCTTATCCAATCGATGTTAAATTTTCTTGGTAGTTAGATATATTAGTATGAACATGATAAATGTGAGAAGGCTTTATAGAAGGTTCATTCTCTAGAATGTTCTTAGGTAGTATTATATAAGGAAGGGATGAGCTATGTAATGAGCATAGTGAGGAATATTGTTATTGTAAAAAGAAAACATTGCTTGAGGAGTGCATTCTTTCTATAAGGAATAATATAAGGTGTCACCCTACCTCAAGGGTTTTGTCTACATCCTTGTATTGAATATTTGGTGAATGGTTTGGTTTAATATTGTTGAGATTAAGGGTTTATAGTATGATATATTTTCATATTTATTGAGGTACATAACATTTGGTATCAGAGCACTTTATTCGACTAAAGAAAGGAAGAAATTTTGGTTCTTTTTGCATACTTTTCAAAGGAGAAAGAGGGGCGACGCACTTCAAATTAAATTATGAAACTTTTTTAGAATAATTTGCGAACACATGTTGGGCATTTGAATTCCTTTATGAAAAATAACTAATTTCAAAAAAAGAATCGTCTGGAACCAAGGAAGTGAAGTTATCAACATTTTAAAATCAACAATTTTGAAGGTTTTTGTTGGAAATAACCACACAATTTGGAAAGTAAGTGATTTTGTTTAAAACCCTAGTTCTCTTTTTGGAGTTTTCAAGAAAAGATGTCTTTTACTAGAAAATATGATGGTCAGAGTATTGAAGAATTCATTGAATCTGAAAATTCATTATGGAAAAATTAGAAAACCATGTTACCCCTTAGTTTCATAGAAGATGCCGACAGATGGTGGAAATCAATGGATTCTTCCAAGCCGAGCGCACTCTCCGATGAATAATTTGAAAAACTATTGTTAGATAGGTGGTATCATGTTAGAAAAAAGGATATAGAGAGCACCAAGGGTTTATATGGAAACTCTCTATTATAGTTTCATGGATGTATTCACAAAGAAAAGGGTAATTGTTTCTATTAACCCTAGTTTCCAACAAATTTTTATCAATGCTTAGTTGGTTAATAGATTGCATGTTTCGACAAAGAATATGCAAAGCATAGAGGTTGAAGGTAACACTATTCTAGTTTTTAAATATTTGAAGCTCAGCATGGACAAATATATATTGCATTCTAATTTTTGTGCCATTGATATGAATGATGTGGATGCTATTCTTGGATATCCTTAGATTGCCACAATTGGTACAATGAATATTAATGTGGAAAAGAAGTTTGTGAAACTTTGGTACAAGAAAAATAAAATTACATTGCAGGATGTGTGTCACAAGAAATAAGGCCCCATGGGGGTAGGCAAATAAGTTCTTGTAGAATCCAAAGTTTAATCAGAAGTAAAGGCTACAAAAGTAATTGTAGAAAACCACTAGGAAGGGAATCCAAACATAGAAGAAGATAAGGAACCACATGTTGAAAAGTTCAAGCAAGAATAAATAATAGCTAAGGTTGATGTATATCTCCCTCCACACCACATAAAGAAAAAAAGTCATCCACACAAGGGCCTGAGCATCAAGACACTAATTATGGAACAACATGTTACCGAAAAGGAAACCACTCAAGAGGTGCATGGATAAATACTAGAACTGTGAGACGATATCAAGATAGAGAGACAATCCCATGGAACCAAAGGCATGATAAGGACCAAGATTAGGGTGTCACAGTAGCAGTTGGACCTCATGTTCATCTTCCATTAGGATGAATGGATTCATGTACTTGGTGCTAGTTGGATACATTGCTTAGCCGATCATATTGTATGGTTTCTTCCCATGTTTCAAGGATGCAACATGTGAAGGGGGATGGAATGTAGTGAAACTAGGGAAGTAATGAGGGGGCCGAAGGGCCCATAGTGATAAAAATGGAGGCCATTCAATGTAAGGTGTACTAGATCCATAAGGAATAATATAAGGTGTCACCCTACCTCAAGTGTCTTGTCTATATTCTTGTGTTGAGTATCTAGTGAATAGTTTGGTTTATTCTTGTTGAGATTAAGGTTCTTACATTCTTCTTGGATCTATTATCTATGATTTATTATTCAAATATTTTGTACATAACATTTGGTATCAGAGATCCTTCTTCGACCAAAGAAATGAAGAAAACTTTGGCTCTTTTTGCAGATTTTTTCAAGGGAAAAAAACGGGATGACACACTTCAGACTCTATTATGAAACTTTATGAGCATAATTTGCATAAACAAATTGGATATTTTAATTTCTATAAGAAAAATACCCAATTTTTTTTTAAAAGTTTGAAACAGAGTTTGAGGAGAGAAGAATATTGTGAATGTATCAAGCATTTCTTGAGGAGCATTATCCTTAGTTAAGGATTAATAGAAAGTGTTACCCTACCTTAAGGGTTTTGTCTATTTCTTCTGTTCATTATTTTGGTGAATTATTTGAGTTATTTATGAAGCTATATTTTCATATTTATTGAGAAACATAACAATGTAATGTAGCTAGGGGAATAATATGGGGTACCTAGGGAGGTACCCAAGGGGAATAATAGTAGATATGTATTGTTATGTATGAAGACCACTATTAGTAAATAAGGCCTAGTGTGAGCATAATAAATGTAACAGGGATTACTAGAAGATTCCCCCCCTAAAATGTTCTTAGGTGGTAGGTAGCACTATATAAAGGAGCATAAACAATGTAATGAGAAGTTTAGAAGTATTGTATTTGGAGCATAGCTCAAATGAGGTTTCCCCCTCGAAGAGGCAAGTGATCAGGAGTGGATCCCTTCCTTAAAAGTATCTATTGTACGATGTTGCCATACCTAAGGGTTTTCATATAATAATAAAGGATATTTTCCATATTGTTTTGTGTATCTTTTGTGGAGATTATATTTTCATATCTCTAGTACTTAACAAGTGGCATCAGAGCACTTTCTTCGACCACAAAAAAGGGGAATTGTTTTCTATTTTGCAAGTTTTCAAATGAATAAAAAGAGGGTCGAAACACTCTAGACAATTCCTATAGATTTCTATGCAGAACTTGATGAATCTAGTTGTAGATCTGAGTTCCTCTCGAAAAACAACCACTTCAAAAAAATCATCTGAATCGAAGTTCGGGAGGCCAATATATTGTTGATTTAAAATTAAGAAAATGTCAGGGTTTTTTTTTTCATGGAAGGGTGCACAATTTTACCAATTTATGTAGCGATTGGTACTAAATTCACCCAAACAAATTGCACATATGAGTTTCTATAACAAAATTATCTCATTTTAAAGAAAATAAGGTCTAAATTGGAGCTCCGGAAGTGAAGATATCGTTGATTTAAAATCAACTATTTTTTACGGTCTTTCACGATGGCTGCAGGATTGCAGAGCTCACAACTTTTGACAGGGTGCTCATATTACTACCAGATCAATGCCATCATATAGAGGATTTTAAGAGATTTATTTTGGTATATTATATGTGGTGTTTCCAATGGATATTCGATCTCTAATCCTCATGGACCTCAACAAAATTTGACGAGACATGGGAGCCCCCAAGACAAAATTTCAAAATATTAAAGAGATCCAACTTTCAATGTAGGAGAGATATATTATGGAGACTATATGCAATTACATCACATGATAATATACTCAAGAAAGATACGACTGGTATGATTTCGAGGCCGATTGTAATGATTGATGTATGGATAGTTGTCATTTCTGGGATGACAACCAATTTCATCTTCTATTTGATGACTCTACTCCACCTTATGTAGAGAACATCCTGGAGAGAAGTCAAGAGCCTTCAATGCATACTCTTCTTCAGTTTTCTTATTCTCTAGTGCTAGTGGATGATTTTTTTGTCATCTCTACATATATGGATCCACATGTCTAGTGTCGATCTTTAGAGCATCGTTTTCAGATGTCTATTGAGTTCCAATATCATACATAGGTTAACTTCTATGAACATCACCACAAACTTGTGTATCTTCATAAAAGGTACATACTTTGATGCCCACATTCATAGCTAAACAAAACAAGTTCCATTTGTCCACAAGCTAGACAAAAAGTCAACACATAGAAACAAGCATGCCCAAATGGTGATTATCCGCTCTAAACATGTGCTAAAATGGCCTAAATAACTAGATTTGGAAAGAAACTATGTCAAACATTTGTCTTGCATACCCCATTTCCATTATAGATCATGGTGTGAGTATGTATTTTCTCATTTTACAAAAATCCCCAGTACCGATAGTTGACTAGGCCATTTTTCATACAATTCCAAGTATGTTAGCACAATTTTTGGTTAGGAGGAGATCGTAGTATGGAGATGACTCTCTATTGTGGCCGTTAATCTCGATTTACACTCCAATTTACAGACATGGTACCTCCACTAGGTCCTGCTTCTAGTTCCTCTTGAAGGTTTATTATCTATAATTTTGTGCTTGTGGTTGGGGATTCACCTATTTTGCTCACCAATAATTTCTTGTGGTTTTGTTGGAGGTTTTGTTGTATTTTCCCTCGCAACTTTGTTTTTGCATATTTTGAATTGACATCATTGTATGCCTATAATTAATAGGCTAACTATGTTGCATGAACCATACTTATTGCTTCGGCAATTTGTAAGTGTAGTGATAATAAGAATGGAAATTTGGGTGTTTGGTGAAGATAGTGTGCTTTACTATTCTTATTTATAGCCATTGTATCTAGCTTTCCCCATCTTTGCATTATTTTGAAGGTAAATTTTATGTAGCCTATTAAAAGGGGTGGCAAAAATCATACTATATCAAAAGTTTAGAGGTTTCAATTATGAAGGTTGCCAATGCAATGCTTGATTTTTTCGTTGAGAAGTGACTAAGGTTTCCTTGAGTGCAAATTATGGAAGAGGCACTTTCACATTGTGGGAATAATGAATTAGTGTTGTGGATGGGAGTCAAACCTATGACAAGATCACTACTACTAATTTAATAGAGGTAAATTTACATCTCCATGGGAAAAGAATGTCTGACATGTTTCCACTAGTCAATGTCTAGTAACAAAACCTAATTATTATTACATCTAGAAACTAACTAGGTAATATTTTACATCTAAAAAGGGATTGGTTTAACCTTGCCAGCTTGTGATTATGGATAATGGAATTACCATAATAGTATTTTGTCTTAGGTCTCACCAAACTAAGCAATATAACTCACATCAAGTTGTCCAAATATTCTCAATGTCTTGGCTTATTTGGGAATTTGTAAACCCCGTGTCTAAGTTTGACACCAAGTAATTAGTTCTTCAAAAGTATGTTCTATCAATAGTAGGGCACAAGTATTCCATATTATTTGGGAATTTGTAAACCTTGTGTCTAAGTTTGACACCAAGTAATTAGTTCTTCAAAAATCTGTTCTATCAATAACAAGGCACGAGTATTCCATATTATAATAGTTTGATAAGAAAATATATTTAGCATCATGTATATCATCATAGGTTAACAAATGACAAGCTATTATAAGAAGCAAAAATAGTTCAATCTCAATCCAAGACATTTGTGAAAAACAATTGAAATCAAATCCTTTATTGGTAACACTTGGAGTTGAGCTTTGTATTTGCTTATGGTTATCAATTTCCCAACTTTGTGTTATAGAACCATATTATGATAAACAAAATTTTGAAGTATGTACTTTTATGCTCTCAATTTCAAAATTCTACGTAATAGAGGCATGCAAGATAACATAAGAATACAATCGAACAATAATTATGATAATAATTAACCTATCTGTAGCTTGGTCTCGTTAAACATGCTATCACGGGAGAGGTACTAATGTGTAGGATGGAACATAAGATCTAGTGTCTTCAGAGAATGATAAGGGCCTAAGGACATAATTATGAGAGCTGGGATTCAGATAGCTAGTTGCATAGCATGTAATAGATGGAGATAAGTTTCTAAATGTGTGTCATAAACGCATGCACTCTATCGCACTCTATCATTAATTGTTGTACATTGATTTACAATAGCCCATGCTTCCTATCACAAGTATTAAACACACACATCAAATTGTCATGAGAATTCAAAACATAATAGATTGAATACTATCTCATTTTATGAAGAACAAGATACAAACTTTTTTGATGGAATAATACTTAAATTTTTATTTGGTTTTGAAATTATTTGTTTTCTATTTTACATGTAACCTCAAACCACACCCTCTAGTGCATAATAAATAGTAAGATATTACTCATTGCTCACTAATAGCTCCAATCAACAATTGGCTCACAAAGAGTGAACATATCATGAGAAGCATTTGAATGCAAGTGGGGAGGATAACATTTCTCCTCTCAACCACCCAAGATAGACCCAAATGACAAGTTTTGATATTATTTCTATTACTCTAGCATTCCTATTTTTGCTAATGTATGAAGTCAAGTACCATGAATTTGACATGAATAATGATGCATTCAATGTCCTTGCAAGTGAAGGACCTGGATTTCCTTGGGTTATATTTGATATTTGAGATGAGTGATGTAATCAATGGAGCTACAAGCACCAATTCTTCCTTGAGAGGTCACCATAATGGAAAATTTTCACCCATTCGCAAAGCTTCCATCTTGCATTAATAAATATTAAAATTCAACTCTCCTTCCAGGTTGCCAGGCTTCCAGGTTGCAATCCTTTGAATCACACGCAGGAGGGGAGGAATCACCATAAATATCTAAAGTGGGTAGTGGATCCAAGCGCCATCCACCTGTATCCTTTATACGTGGACCTACAGGTGGCCTGGCCTTCATTTATGCTAGGCATTGTCATGTTAAAGCGGCTGGAACACCATCCGGGGAAGAACCATCTTGTAAATCCATCTCTTTGCATTTCTGAAGCAGGGGGGGGTTCAAGGCTTTGATTGCCTTCCCAGACTGTTATAACCCTAAAATGCACCACATAGGCTTACCTGGCATTAGGCCAACTCATGCCTCTTCCTAGCCAAATCCATGCTGAACAAAACCTCAAAAAACCGCTTAAATCAAGCAACCCACACCCTAACCTCTCACTGGGCGTGTTGGACCGCTTGCTGGTCTTCTACTGCACGCGGGTGACCGCGGGCTAGCCCACTACAACCCACGTTTACCTAACAAAGCAAAAAATCAGGAAAGTTTCCGCCGAGACAAAGAGCTTTTTGTCAGTTAACTGGAACTCCCAGCCATGCATGGCCGAGAGTTTTCGCCAAAAACCCTAGCTCCTTCTAGCCTATAAAAGGAGGGGTAGGGGTAATATTCAAAGGAGGAAAAATCATAGCAAAGAAACTCTGCCAAATTGCCAAGTCCATTATTGTCCCAACCCTTTAGNCAAAGAAGAGGAAGAGCCCAGGATTAGGATCGAGGAACGGTGGCCGGTCTCTGAAATCATTGTAATTTGATTCATATTGAGATTAATGAAAAAGATACTTTTCCCGTCCCGAACACATGAGTCTCATCTATGTTATTTGATTTATGTTTTATCTCTAACCCTCTAGTAGATTAGTAGCATGCATGCGTAGTTTTGTCTTGATTGTAGGAAGCTTTGTGGAAGGAGTAGCAGTAGCAAGGGGATAAAAGCTCAACGGAGGATCTACTTCAACCATCGATAAAAAGGTTAGTTGATTCCTCCCATGTTTGCCTGAGAAAAGGGGTTTTAGATTTGGGTAGAAGGTTAAAAGTAAGCTTAAGAAGGGTCATGATCTGCATGCAAGTTTAAAGCC